>VZSR01000223.1:2282100-2313311 GCA_013398615.1 Brachypodius melanocephalos
AAAAAAAAAAAAAAAAAAAAAAAAAAAAAAGAAATCAGGCAGAAATCAGAGCACAGTTGTAATAAAATACCCAGGGTGCGAGAGTACAGACATTTTCAATGAGCTGAGCTGAGCCATTTTTATACTACTTCGGCAGGAAGTGCTTTCTTAACCCTACAAATAGTTAAGGATATTATCTACAGGTTTGTAAACAAATTACATTCTTTTTTTAGGACATAAATAAGTTAAAATAGTCAGAGCAATTTGAGCAGAAACAAGGCAACATGCCAACAAAGAAACTTTATATATATATAACTATATATATATAGATAGATATATACATATATATAATTAATTATCTATATACTTATATGTATATATCTCTATATATAGTCTCATAAATGTTTAAGTTCCTCTGTCCAACTGGTGCAAATCTACTGTGCAAGTTAAGCTTTGCAACTTCAAAAAAGTTATTTAAATTAATCTATACAATTGAGTCCATGCCACACAAGCATTTCAAAAAACTCACAGACCAGTGAATTGGATAAATAGCCTCAGAAAGAAGTCCTCTGCAGTTCCTGCTTAAGGAGGAAAAAAAAACAAAAAAAAACCAAAACAAAACAAAAAATCCAAAAAGGAAATAAAAACAAACAAAAAGAGAGAAAGAAGGGCCAGCAGTGTACAGTACATTCATGCAGGAGGAATTTTTTGTTGTTTTTGTTTTTCTGAAAGGGAAAGGGGAGGGGTGGGGTATGTAAATCAGCCATTCATTCTTTCCCCAAAACCATGATCAACGATTCATACACTTGTCTCAGAGTGAATAAGAGTTCAAACAGCTTTTCAGCCAGCAATGTTTTTTTTCTTTTTTTTAATATATATATTTATATATCTCGGTTGCTGTGGGGTTTCTTATTTTATTTTACTTTAACTTTTTATATTCCTTTTTTTTCTCTTTTTTTTTTCTTTTTTTTTTTTTTTTTTTTTTTTTTTGCAGTGACCTTTTCAGCTAAAGTGATGTCTCCAGGCTATGTATTGGGCTTCCTGGACTAGAAGAGGTAGCTGATTTACTTGTGTCAGTTGTAAGATTGATTCCACTGTCGATAGCACTGTTGTTCTTGTTCAGCGAGGACGGTGGACTCGAGTTTTTCTTGAGAGCGGGGTCTTCTTCTAGGTCTGTGTCATCAATGAGTGGGATGTGGGGCTGGGAATCTTCTATCCTAAATTCAGGATGAGTCATAAAGTTGTGAATAGAGGTTCTAGATTCTGGTTTTTCTAAACCTTCATAGAGAGAGCTACGGAATGCCTTCACGACGCGGATCTGGGGGGAGAAAAGGAAAGGGCTGTCAGAGGGCACCTCCCCAGGGCAGCACCGGGGCAGAGTGAAAAACTTGGTGAAAAATGTAGCACATGGTTAGGGCAGTGCAGGCAGCTGGAGTCCAAAGTCTCTGGATGTTATATGCATAAACGAGTGGCTCAGTTATGTGCATTTTGAATGTCTGTGCCAACTGCAAATATTAAAATAAACCAAGGTTTAAAGCCATCAAAGAACTGATGGGGAGGAGTGGTTAAAGAAAGCCAAGGTCCACTCGTGTGGTACATCCCTAGTAAAAGACAAGCCATGTTAATTGTAATGCAAATGTCAAACCATGCATGTTGATAGTTTTTGTTTGGTTTTTTTTTTGCAGTGAGTAAGTAGAAAGGCTTTTTTTTTTTTAATTAAAAGGTCTCTTTTTGTATTGTTGTTAAAAAAACCATTACACATAACATATCACACTTCACAAACAGAAAAGCACGGAACACGGACACGGTCGGATGGGTACGTATGAGACACACACAGGAGCCAAGTGTAAAAACTAGAATATCAATGTTTTAAAGCAAAATCTAAATGGATGCAGCCAAGAGCACAAAAAGCCAAGCAGACAAAGTACTAAGCGTCATCATGCTACCACGGGGGGGAAAAAAAATAAAAAATCACAGCTACCACATGAACAGAGAGAACTTGCACACAACAACTATACTTGGAAGCCTGGATAATGTGAACATAGTATCGTTGAACCAACTTTTATTTGTCCTTCATGCAGATGTGAGGTAAACACTCGAGTATAGACCCACTGTTCTAGCCATTCAGCTTGTTAATAAATAGAAGAACGTGTAATAAAATAGTGGATTGGTTGTTGGGTTGAATTGAGTCCCATCGTTAACAGCGAGCTGTTTGGATTTGGTGTCTCAGTCGTGCAGTTAAGTGCTGAAAGCCACACCATTGATGCCATATATGCAGTCTTTAAAGCAGGTCAGTGACCTGTGCCAGGGGACACCTAATGCCAGAAACCACCTGGCAGGAAGAACAGAGGTGAAAATCAACTCAAGGCTCAGCCCAGCAATTCTCAGGGGTGGTGCCCACCGTTTTCCCAGTAGGAAATGGGAGGAGCAGAGTGAGGAGCGGGGACGCTACGTCCTCTGTGGGTGGGCAAAGGGAGGGATGCTCTCTATGTCCCAGGGCCCTACCAGTTCTCAAAAGAAGGGAAGGCTTGTGCTGGGTTACTGCTGAAAAAAACAGAACTTTTTGGAAGAGGGTGGAGGGGCAGAGGGGGAAAAAACAGAATGGCAAAACGTGATCTGTTGGCAAATGTTTCATGGCTAAGTATGAGTTCTATCCCTCTACTTCCATGAGTGAACCTTGAGCATTTCTCAGGGCAGGGACTAAAACACAGGCAGAGGCAGAAAAGGTGCGAGCAGGTACTGTGAAAGCTTCTCCACACACATTTGAAATGGTTTGGTGGTTGGCACGTGGATCTTTTTACATGTAAATATGCTGCACGTTGTTGGTTGGCCCCATACACCGCTGCTTTGGGATGCTTTCACTCCTCTTTTCCTTGGCAGACTGCATTTCAGCAATGGCACGAGGCCACAGAGCTCCAGCTGTGGGGTCCAGCTGATCCCCTGCTTGGAGCTGGCCAAATTGGACAGAATTTCAGCACCTTTGAGGAAGAGGCTGACTTGTTTTGCTTTTTTTTTTTTTTTCCTCTTTGAACTCGGTCCTTGTTTATGCTCCCTAAATTTGGATATTCATCATCTTTTTAAAATCTTAACAGCTGAAGTCCTGCCACGTTCAGATCATTGGGTCAGCCCAAACGCTCTCCCTTCCCTTCACAGATACATTTGGTAACAGCAGGGCACAGGACAAAAAGTAATTCATGTGACTGCTTGTGCTCCAGTGGATTGGAGCGGTGCAGAAGGGCTCAGCCACACCTTGGGGTGCGAGAACATTTCAGGTGTAAGAGGGAAGGGAAGATTATCTTGCACAATAAAATCAATAAATAAATTTCAAATCGGTTTTACCCACTTCAATCACACAGTGTACCAAAGAGAGCTTCTGGATTTAAAACTCAGGGCTTTATGAGAGCTGAATCTGAGCTGTGTGAGGGCTCTGCAGAGTCAACAGAGCAGGGTAAGAGAGTCATCTGCATTGCCAAAGTCAGAAAAGGTGACAAATCTATGCCCTCCGAGCTCGTCTTTTAAAGTGCAGTCTAAATGATGAAAAAAATTGTAAGATTATTGAGGCAGCCTCAAAACCACCTTCCCATATTGCCCTATTTTAAATCAGGAAACTTTCTTTACCATGGGTACTTTATAGTTTGGGCTGATGAGGTCACATTTCTGCAAGCCTCCCCTCTCTTTCTGCTTTCTAAATACAAATACCAGTCACCTCTTCAGCTGCAGCTGGATGATAGGGCTTATCAATCGAGATAATAGAATTGTCTTAGAAGCAGCCACTTCTTATGGCATAGACTTAGGTTCTATTTGCCAGCTGGACTCTTTATAGCAAAGGTAAATTTTTACATAAATAAAAGGGTTTGATATTCTCCTGGACAGATCCAGCAGAACCCAATGAAAAGAAAGCTTTTCTTCATCACACAAACTGTATTTAAATCTCCATGATTCAACAAGGGAGGAACTGATCTCAATTTGTGAGCTCCATGTCCCACAGTAGGGAAAGCTTCTGTATTGCTTTAATACCAGCATTTGGCATCTCGTTTGGACTTAATTCCAAGCCTCTGGTCAATCCAGGGAAAACTACAGATCCCACTGCATTTGACAGCTCTGCAAACGTGCCTGCCATGACCTGGATTTGGGGCTCTGCAGTGGCTCTTGAATTAATTTATTAATGAGCCACCACAGGGAGCACTGCAGTAATGACTTTGAGCTTTGTGGTCTGGAGACAGAACTGCTGCCTCTCGCTTTGGGTGAAGGTGCGTGGCAAAGATTTTGGCCTGGACTGTTTGGGTCTTGCAAGAACCCTGAGATGTTTCTGGAATGGCTTCTACTTGTTCACATTGGTTTGTACTGGAAATATTAGCTCAGAACTGCTTCAGCTCTGCTGACACCTAAGGCAGTTCATCTTCTGAAGGCAATGGTAATGGAAGGGCCAAACTGGGCGAGTCCCCAAAGGTTACAATAAATCAAATTAGATTGCTAAAGAGTTTTCTTCACAAGGGAGCTGCAGAAACCCATCTCTTCACTTAAAATTTCTCAACAGAGATGTGTTATTAGTTTTCCATTATTTTTTCACTCTACAGGAGATTCCCTCCTCAAATTAAAATGTTGCACGTTTAGCTCGGCATCCACAAGAAAACTTTTTTTTTTTTTTTAAATGTCACACATCATTCAGTGATGGAATTTCTACATTACAATAAAATTCAAAATCTCCTTCAAAGCCTGTCCCCCAATGGATCAAATTATTGCTTGCAGGGACAAAACTTGGTAGAAACAAAGGCAGAGGGTTTGTTGCATATAAAGGTGGTATTTTAATTTCTCTAGGATAATACTACAGTATTTAATTTACCTATTATAGCTGATCCAACTCCCAGATTTAAAAATATTATTTGCCCGGGGTTACATAGCCCAACAGCAACAAATTCTTTTAATAGACGCTAATATTCAAGGTCTGAGGTAATAGCTGGTATAAAAATGTTTTGGGCCTCTGCTGAAAAAAAGCCCAGGCAGGTTTTTTTTTGAAGATAAAATAAAGCAGATGAATTTGGGATGTTGTTATGGCTGTAAAAGCGTGGAAAAAGCAGGGACATCCATGATGGATAGAACCTGGGAAGTGTTGGTTTAGTATGAACTATGTAGAATTCATGTAATGGTGTTTCTTTATGAGACTGACAATGCCAAGGGAAGACAAACAGTGAGATACAGCTCCCTTTTCTCACAGTAATGGAGACAACAGAAAGAAATGAACTGCTTTTAACAAAAGACTGCAGGGACAACACTTCAGGACATTTTTGACATTGCTATAAGTTTCCACTTCTTTCTTCTCTGGAGCTGTAACAGAAAAAAACTCTTCAGCTTTGAAAGTCAGATTTATTATACTGCATCAGGCAAGAAAAAAAAAACCAAAAAACAATACCAAAACCAAAAAAAAAAATAAAAAAAAAAAAAAAGAAATAGAATTTTAGATACTACAATTTTTTGTTGTTGTTTGTTTTTCGTTTCCCATCAGAAGAAAAAGGTGACAATTCAGAATGTCAGTCCTAAGTACAAGCATCTAGGCAAAATCTCCCAAGGCTGGGTAGCACCAACAGCTGTGCTCTGGTTGGTAGTGTGTGGGCTTATACTCGAATGTTTACCTGGCTTCATCTAAGCCAAGTATCTGGAGTTTGGTTCACATTCATTTCAGGCTCAAGGTTAAAGACTCACAACCTCTTTTTATTTCACTCTCTCCTGCTGAACCCTTTTGTCCAATGTTCTCTAGCCCTCTGGGAAAACAAACACATTTAATATTCAGACAGTAGAGAGTAGGGCACTGCAACAGCAAATAAATTCAATACTGAAAGGTCAGTAAGGTGATTAGTATAAAATTGTAAACAAGAGGTCAATTTTGCAAAGAGATGCCAACTCTTGGGTGTAACTGAGTCTATTCTAGGTCAAGACTAAACTGGACAAAGGTAAAGGAGCTTGGTCAAGGGCTACTGCATACAGAAAGCTTTGAAATAAAAAACACCTTCAGTGTGTTGGTATTTCTTGTTTGAATCCTCCCAGTTTCAGGTGAGTAAAATCAGATGGGGCCTCCCCAGGAGATGCTGCATGAATTGGGGTCACTGTAAATGTTGTGCCTGGTATGTTCTGGGGAGTAGGATGCAGAAGTTGAGCAAATTCAAATATAATGGTTTTTTTTTTTAAAAAAAGTATAAAAAATGAGAATTTCTATTTTCTGCTTTAATGAGTGAAACAGATGCATAACATTATCTGTGCTACTCTACTCCTACATAAAGATGCAGCAAATTCTGCAAGTGCTGCTCAGAATTCAAACCACGGGCAGCGAGGAAAGCAGAGCACCCACACATGCCTGATCCTCATTCCACAAAAGGTTCACAGGGCTGAATTCTGCTGTATTTTAGAGAAAAAGAGCAGAGCCCTGTGCAGGGCTCTCACTTTCCACAGCAGGATCACTGCAGAATTATGGAGTTTGACATTTTTTATATCAAATTTAAATAGATCACACGAGCCTTTCAAAGAAGCTGTTTGTGCTTTAGGGTCTAACCCTTCCTGCCATGGCACATCTACACTTGAGGGCGTGGGTTTATATTTATATCTAAATCTGATTAATTAGCCTTCAGGGAGGAGATCCAGGAGTTGATTTTGATTTTTTTGCATATCCCAGGAGGGTTTTGGCAAACCTTGGTTATGGCCAGTGGGGAGCCCTAGGCTTTAGTATGGAACCCCAGTTCAATGGTGCAATTTTTATAAACATAATTTTAGCTTTGGTTTAAGTTCTGCTTGTTCCATTTCCTCCTGTGATGGTCATATCTTCCTGTACAGAAAATGCCCACTGGGTTTGGTCTGGGATCTGGATACAGATCGATATTCCCTCGACATTTGTTAAAATAGATGATTCCTTTAAAAGAAATCTGTTCCCATTTTCCTTCATGGAAAAAAAAAATCCATCTGAACAAGACTTTACCTCAAGTTTTTAGCTCTGAATTCTAAATTATTTCCTTTACAGAAAATTAAATATGTAGGAAACATCAAAGCTCTTTGTGCAGAACAGTTAAATAAAATCTTTAAGATGACCTCTTGGGAAATGGGCTGTGAGAGGCACCGGAACTGAGCTTGCTGAGTGCCTCACCTTGGTGTGACACAATTTGCAGATGCTCCCCAGCAATCCCCTGGGTGACACCTCAGCCTGTAGATGACAATTCCTGCCCTCTGCCACCCCCAGCAGATGCTGCCGTGCTCAGCACTGCTCCCTGCACACGTCTCAGGGTCTGCAAGGATCCCTTAATTAGAAGGGCAATGGGAAGGGGTGTCTGTGCTAATGAAGCCCCGGTTCTGGAGGCAAAGAGCACAAATCCAGCCTTGAGGGGGCTGTGCTCTGCTCTTGCATGAAGAAACTTCTCAAAAAACCAGCCAACCAATCAACCAGGCAGAACAACAAGCCAAAAACCCTGTTCAGAGATCTTTATGATGGACAAATACCTCTGAGACCATTTTGGGGTTGATTGGGGAGGTTTTAGCTGCTGCTGTACAAACTGGAGTCACGAGGCTGCATTTTCTCCTGTCTCACCACATAACTGGGTCATGTTGCTGGGGTTCATGTAGTAAAAAGTTTCAAGTGATTCCATCAAATATTCACTTCTAAAAACCTCTGACAAGACAATTCTCATCGGAACCAAGAAAAAGGAACTCTGGGAGGTCTCCTTTTGCTGGAGATTGGTTTGGTTTGTGTGTTGTTTCCCCAGTGCTCCCTAAATTTAAAAATTAGATTATTCTCTGAGAGAGAGATTTTTTTTTTTAGGGGACCTGCAGTTCCTGACTGCTTCCACTTGGGAAGAGTATGAGCTCCACTTGAGAATGAGAGGAAGAGCAAGTACAAAGGAATATTAAATGTGTGTCTATCTTGGAAAATCTGAACCTGTGCTCTTTGGCAGGGGTTATCTGTTGCTAACACAAACATCTGAGAACCACGACTACACAGAGTAGGATAAAGACTTGTTTACTTTGTGTACAGTTAGATATTCTCACCCTCTCCCTAACTAAAAAAAAAATGTAGAGGTAAAAGCTTTAATCATATATTCAATTTTAAGCACAAGCTAATTTTTGGTGTTACTAAGTCTGAGCTTCAAAAGGGAAAAAAAAAGATGCTCAAGGTTCTGGGTTGTTTTGTTTTCTTTTTTCCCCAAATAAAACATAGAAAGAAATGAATATAGAACATAAATCCACCAAAGGTTGTAGCTGAACCCACTCTTAACTCTGCAGTGGCAGAGCTTTCAAATGATAGAAGTTCGTGTGTGTAAATCTGTGTCTGAGAAGATCTGAGACCGCCTTGCTTAACTTCCCCAAATTTTCATTTTCTGCAGCCTAAAAGTTTGCATATTAAACACTTGAGTATATTTACTGTGCATTTAAATGAATTTCCTAATTTTATCATAATACACAAAATGCCAGGTTTTAATTTGCAGGAATTTTTGCTCTGTTTATTTAGAGCTGAAACATCTTTCAAAAAGAGATAAGAGACTCAGGGACTTCACTGTTATCCATTAATGGTGACATCCAGAAATTTGTATTTCGTTACTGGCAAAACACTCGGCTGGCTCACTAGGGAAACTTTAGTGTTGTATTAAATATTGTATTAAATATTTAGTACGTATTAAATATTGTACAAACTTTTTTGAATTGAGGGATTCCACAGCTCTGAATGGGCCACATTTGTAAATAGTTGCAATTTACTTGCTAACCTCTTCCACAAACCACTGTAGGGGTGGGTGCATTCCACAGGCAGATTTCTCTTTAAGCAAGCACTAAGCTTTGAATGAAACATTAATTTGCCCAAAAAATGCTAGGAAAACATTCCATTTAAAAAAAAAAAAAATCCGAAATATTACAATAAACCTGCCTCTCACAGATTGGTCAAGGTGTCACAATGAACTTGATATTAAAAAAGCAACATGATTAGTAAAGAGCTTCATAAATGCTCTGTTAAATTAGACTGACATATCAATAGAGCATCATGTGTTTCCTATTTCTTAATAGGAAATTAATTAATTAGTTAATTAAATTAAGTATTCATTGCTATCAGACCCTCTCCATTTTGGGCACCCAAAATGACACCCGAAATATCCCAATTGTTGCAACATCCTGAGCAAGTTTCAAGACCTAGACCCTGTTTTCCTTCCTATTATCTCAAGGTTTTCCCTTGAGACTCCCCATAATATATTTACATATAATTTAACAATCCTGAAGACTGGAACAGGCTTCGAAATCAGAAGCACGATGATCCCATTTTTCCCTTCCACCCCATAGGAAGAAGAAAATGGGGTTTGAGCCGTTCTGAGCAGCTCAGAGCAAAGCAGCCAGTCCTGTGTGCCCACACAGGTTTTTATCACAGAGCTCTAAAGCTGCCCTAGGTGAGCATTTGGCAACTGGGATATCCTCAAAAAATGCCAATTCATAAAAACATCCCCCCATTTCTACAACATTTGGATTAAGAAAGGTTTTCCAGGTTCTTGAATATGAGCAAGAGCACTGTAAATACCTCCTTTAAAATTAAAAAACCACGGGGGCTTTTCTTGATGGGTTTTTTTCCACTGCCATTCATAAATCTGTGTCTTTACATGAATAAAACTTCCTCTAAGTGTTACAATTTTTAATTTAATACCAGCAGACATTCTGCTGTGCTAATAAAACACCAACAGCCCAGAATAACCACTTTAAAATCCCAATCTCTAATTGCCCTCTGCCACAGAGATCCTTATCTTAGGGAAGTTTAACAAATCGATCACCTGGCTTTGATTTTATTGAAAAAAACGTGGCCATAACCACGAGGAGCTCTGGAGACCTGCTTTATTTCTCCAAATGAAAGGTGACAAATGCTGCAGCAGATCCTGCTTTCTCCTATTAATTAACTTCAGCCCATAAATGAGTGAGGCTCTTGCCAAGACACAAGAAGATCCAATTCTTGTTGCTTTGCTGCAGTGGAGAGTAGAGAGGGAAGATAAATTGTCTATTTAAATTTGATTAGATCTTTTCTCCCAGAGTGCTGGCTACAGCATGTTAAGGAAACATTTACCACAGCACAAGGAGCTGCTCCCAGCTTCCTGCTCAAATGGAGAAATTCTATCCCAGGCAATCATTCCCTGCATGAAAGGCTGCTTTGGGATTTGGGGGGTTTGTGCCCTGCTCAGCGTGGAAATGAGGGAATGACTTCAGTTCCCCCGATCCTGCTGCTGCCCTGGAATACTTGGGGCTGTTGGGGTGAAAGTTCTCAGGCCAAACTTCCAAAGACAATACTAGGAAAATACAGAAAATATAGAAAAATCTCCAAGAAAAAAAATGCCAAAGTTGGAACCTAACTAGCTTTAGCAAAAAGGAAGTTTCTCCTTTAAATCCAACAAAACTTCTGGTGCTGTCCTCTGCTGTTGCATGAAATCACTTTAAAAACCAACCAACCAATCAACCAGACATGAAAAAAAGCAAAACTACCCTTCAGAGATCTGTCTGATGGACAAATCCTTCTGAGAGTATTTTGTGATTGTTTGATAAGATTTTAATTGCTGCTATCAAATTCCTGTCTGAACGTTTGCTGTGCAGATACTGAGGGGGTTTGCACTCAAACAGAATGGAAAGGTCAAGCTCCCTTTTTCCTGCAGGAGTTCTGCAATTTTATGCCCATCTCTGTTTGCCTTCCCTGTCTCTGTTGGCCACACAGATAAGAGCAGTTCCTTCTGTTTGGCCAACTGCTCACTCAAACTTTTGACAGGAATATTTCCCATTATCTTCTGAGTGCTACACATTTAAATACTCTTTTAATGCTGTCATAAAAAACAGCTGCTCACAGTCCTGAATAAATAAAAAAAAAGGTCTAGAAGCAGAGTTGGATCTTTCTTAGCAACTGGAATTTTTCTGTTACTGAAGCAGCCCTTCCTTATCAGCTGCCTCCAAGATTTTTCATTCATTTCAGTATTTCTTCAGCAGATATTTTGCATCTAAAACCAAGCTGTGTCAGGATTTTAGGATTCAGAGATCTGTTTCTTCTAAGAAATTCGTTACCACACTGATTTTGTTGTTTCAACGCTGTCCTTTAACTTGTCTAGGTCCCCCTGCTTCAATCCTTACCTGCCAGTGAATTTAGAGATAATAGATCTAAAACTAAATAAGACAAAGAGAATAAATTTAAATAAATCTTTCATCTTTCATGTAAGGTTTAAGCCTGGCATCATAAACTAGATTCCCTGTTTCTTGTTCCTTTCTTTCCATGTCTTTCCTGGGCATGTTACAGAGAGTCTTCCTGGTGGAATGATTTGAGAGCTGAAAAGCTCTAGAAGCATTAAAAGTCAGTGTTTTATAAGCAGTAGAAAATACACCCAATGAGACTGAGAAAACCTGACAGAGAGCCCTCAAATAAAATTAAAATCCCCTCACAATGGGTAAAAAATGACAATAAATTCCTGTCCTCACCTATTATCAACCCCTTAATGAAGGGATGGGACCACTGAGGAGCTAAAAACATTTTGTTACTGGGATAAACATCAGCCTTAGAGGCCATGAGATTTTAAAGGAGCAAGAAGTCAGCCATAGCTCAAAAGCAGTCACAAGTTTCTTTGTCACAAGGCAATATTTAACATTCTGATCCAATGGAAAGTGGCCACAGAGCTTGTTTCGTTTTTCTAACCTATCACCTTTGCTTAATTCTGCTGCATTCTGTCTACTTTCACCCAACAGCCCGCTGCTGCACATACACACAAATGCTTCTATTCTAACATCTAAACTCTTACCTTACTCTATAAAATCACATTACTGCACTTTAAAACCCGTCACTATCTTACCCGATCTTGCTTATTTAAGGCATATTATTTCATTTATCTTCCTTAAGGCATACTCTCAATTCTAACTATAGGAACAGAAGTTTATGATTTCTGTTTATGATTAATGTCTGTGTACCTTTATTCTTTTACACCTCTATTACACCTAATAAGGTATTCTTCTAATACCTTATTATGCGTATTATTATGCATATTATTATTATTTTATATAATTATTTAATGTGTACATTAACCCAAGCTTCTCTCAAGGCTGCAAATCCAACCCTTTAGTATCTGTTGAAATTCCTATCCTATATTTCCCACACTTACTGTGAGTTAGCAAAGAGGGAGTATCTACTGTACACAAAGTAATCACGTCGCGGCTAATCTGTCAGCTAATTAGGGTGGGGGCAGAGCCTGGGGAGGGGCAGAGTCTGGAGGGACTCTGGCTAAGTTGGCATCTCTGAGGGTCGGGTGCAGTAAGAATTCACACTCACGCCCAGCCGCAGCAGCAGAGGTGCTGGTAGGAGAGGAAAGAGCATTGGATAACGATACGTGACTAGGGCTAGAAATATTGGTTACATCCTGGGTCTGGCTTGTGACGGAGGACTGTCTCCTGAGAGCCCCCTGAAAGGAAGTGCCACTCTTGAAAGTATTGACTACTTCGATCTGTAACGGAGGAAAGAACGAGACAAGTTGGCTTAAAGTATGGATACAGTTGCATTAAGCGACAGGAATAATCATGAAACACAACAAATCAACCGTGCGCGCGCTTCTACCTCGGTCGGGATCGAGGCGTCCCTTTTCAGTGGTTTTGTTTTCTGATCTGGGTTTTCTGTCTGCATAAAATGAGGCAGCACCGTAGGAGGTGGAGCTGCGTCACTTTAAACAAGCAGAAGATTTGAAAATAACAGGTTTTTTAAAAGTTTCAACCGTTTTATTTAGCAGTAAATAAAGTCAGCTGGAATGCTTGGTATAACTAAGCTCTTTTTTTTCCTACTGAGATTAAAATTATGTTGTTGTGTCTCTCCAGGGGGAGAAAAATTCAGCCAGTCAATTGGAATTTTGGGGGAGAGGGACAGAGATGACACTCAACCATAACAGAAAACCTTTAAAATTCAATATATGACTCCATTTTGTCTACAAACCCAGGGTTGTCAGTACGCTAGTTTGATAATTTTTCCAATATTTTAGCTGACTTTTTCTGTGATGGAAGCTTGTATAAATTTAACACAGTGATAAAGAATGTTGGGGTTTTGTAACTGGAGATTTAAAAATATTGACATTTTATCTTTACACAGAGCACTTAAAACCACCCAGAAAATGATGTGGAACTGGATTGGCTATTGCAGCAGATAAAATGACAATTTCCTCCTTATTTTCATACGCCTGCCGTATTCCCCGTTTGACAGATCCATCCTGAGCACCTTCCTTTTACTCCCCACCACAGAGGATGAGTTAAAACCAGAGCTGAGTATTTCAAAGCATCCTTTGGCAGCGGTATAAACTCATAAAAAGCAGGCTCTGGGTACAGAGGGAAAGCCAGGGACTGGCAGGAGTGAATCCCACAAATCCCTACATCCCCAAAATGTCCTCTCTGTTGCATCAGTGCAACCACAACAAACAAAGCAGCAGAATATCCACAGGAGGAGTTCAACCAACTACTCGTGTGAAGTAACCCACTGTTACCAGACCGTGCAATACGCATTTCTGGAGATTCCCAGCCCAGAAAGAGGTAAACTGGTGGTATTGTTATCAATTTAAACAGCACAAATCTTGGTGCAAACCCTCCTAAATTCTCCAAGCGGGAAGCACTAGAATGAATTTATGTTTTGCTGCTGTGGCTAGACTTAGGAATAAATCAATTTGTAGGGCTGCATCTTTAATAATATGGATGTTTCCCATCCCTTAATCTTATCTTTGGCCATCATTGGTTCTTTTCCTGCGGGTTTTTGTGGCAATAATCAACCCCAGCCAGCTGGAAAATGGATCCCAAGTTAGTGCTGTGCAATTATCACAGTGAATTTTCCTGCACAAAGCCCGAGCAGCTGATTTGTTGTGCCTGAGCCCTGGCACCATTTCACTGTGCACACCCAGGGCTGGGCAGTGCTCAGCAGTCCCCACAACATTGGAGAATTTTGGGGTTTGGCAGCAGAATTACATGCCCAGTGCAAATCTCACAGCAAATCAGAGGCCAGTGTGAGGTGAGTTTGCACGTGGGGTAGGGGATGAGGGGCTCAGGTTCATGGAAAAACCACACGGCTCAAACCACTGGTGACGTGGCACATTAAATACTCACCTGAAACACCCTACAAAAGTAGAATTAAATACAGATCTTGGGTTCTCGGGGTCTAACCCAGCTGACAGAGCACTCTTCAAAAGAGACCATTCAAAAAAGACTTTAAAGGCTCTCACTGAGGGCATGAAATGTGCATTTCTGTGATAAACCCTGAGCCAAAGGGTGTTTCTAGATGTGCAAAAGTCTTCCTAACAAACTGAAAGCCTTTCAAGAGTGAGAAGACGAGAGAAGATCTGTATTTAACGGTTTCTTCAGAGAAGAAGAATTACAGCCATGTAATTTGCTTTTCTCCTGAAGAAAGGAACTCCAGCTCTTCATGGATATAATTCCTGGTGGGAGGATGACAACCTCCCCAGAATCCTGAAAGCTGAACGTGCAGGGCTGTGCTCTGCCTGAAGCCAAGAAAGAAGAGAAGAACTTGGCCCAAAAGTTTATCTTCTCCAAGCAGAAAATAACAAAGGAGAAAAGAGCTCACGGAAATAAATATTGAACTGAGATGGAACCTTATCATGACAAAAGAATGCATTTCTTTAGAAAAATTGTGCTAAAGAGGAGAAAGGAAACAAAAATTCATAAGTTTAAAAAATTTCCAAGACGATATAGGATGCAGACATGTTTTGATGATAGGCCTTCAGGTAGAGAAAAAAAAAGTCCTATATTTCAAGCTTATCCATAATGTCGACATTTTTCATACCTGCCTCATTTTTCTCTATGTTCTATACTCTAGAAGATCCAATTTTTTAGGTGTGCACAGCAAATAAAAATGTCAGTGATTAGCAATTAAAAAAAAATCTGATAGTAACACAATAGTCCTGGCAGAACAGATTTTTTTCCTAATTTTTAACACAGAACAGATTTTTCAGAAGCATTTCTGTTGTCATTAATGTGATTAAGATCCAGGTATCATTCCCCTAATCTCCAAGCAGGATATTAATTTAAATTTTTTTTTTAACTCTTTAAAAAAAGGCCACCTTTCTGTATGAAATAAAGAAGTTTCCAATCCACTTGCACAAGGCTACCACGACGTTTTCTACATTAAAACCTACATGGAAGCCATAAAATGAGGTGCTGGCTCTTTACCCAACTTCAGAACCTCTGGCCAGGAGTGACTTTCACTGCTGGGAAGGTTTGAATTGGTTCAAAAGAAAAGTTTTCACGTTTTCTATATGAGAAATGAAGGGTGAAGGATGCAGTCCAGCACCTCTGTGTGGTTTTTTAGCATCTGAAGAGGAACAGTTTTTAAATAGGAGTTACCCTGTCAACAGTAAATTTTTTCAGCTTTTCCTTTTATTCTCAGAACACTTCAGGCAGTTGTTTCCCACCTGAGGCAGATAAAGCAAACTGAATTTCAGGATGAATGAAGCAGAAGAGGAAAGAATCGGGCTGGGGGTGTAAAGTTCTGTCAAACTTGAGAAGTTTTTGAATCTCCTCACTCCAGGAGTTTCCATTCTCAAAGGTGAGGGAACTGGAGAATCTTTCAATATACAATTAAAAGAGGTGAGATGCGTTTTTCTGTTTTTACTCAGATTATACAGTCTGGCCTGAAGGTGACCTTGGTGAGCTTTCCAAAACCCGTCAGACCTGCCAAGAGGGCGTGATCAGCCTCGTCTTCCTTCAGAATGAAGCATTTGTGGGAACGGCAACAAAAACTTGGAAAAAGCTGCAGAAAACTGTTGGAAAGTCCTGTCTCTGCAATTCCAGACCCCTTTTAGATCCTCCTCAAACATGCATATCTAAGATAAGCCATTTGTGAAGCTTCACCCCTCAGTGGTCATCTGAGAGAGCTTTCCAGGAAGGAAACACTTCCATCCCGAGAAGGGGAACACACATCCATCCAGAGATTCCCTACTGTGTATTTATCAGATAACAAAACATCTAAATGAACCAAAGGAGGCCAAAAAGAGAATCAGGAGTCGATAGCCAGTCTCTGGCTTAGTTATGTGCATTTTTCATTCACTTTCCTTTCAAGTAAACTTATGCATGTCTTCACAAAAACAGAAAAATCCCTGTGGAAATCCCTCCTCTGGTGTCTTGGGTTGAACCCTGTGTTTGAGACAGGATGGAGACAAAAAATCTCTTTAACACTGCCAAGTTTTGTCAGTTTGGATGGGTTTAAACGGGAGCACTGTAAGGAGAATGTGTTGGTTATCTGAAAACACCCAGCCTGTTGCAGGTTCTTTGTTTCAGCAGTGAAGGCTTTGCTGGGAGCTGGGGCCATCTGTCCAACAGTGACTGAGGAGAAAATAAAGGCAAATAATCCAATTTACAGCACAGGTGTGGAGTCTGGTGGTGGTGCTAGGATTGAATGACCAATCTGGTCCTGAGCAGAGAGTTTCATCCTGGTCTGCATCCTCAGAGATATAAAATGAGGGCATGCTCCACCTTCTTCTTCCACATCTCCAGGAGTGTATCAGACAGCAGAGGATTCCTGCAAATCCTCCCAGAGATGCTAAAAACATCCCAACCTTCTTCCAGGAGCTCTTCTTTTATTGGCCTCCTGAGAAATGTGTTCTAAGGGAATGAATCCACCTGGATGGGCCCCACACACAGCTCAGGGGCCCTCAGCAGGGATCAAATTTGACCAAAGTCCATCACTATCCACTGCACACCTGGGCACTGCTTTGGAATCTGTTGGCCCATTTTCTTTTTTCATTATCATTCCACAGATTTGAAATGGATGCAAAAAAACCCAACCAAATCAAAGTCATTGAGTAAATAAAATGAGAAGAAAAATCACGGAGGTCTCTTGGCAGAGAGGAAGGAGACATCCTACTAGAGGTGCTTCTACAACTAAGAGCAGAAAGAAAACCAGGATGGATGTTAGCAAAGAGATATAATTAATGTTCATTTGGGTTTAAGTAGTGTAAAAGAATCATTTCTCTGTGAATTAAGTGGACAAGGAGATGCAGAACTAAAAGCTACCTCTCAGACTAGACAGAGAACTGAAAGGATGTAATTTGCTTGGTGTTGCTTGAAGCTGTTTGCACTCACCCCAACCAGAAAGACATCCTGACAGAAGTGCCAACAGGCAACACTCCTCCTACAGCCACCAGGGAGAAAAGAATGCACATTTAGAGGTCACCTTTCCCTGAGGATCACCAGGACCTGGGCACCTGTTTGTCACAACTGACATGTGAATTTTCTCTGGTGAGGAGCGCTCCTGACTCAATGGAGTCAAGACACACAAGCTCAAAGATGAAGATCCGTATTTAATCACCCACCACAGAACCCTGGGAATCCCCCAGCTCTCAATCTCTCTGCCAGCAGTTTCCACCCTCTTTATTTTATGCTCTGCAGATGCAGCCAAGACACCTCACTGCCCTAATTTGACTTCTTTCCATCATTTTTTTTCCTAAATTCATGGCTGCATCTTCCCCTCCCTACCCAAAAATGTATCAATTTGTAGATGTGAAAAAGCAGAATGCGCTGTTTGTCTCGGATGAAGACAAAAACCCCAAATCTTCTGAGACAAAAATGCTCTTTAGAAGATTTTTTCAAAAAAAAAAAAAAAAAAGCTCTTTCTCTTAATTATTCACCTCTTTTTCTTGTCAGGCTCATGTAAAACACCCACATCTGATGTGGTGATATCTGTTCTCTGCTGCAAGCTGGCAGAAACACTTGATCTTAGAAAGATCAGGCAGAGCACACCTGAGTGCAATGAAACACTTCACTGCAATGGAAAAGGCAAAATACTTCACATGGTTTTCTTCAGCACTCCAGGACAAATTTCACAGCTCCTTAACCTGCACTATTTTTAGCACCATGATTCAGTGCAATGGGTTGCTGTATTAAAAAATGCCGTGGATTTTTGTGTTCGGGAAAAGTCAGGCAGAGACTTCATTCCTAACTCTTACACCTCAATATTTAATGGCTGCTTAATTCCTGCTAAAATCCAGAACCACATTTTTCATTACCTAATAGGAAAGCAAATCAATCCCTTTTAATCACGATCGATGTGTGGCAGTGCCAGAACTGAACGGATTTATTATTTTTAATCAAATTGTACGTCATACCCCAGACTCAATTTCAATTTTTCTGCTAGTGCAGCAACGGCAGCAACAATGTATATTTTTTTTTTCTTTTGAGCAAATCAAGCAATACATTTTAGAAAGCTTTCATAACACTCTGAGAGCTGACGTTGACCAAGCAGCACAATTTCATGAGCTGTCATCACTCCAGGAGAAAAAGAACCTCCAGTCACGGCATTCTCAAATCACAGACTCCTGGGTTTGCATTTGACCATTTTGTATCTTTTGAGTTTATCTCTTCTGCTGCACACAGCTCCTTTGCTCAGCTCCCCTGTTTTGTTTTTCACGTTTTTTCCTTGGAGAACATTTAACCAGTGCCATCCTCCACACACTCAAACACTCCGTGGCTCTCCTGTTAACATTGCCTTGCCTTGATCTCACATTAATCATTTCTTTGGGTGTTTTTAGACCTTGTGGACATTTATTTTTAGCATACCTGGGTTTGGATTCTGTTGAGCCCTCGGAACCAGAGGATCTGTCCGCGTCGGAGTTCTCTCTCCGCGTGATCTATTTCTTCAACATCTTCATTGAGCTCCTCCTCAGGGACCTCCTCCTTCTCAGTGAGCCTCCCTGCCTCCTTTAAAAACTTTAGCCTACTTGTTGGGATGGTTGCAATGACCTAGAATTACAAAAAAGTACTGAAAACATAAGCCTCATTCAGGAGCAGCAGTACAACAATCTGCTAATTACAAAAGAGCAATCACGTTTTTCAGTAAGATCTATAAAGGTGAGCTAAGCCTGCTCCTAACAGCACTTTGCACTTGGGCAACTCCATTTTTGTCCCAAAAAAAATATTTAAATTACTGTGTAAACAATTAGCATGACTTCCACCACTAAGAAAGTCTTACCAATAAAGCAAATAGAAGATAAAATGAGGTGGAAATATTTCCAGTGTAATTATGTAAAGAAAACTTCACCGGATTGATAGCTCTGCAATTAGAGTTTGGGTGTTTGTAATGACTTATGGTAACGGATGGTGAAAATTCACTGTATCTCATGCTGATAAAACTTCTCACACCCCCTTGGTTCATGGATTCAGCTTCCCTTTGTTCCAGCAGCTGGAATGCTTTCCTGGCATTTCTCAAAATGGAGTTTTCTGAAAGGTGTGGATCTGCTTGTTGGATTTCTCACAGGGCTCTCTCTCACTCTGTGTCCTTACTACCAATAAATTCTGATTAACTTAACCCCTCTTCTTATTCTGTTTGCCCACCTAAGTGGTCCTTGGAAGTAACTAATACAGGAGAATAATCTTTAAAAATTGCAGATACTGTAGCTGGACAATTCTTTTCAACCCATTTCAGTGTTACCCTGTTGGGCAGTCATTTTCTCTTTGTTCTGATTCCTTGCATAAAACCAGGAGCAAATCAGGGCAATTTAAACAAGACATTACCTGGAACACACTGAATGCTTAAAGTAAATCTCCTACAAAGCAAATTACTAGACCCACTTAGCAAAAAAAACTGCTGCAATTTTCTTTTTTTTTGTCTTCATTTCAGCAGCAAGCAACCACAACTGTGAAAAATGAAGAGAGAACCGAGACAGCTGCAGGAAAATTGGTGAGGACAGCTTTGGAAAACTGGGATGGATGGAGTAAAGACACATGGAAAGGTTCTGGATATTTCCAGGGCGAAAGCAAAGCTTTGAGTTTGCTGAGGGGCTCCTTGAGCTTCACGATCCACAAGATCAGTTTTATTATCATGGTTTTAAAGGCAGATTGAAAAAAAAAATCAAAAAAAAAAAAACCCAACAAAAATAACCAAACCAAACCCAGTTTCTACGCTACTATAAAACCTTTTTAAAGGAGAGGTGAAAAACAAGATGCAAACCTGGAAAATTAATGGTGTGACACGAGCAAAGACAGAGCAGGAGTGGAAAAAAAGGGTAAATGCTCATCAATGAAATACTTACTGCAGGTCCTTCAGCCTCCCAGCTTTCAAACTACAATGCCAGCACTCTACAGAGAGAAACTGCTGGGATCTGATGAAAGCGACGGTGATAAAGGATTTTTAAGCCAATATTCATAAAAATAACTGTACTGGATCAGGACTGTGTGTGACAGAATGTTCCTGTCTTGCAGCACCTCAGCCAAGCTGATGAGACTCTGCTCTAATCCTTTTCTTAAGGTCTTTACATGGCTTTTTTAATTACTCATTTCTTTCCTGTATCTGCCAACACCCACCCAGTTCAGGACACAGACTCAATAGATGCAGATTAAAAAATTAAGTAAATTAAATTAAATTTTCAGAAAAATGATCACAGTTTAAGAAGTGATCAGTAATTCTGGGAATGGGATATGAGCTACTTTAGAAATTCTTGGTTTTGAGAAGAGAAAACTGTCCCTAACAGCATCTCAAACCGACTTCCTGGAAAGTTCTCCTTAAATTCCTTTCAGAAGTGCCTGCTTTGACACCGAAACTTGGAAATCTTGATTGCTTTTCACGGCTCGCAAGAACAGCAGGTTCAGGACGTGGATTAAAAAAAAAAAAGAAGAATAACAAATTTGTTTTGTGCTGAATTAGAATGAGTCACAGCAGCAGAGAAAAGGCTGAGATGGAAGAGAAGCATCAGTGCTAAAGGAAAAGAATCCTCTCTCCCTGAAGAGCTCCATGAAGAAAGGCCTTTCCACAGACTCCAAATCATGTAAATATGGACATAACTAATTTGGTTTAGCTTCCTTTTTTATTTTCTGGTCACTAAATATTGACCACAAGACTTTTTTTTTTTTTTCCCCTCTGTATTTGCTTTCTTCTCAGTGATAAAACTGTGGAGGTGTTCCAACACCAGCATTAATTTGGTGTCTAAGATCTCACAGTAAATCTGGAGCAAGTGGGAAAAAAAATGCCAATATTAGTATTAATTCTTGGTGGTTATGTAATAGCCACAGATAGCAACATTTAGAAGCCAAAAAATTGATCAAAGCCTGGGGGAAATTTTCACAGCTGGGTGAAGCAGTTTGGATTCTTCTCCTTCTCCCTGCTTGACTTCCCCTTTCTCCAAAAGTTGGTTTATTTTCCAAACAGTTGGGAAAAAAAAAATCCTTCATTTCTGAGATTATCAAACTGATTTTTGGTCTTATTCCTGCAAGCCCTTAAGTCAAATCCCAACTTCAAGTAATTATTACAGCAGAATTGTGTATAGTGGCGATTTCAGCCGTAATTCAGATATGAACTAAAAGCTGTTCTGATTCTGAGCTCATTTCTAAAGAAAAATGAGGCCTAACTGTCAAAAAAAGTTGTTGGTTTTTTTTTTTTCCAGAAGAGAACAAATAATCAGATTTCAAAGCAAGAATTTATTCACTACAGTTCCAGCAGAACCACAGCAGAGTTCAGTTGCAGTGGGCAATTTCTTGACTCTTCATAAGGGATAAACTGTGGATCTACAAATCCCTTTATATCTGGGAGAAAAAAAATGTAACTTCACACTTTTCTTTAGTGCACCAGTTGGAAAAAACTTAAATACCCTGTTAATGCATCCAGAGGTGAAAAAATATTAATATTATTGTTATTAACTTTACAACCTGTGTTTGCACATAAAATAATGTAGGATGTTAACAATACTGATTGTGTCTGTATATCACTTCCAGAGAGTTAATCTCAATTTATTTAATATCATCTCATTGACATTTCTTTCTTCATCAATATATAATTAGATATTAGCCAATGATGACAGAGGATCTAGCAGAAATTGAAAAGGACACATTAATTTAACTGCCAATTTCTACAACTATTACAGGTAAAAAAAAATCCTTTTTTTTGCACTCCCTCTACCATTCTTCACAGAGAGAATTAGGTGGATGGAGAATCACTGCAGGAATATTTTATGGCACTGGAATTTTTCCTACGACAGCAGCCAGAATGACAATTTCAGCAAGGGAATGAGTTGGTTGACCTAGAACTGGAATTTCATTTCAGCTCCAAAACTTTGCCACATCCTACAGGAGGAATTCTGTTCCAGGGAAGGTCACAGTGCATTTGCCTTGGCTGCATTTTTTGTGACTAAAAGACTGAAATATGTGACTCAACATCTTTCACAAAAAAGCCTGACTGAAGATGGCCCTGGTGATAGCACGCCCTGCTAGAAAGGAAAGATATGAAAACCAACAAAAAACCCCAAAGGAACAGAGGGATAAATTATTCTTATTAATAAATCTCTCCTTGGAGCTCTCAGAGAGCACCTTGGGTTTCCCTGAGGGCTGTTCTGGGCACTGAGAGCAAGGAGATAACAGGAATATCACCAATATCACACCTTTGAATGTGCAGCTTCCTGAGTGCTTACCTGACCCCACACCAGCTCTCCTAATCCAATAAATACACACCACATCCACTGGTCCAGCTGCAGGGGAGAACAGCTGAATGGTTTTCCTCCAAACTGGACAATTACTATCTACAAAGAGAAGCACGGAGGAAAAGGGGTCAATTTTTTTTCAGGGGGAAAAGGCAACAAAGAAAAAAAAAAATCCCAAACACAACCAGACCAAAAAAAAAAAAAAAAAAAATTGTAGAATTTTGGTCCCACAAAAAACCCCTCATCAAACCCCACAAACTTCTGCATCCCCAATTAAAAGTGAGAAAAAGCCATACCAGCTCAGACTAAAGTTCCTCAGCCTCACATTTAACAGGGGTCAGGTATGAATGGTCAGGAAGAGAGAGAACAGAACAGTCCCCACGTGCTCTCCCAGCTCCTGGGGACTCCAGGCTGGGGATTTATTGACCCGGACCCAGTTTATTTTGGAATGGCCATTGCAAGGGAGACATTTCCCTCTGAGTGACATTTTATTGTGCATGTACAGAAGTGCTTCAAAGAGGGACAGAGGGTACAGAAAACTCCGGATCTGTTGAAGGAAGGGGGTGGGAGAAGCCCACACCTTCAGCAGGATAACACCACACAGAGTCTGAGCAGACTGAGAAGGTTTTGCTGACTGAAAATCAGATATTATTGATATTTCTTGTTAATATTTCCGCTGCAAAATCAGGGACCTGAAATCCCACCCAGAGATTTAAATTCTCCAAGTTTGAAACTCATGATTTTGAATGAGCTGTTAAAGGCCATCAGTGCTGAAGTGCTGCTCCTGTCACTGCTGCCCTTCCTCCAGCATTCAGTTTATTGAGGAGTTCCCCTTTTCCCAAGTTCAAACTGCTCTTTCCTCCTCCTTCCTCCTCCCAGGAGAAAGGTGCCAATACTGAGCTGCCACCGCAGAGCTGAGCAGTAATGACAGGATGCAAAACAGATTTCTAAATGATAATAACAAATAGTGTCAAGTACAGGATGGATGCCAGTAAAAGAATGGATGCAGGAGCAGAAGGAGGTATTCTTAAAGAAGAAAAATTTGGGGAAAATGTGATTATGTTCACTTGTGATGGGACAGCAAACTCAGGAGAGGAACATGAGGAATTCCAATCCAGGGGCACTGTTGCTGGGAATGCTGAGCAGCATTGGGCAGTGGCATCAAACAGAAGAACTGTTCAGCATCAGCTGTTTGAAGGTAAATTTGTCTTTTTGAGGAGTAATAAATAATTAATGTTGTAAAATGCTTGTTGTTGTAAAATTGCTATTAAACAATTTCTTCTTTAAAAGCTAGTGACAATATCAATGATGGCTGTTATCACTGTACATGCTAAGATTAATTTAAGAATTAACCCAGTCATAAGGATCAAAATTTCGGTTTTATTAGTGTGGCTACATAACATTTCCCATTTTTAATTCTTGTATTAATTGAGAAAATACAAGAAACCAGGTGGTTTAGTATTAAATGGGCCTCCTGCAGCACTTAAGAGTTAAAATTTAAAAAAAAAAAAAAAAAAAGAAGAAGAAAACACAGAGAAGAAAAGCCCCCAAAAACTTGGGGTGGATTTCTGATGAACAGCAACTGATCCTTGCCCAGAGCATTACCTGAATGGCAAATGTTCCCAGGACAATAGTGCAAAAAATGGGATTTCTGAAGATGCCATCGAAGACGTTCCTCTCGCCGTGGATTTTGCGGGCGTTGATCTCGTTGAAGAGCTGCATCATGACAAAGGTGTTGAAGATGATGGTGTAGTGCTCGGAAGGAGGGGAGTGAAGAGGGGCATTCCTCCCACTGTCAATCTTGAACATTTTCTCACCTGGGTGTAAGGCAAAAATAAAGGTTTCCTCTGGAATGAATCAAGCCGATTTCTATTCTCCTTGTTTTTTTCAGCCTGTTGCCTTCTCTGCTCTGCTTTAACACCTTTCCAGGTAAAACTTTTCTTGCACCAATGAGCAAAACACTTCTGAACTGAGCAAGAAGCTTTTTAAATGCTGACTCCATCTAACAACTCTATATCTGCACAATGTTGTCAGTCCTACTCTGATCTACCCAAGCACTCAATTCTTTCAGGTGTAACAAAAATCTCAAGGTCGTTGCCAGTGTGTTTGAATTTTCTCAAGTGGTTAGAAGCCACCCTTCTTCCTCAGGTTTTACCCACTTATTAATCCAGTAACTTCTGCTAAGGACTGAAGGGTATCAATGACAAAAAGCACAGACATTCCTGGGTTTTAAATAGATTTGGGGTTGATCAGCAGCAGGTGCTGCTGTTTAGTTTGATAATTCAGCTTTCACTCATCATCTGACCAATAAAAAAGCAAGATAGAACCCATGATGAGTAACTGCAAAAATGTCGTGAGTTTTGAAAAAATAAAGTTTTTTCTTTTTTATACCACAGCCTGACAGGACCAGACAGCAAATTCTGGATTTCTGATGCCTCAAAGACATTTACTGTATGTTCCAACACAATGAATTTCTAAATTAAAAAAAAAAAAAAAAAAAAAAAAAAGAGAGAGAGAGAATAAAACTTTAGGTACTGATCTCTGAAGAAACCTCCTACAAAAGAAAGGAAGTATTATTTGATCCAAATAGAAATAATTCCCATCAATTTGCAATTTAATTATGGAAGCACTGAGTTTTGCACATCACGCCACTGCAAAGCTGAACCTTGTGGAGTTTAGAAAGGAAAAGACTATTTCCAAGGTTTATCAGAAAATTGTCTGGGATGTGTTCTTCAAAGTACGCAGCAGTTTTCCAAAGACACACAGGAGCAATCAGAATATGGAGGGAAAGCCTGGTTTGGTTTTCATCTGACTCACTGTATGTATTTTAAACCATAAAACTCATCAAAAAGCCATTCTAACTGCCCATAAAGTTCACAAAAGTTCTCATTCCAAGATTCATGTCACATGAATTACCAAGAGTTACTTCATCTGCTTTAGAGAACCTGAAATGCCAATTTCCAAATGCAGACATTCTCAAAATTCCCTGTAAATCCAACAACGTTAGAGACCATCTCTCTTCAGAAGCCTGGCAATTCTTTTGGTTTAATTCCACTGTGAACAGATCATCACCTCCTCTGAGCATCCCAAATAAGCTGCCAGATGGCCATAAAGTGGACAAGGCTTTCACAGTGGAGCTCAAAAACCTCCTAAAAATCATAAATTTACATTTGCAGTTTATCTGGAAGTCTGTAAATAAGGAAAAAAAAAATCTGAAAGACAGCACATGTGATTTAACAGCGACTACCAAGTGACAAGAAGACAATACCCAACTGAAAAAATCATCTGTCCTTTGAGAGGGTTCAGCTATTATTGTGGAGCAACAGAATCTATTATTAGCTCCTACTATTTCCTGCAGCAAGAAACATTTCTCCTCCTTCCCTCCACTCTCCAAAATACAACCTATAAAAAGCATCCGTTGCCAGCAAGGCCTGAAGAAGAATCCAGTAATCCAATAAATTAGACTTTTTGCCCCCTTTTAATATCCATTCCAGAAATTAAATGTCAAAGCAGAGTGTTATTTGTATCACTTAATGCTGATTACTTACTTTCCATGCCACTTAAGATCAACGTTATTTCTGGACTGTGGACAACACTTTGCTCTTGGTAAAATGGATTTTAATTTTTATTGTGGTTTGTTTCGTGGGGTTTTCTAAATTTGTTTTTACTTCACCTACTCATCACGGCAAGTCTCACAATGAAATTTCAGAATAGAATTAGCAGGGTGGATACTCCTATTCCCCTATTTAACTGCTATTTAACCCTGTGTGTTCACAGACACATGTCACCTCTCCAATGGCTATATCAGCTGTCAATCTTCGTGCCTAGTGACTGATGGGTTTTACTATAACTTCCTTGAAAAAAAATCACTTCCTTCCCAAACCACCACACAACACAACCTTCTCTGCTGTGTTTTGATACAAACTTTTGCCAAAGCCCAAACCTGTATTTTGTGAGGGGAAAAAATGAGGCCAATCCCAAGGTAACAAAATATGGAAAGAGACCACAACATGACACCTGCTGTGCTTCCCATCCCATCAACCAGGATAAGGAAGGCAGACAACAAATGTGTGTTAATTCATTACATTTAAGCATTCTGACACATCAGCCACATTGAGCACCGAGTGGGGGTGAGCTTCTTGATGCCTTAAATTTAATCCTTCATGTTTTTCAGGTTCTGTGCTGCCTACGGGTGCAGTTCTGAGCCTCGTATATAGTGTTAGTCAGTTCTCTTCAGAGGACAGAGCCAGGACACCAAACAAATCCTTTTCCTGCTGAGGACAACTTTCAGCCCCAAAAGCACAACCAAGGGTGGCTGAAGGGAGGAACAAGAAGGATGGGACCTGACAGCCTGGAGCTGGAATGGGACAATTCAACCCCAAGGTGCAAATGCATCAAAACGTATAAAAATGTGAGACCTTGTGACCATTTTGGGTCCATTTTGTGACCATTTTGGGTTCATTTTGTGACCATTTTGTGTCCACCTTGGGTGTAGCCCTGGCCAGGCTCTTGTCCTGCCCAAGGCCTTTCAATAAATATCTCCTTTATTCTCTAGCTCTGTCCAGTCCCTGTTTCAGGTCAGGCTGCCCAAGGCATCATTCTCACCGACAAAGAGCAGGGTGAAGATGAGGGTGAGCTGGTAGACGGCGTGTCCCAGGATGTTTTTCATCATGGTGCGCGAGATGAGCGGCTTGTTGCGCCCGTAGGGTTTGCGCAGCAGCAGCGCCTCGGTCGGCGGCTCCGTGGCCAGCGCCAGCGAGGCGAAGGTGTCCATGATCAGGTTCACCCACAGCATCTGCACGGCCTTCAGGGGAGAGTCCTGAGGGGAAAAAAATCAGGAGGTTTTGGTATTTCCCAGGAAAAGCCTCGCTTTCCTGTATTTCCCAGGAAATTTTTCCCGTGGCGCTTAGAAATCCCTGCACTGAGCTACTGGGACCCTTCTTCTGAATCTTCTACAGGATCAGGAGCACAATGGTCTGAGCAAAGAGAAATTATCTCCCTGCAGGCATTTAATCAGCTCCATTTGCAACCACAAAACTCAAACCAAGCATGACAGTAACTCTTTTTAACACCTAGTGCAATGCTTTCCATTCTTTCATGCGTTGTGCTTGAATTTTCAGCTGAATTTAGATATAACTACAGAATCCAAGTTTCTCTCCTGGAAGAAAAATTATATTGAAACAGATTAAAAAGTAAAAAGTAACATTTCCATTATTTTCCCTTAACTAAAACCTACCTGTCTTTTTTTTTCTTTTTTTTTTTTTTTGAGAGAGAGAGAGCTTGAAATTATTAAAAATTTATGGAACAATGACAGCAACATCTTGATACATTACACTTAAATAAGGTTATAACAGTAGTGACAGAATTTTTTAAAAGCCTGATATTTTGATAAAAAAATAATCTGGAATTTACTAAACTATATCAAATGTGCAAAAGCAAGGCAACCTGTTATTTTACGAGTAAAAGGAAAGCGTATTTGGAACTATGGAAATGGAATGAAAAACCCCAAATATTGGTATTTGATGCAGGCTGTGCTTTCTGCGGCAGCTCTCCAGTCACTAGAAGGAGCTCTTCCCTCACACAATCCCATAAAGTCTGTGGTCATAATACAGAGGACTTGAGGTCATGGTGAAAAACCCCAAAATTAACTAAATAAAGCAAAGTACACAGATCTCAGGAGGATGCTGGACAACTATTACCACGTTTTGATGTGTAACTCGTTGGGGCAGCTGTGAGGAGAGAGACGTTTCAAGGAGCCAGGGGAGGAAAAACAAAAAACCCCAACCTGCTGTGCCTTTAGATTCTGTGTAAAAGAGGCAGCGTTAGGAAGGTCTGCTTCCTGTTCCAAACAGAGCATTTTTTATCAGGGAAAAAAGAATCAGCAAAGTGATAAGGCATCAACATGACAAATTTCGTCATGAAATTGAGTTACTCTGCTGCGTGAAAGCTGGAAGGGGGAGCACTATTTTTATGTAGTTCATCACCATGGTGCTGCAGCAGCAAAGCAAAAAAAAAAAAAATGTAAAGACAGGATACAAACCAAGGCAAAGCCAACAAAACTCCCTGAGAACTCTGCCCGTTTCTTCAAAGGGTTAAATGTTCGGTTTTTATTAAATGCCATAAAAAACAAGGGCCAACATGCATTTAGTATCTCAAAACTGATAGAAAACAAGAGTAAGTGCTTTGGTCTCTTGAGCATCTGGTTTAGATTCCAAATCTCCCTTGGGATAAAATATTATTTCCTCTTAAAAACACATTTTTAACACATTTACACAGATTTTGATGCATTTCATTTATTAAAAAACCCAAACAAACCAAATTTTTGGCTTATTCAAAAGGATGGAGAAAAGCAACCTCCTGTTTTTAAGTCTTACAGGTTGGATTCATCATGGCAAGGAGGACAACTAGGATCAACAAATTCTTGACCTCTTGGTTATGAGTTGCATTAACTGGGTTTATCTGGAGAGCTCAGCTCACTCACTTGAAATGCAGCTGCAGAAACAGGAAATGTCTTTGTCTTTAGAGGTGGAGAACAAACTAAAAGTGATCACGACAAACTTCATCCCAAATTGAGACTTTTCATTTTTATTAACACTACAGGCTCCAACAGAGAGAGCAACTGCAGTAAAAAGCAGTTTGTGGCTGGGGCCCACAGACCCTCAATGGGACACAGGTTAAAAGGAAAACATCTTTTCTGCTGAAGAATTATCCTTGTCATGGTTTTGCCTGTCCCATTAATAAGTCTGAGCAACATTCTCTGCTTTGATCTGTTACAATAACTCAATTTTTAGCACTTCACGTGCTAAACTTTCTGTCAATAGAACCAGATTTCCCCGTTACATTTAACAAATAGAGTCAGAGATTCAGGTGTCTATCAGAGCCTGCCATACTCCCAGAAGAACGGAAAAGGCAGGTTATTTCAGCCCCTAAATCACACAACTGTAATTGGCAGTCATCAGTTTTGGCAACAAGAAGTTGTCGCCATTCTCCACTGCCAATCACCTTGGGTGCCTGTGGTGCCCCTAATCATTATCTATTATTGGCAGTGCTACACTGCTCAGTCGAGTGTGAGCTCATTGGAGGCTGAAGCCAAAACATTAAATACACATTAGTCTGGGCAGGCAGTGGAATGAAACTGCCACTGCAGCTCTCTCTGATTTCTGATTAGTTGGTGAGAACTGAGGAAAATACGTATCAGCCAAGGGGCTTGGGCTTCCACTGCAGATTTTAGCCACTTACGCAAGTGGGATGCAAATCAACCTTCTTTTCTCTGTGTTTTAGCCTCTAACCGACCAGCCAATAATTCTTAATTCCCCCTCTGAAAACTTTGGGGATGTGAACCACCCAAAATCACCCCTTATTCATCAAATTCCTTTCACTCGACCTTGGAATAGGTTAGCCTTGGCCTAGAGGTAAAAGGAAAATGTCCCTTAAATCAAGTGATGTTACACTTCATCTTGGAAACGCTTAAAAGTACAAATCGCCAAAGGCTGGAAACAAACTACAAATCTTTTGTGACATGCAGAGCCTCACAAATTTGGGAGCTTGTTACTTTTGATTTAGATGACAAGCTGCAAGGGAACAAAAAGGTATTTTCACCCTTACCTCTTTACTCCCGTTTGCCACAGAACACATGCAGGGATTCATAAAAATGAGCATTTCTGGGAGTTACCTTTCTATACATTCATGCAAAAAAAAAGTCACTGAGCTGCTTGATCCCACTGTCTGCTAATTGTGTGGAAGTGGCAACCTCAACTCCATTCCCATGCCTTGCCAAAACAAAGCTAAACAGTACAGACTTTGATTTCCTATTACGGCTTTTTCAAGTTTGCCAGTGCTATTATTTTAGAATTTGCCAAGTACAGTTCTGCAGTAAAACATTATAACCATGTAAATTACTGCCTTATACGTGTAAGTATAGATCATCCTCATTTTTTTTGAACAAGATCTGTAAAAACAATCAGTGATTCATGCAGCAGTTCATTACTACAGTGCCTTTTAATTAACATTTAATTTTCCAAACATAATGTCCTATGGAGTCACTGTTTTCAGCTCCTAACGTCTGCTAAAACATTAAGTCCCTCTCAAAGTGCAAGAATAATAATTTGGATGTAAAATGTTAAAACACAGCCTTTATCTCCCCTTTCCTCAGTGCAACCTTTTTGAAGAGTTACAATTGCCTCAGCAGCTGGAGCCCCAGACCGAATCTGGCACGGAGAGAAACCTGCTCCAGTAAAAAACTCCATTCTACTGAGCTGCATTTTAAACTCTTCATTTTGTCGATACCCAGATCACTCTGAAGAGCTGCAAAGGTAATGAGCTGATGTCCTCTGGGTGCTGTGGGGGACAGGGAGCGGGCTGAGCCCGTACAGAGCTCCGCAGGACACCCAGAGATGTGGAGCAGTGACTCACTGCGAGCACAAAGCTCGCGGGAATCGTGGGCAGAGCTCCAAAGAACCACCCTCACTGAATCAGTCAGGGGCTCTGCAGAACTGTTATTCAGAGAATGAAGTCAGAATATAAAAGTTTGTAACTCATAAATCCGCTGGAAAAAACAAACGATGGGTTTAAGCTGAGGCAGTGGCTGCGGAAGAGGAAGGACAATTCTGCACGAACTGGTCAAGACCACCACATGCTGATCACACTGAAAGTGTGCAGGGGGCACCACACGGAAGGCAATGAGAGGGAACTGAATGGGATTAATTAAAATCAGGTGAATGAGCCCAGCTCAGCTGCACTGAGCCACACAAACCTCTCTGGGAGTGAACTCCTCCAGGGTCTGTGCACATAAAGAGACACAGAGCTAAAACTGATTCCTTG
>VZSR01000223.1:2313411-2326835 GCA_013398615.1 Brachypodius melanocephalos
CCCCTGCACCCCAGACTGAGGGCTCCTGAGTCAGCTTCCCACCAGAGACTTCTCCAAGCTCTGTTTTCCTGGATGACCCAGATCTCAGAGCTCCTTACATAATTACAGACTCACAGCACAGAAGTTCATTATTAGCTGCAAATTCAGATCTGGTGGCTTATAGATGGAGCTGCTGTAAACTGAAACAGGGCCCCGTGTAAGTGAGCTCCCTTGGAGGGGTGGTGGTGGCAGCAGCTGTGCTGAGCCTGTCAGCAGGTGACACTGGATCTGTGATTCTTATGCTGCTTAGAATATGGTTGCTGTCACCTCAACATGACTTCGTGCTGGGAGCCAGGGGAGACAAGAGAAACAACCATTTGCAATGGTCCTGTGCATGACAAATTCTTTGACAGCCCGCTGGTTGTCCTGCATGAGCTTTATCTGGCACTGGAGCAGTGCAGAGGGTCACAGACACTTTGTACACATCACTATCTGCTGAAACAGCAAACCAGGACAAAACAGAAACTGTAGATATGATGGGTATTCTCTAACAGCAGCATCCTCTTGAAGCAGGCATTGGGCAGATGAAAAATAAAATTATACATGCTTAAAATTAACAGAATTAAACCAAACAGCAGTTCCCTGAAGTGGAATTGGCAAGGACCCTCACTTCATTAATCAATTTGGGGAACAAAGCAGCAGATTATTAAAATGGCCAATAATGGTCCCAGGTTCTGCCTAATGCTTTTCTTAAGCCTCTCCATGGGCCTCCCAAGGTGCTCTGGACCAAACAAATCATCTCCTGCGTGGGCAATGCACGCTCTGGGTGCCCCTTGGAGGGCTGGCTTCACTCCCACCACACTCACACAGTCATTAATTAATTCATTAATACAGAATTGCTGTGCTTTCACTTGGAGTCCTGCAGGGAGATGACCACATCCTCATATTTACATGTACACCAGAGCAATTGCTGGATCAAGACTGAATAAAATTAAGCCCATTAAGCTGCAAAGCACAGGCCAAGTGTTAAAAAAAATGATTAGTCCAAGCAAAGATTTTATTATCTTTGTACTTCCTTTAAGCACAAACCAAAAAGAGTAGGTGAGTGTAAAGGCAGCTTCATCCCGAAGCATCCCAGTGTGCTGGTGCCAAACTGCAGAACAGATTATTTGAGAGGTGGCATGAGGAAGAACAGAGCAGATGTTATTACCTAGAGAGAATTTTTCTCATTCTAGATGTGAAATGTCACCAAAAGGACAGCCTGTGTAGTGTTCATTAACCTGAATATTAACGATGGACTGAAATTATATTCTGTGTTTCACAGAAAGCCAAACTGACCACCTAAATCAAAGGAAAACTCACTCCAGGGTGGATTTTCTTCATGTTCATTTTGAAGGTCACAGGAATTGGTGCTGCCTTTGGAAACTGTAGATTTAAGCTCTGTTTGTTTGTTAAGGACTAAAACATTTTAGCCAAAAATCTTTCAGTCAGACCTGTGCACAGTTCTGCAGATTTGGATGTACATGTGTGCACCCAGCCTGTTGTAGGCAAGATTTTTTTTGGTAGAGTCCTGAACTTTGTGCTGGAGCTATTTTCATAGCAACCCGAGGGTACAGCATGTTCCCAAGAGCAATTTTTAGCAAAGCTTTCAAGCCAAACCGAATGTCCTTTGGCTGGCTGGAGTCAAAGCCTAACACAATAATGTGCATTTGTGAGGCAAAATCCTTCTTGAATGAGACAGAACCGGGAGCTGCTCGAGATTATTCACTCTGAGGGTAAACAGTGGCAAAGAGCAGAACCTGCTGCCTTGCTGCTTCCATTTCCACTTCAGCTTCTCCCACACCTTTCCATTGGGTTTGCATCTTTACTGCCAAAGTAAGGAATTGCACAAGGATCTGCTTGCAAAGTGACCCAGGAGTTCCAGGAGGTGTCCACTAAAACCTGTGAGCAGGGACAGCAGACCCAAGGATGGTCTCACAGACCTCTGGGGCAAGAGAAATGCACTGGGCCTGATCCAAATCCTTCTAGGAGCCAAAGGAATGGTTCAAAGGATGAAAAAAGCTCCAAAGTTTAAAAGAGGAATATGCTTGTACTGATGATGCACTTTGCATCCACTAAGATAAGATTTAAAATAATCCTTGCACTGATCCAGTAACGTTTAACCTCTTCAGGGATAAACATTATTTGGTTAACAACTAGAATGAGTTTCCCTTCGTGCTTTCATGAAACAACCGAAGAAATGCTGGGCATTGACCAAGAAATTTCACCTTAAACAAATATTTACATTCAGACACTGATTGTCAATAAAATCAGTTCCAGTGATGGTGCTGTCGCCACCCTGCTGCCAGCACCTTGTTCTGGCTGGTTTTGTACCACTTGTAAAACCCTCCCAGAGTTTTAGTCCTTATTCCTGTGTTACCAGCAGCAAGAATTTCACAGCTGGACATTTCCTCAATATGCTGTAAAATATTTCCAAAGGGAAATTCATCCAACTTTGCTGCATCACCGTGGATTTTGTCCCTCAGCACAGGCTCAGTGGTGACAACAAGGGACCTCCAAGGCCTCTGAATGTCAGCCAGGGCTCAGGAGAGGTTTGACCTCGTGGGTTTGTAAGGGTACCCAGGTTTCTGATTGCAAGGATCAATTCCATGATTCCAATGTAAGTTTAGCCTGGAGCAGAGCTGATGACTTATTCATTGCTTTGCTCAGGTGTGCCTGGGCTGAAATGTACCTGCTGAAACAGGTATGGGCATCTGGGTGATGTATCACGAGGGAAGCATCAGCTTTCCCACAGTGCATCCCAACCCAGGGAGGCATTTTGTGACAGCACCTGTCTGCAGCGTCTAAAATATACATTATTTTAGGGACTGACAGCACTAAACCCCACATTTTGTTATTTCCTCATTAAAACAAAATCCTTACACTGTACTGCATATATCCTGTTTGCTCTCTAGAGAAAAAAAATTATAATCTGAGAAAAAAATGTTTGTTTTGAGATATACTTCCTGCAAATGACCTGGACACGTTGCATGTGCACCAGGATTGCACTGAGGGATTAATGGAGTGGAAGAAGGAGAGGTCTAAGTCCAGCTCTGTGTGTCATTTAATTGGTTTGTCATCTGCATATGCAATTAAAAATAACTGCCTGAGAGCAGCAAAATAATTTTATCAGTCAAAAAGATTGGGGTTACTTCCGTGTGTCAGCACTGCTGTCTTGAAAATAACCTCATTCCATAATGCATTTAAAAAATGTATTTCTTAGTGAAGTACTCTGAGAGGAAAATGCAAATTCACTTAACCTGCTCCTTTCCCAGTCTGTGGTGTTTTATGTTTGACCATCACAGGCTCAGGGATGACAACACTAGAGGAAGCAAAAAAAGCTCCTAAAAGCGAGTTCCTTTGGGAAAAAAAGATGGATTAATCCGGCCTGACGTCAGCAGCTCTTTAACCCTCAGCAGCCTGATCCTTGAAATGCTCAGGAGAATTTCCAAAGGTTTTGATGCCATGACAACTTTTTGCTTTTTCTTTTATATACCTTTTATGTATTCTCATCGCTCTTAGGATGCATACTTGTAATTCCTTAAGTCCGATAACACAGTCTTGATATTCTGTTAAGCCAGAAAACCAAATATCCTAAAGGCCTTGCAGTTAGAGGCCAGAAAGCCCTACATTATCCTGAAAAACCAAGGTCCCCTCTAAAAGATATTGTGTAAACCAAGATTAAGCCCATGCAGGAAAAAAAAAATACTTAAAAAGATGTCACGCTGTTCACTCAAGCATCTCATTGGGGCATCAGAAAACCAAACCAAAAAAACCAAACATCCTAAAAGCCTTGGAGCTAGAGGTCAGAAAGCCCTACGCTATCTTGAAAAACCAACGTCCCCTCTAAAAGTCATCCTGCAAACCAAGATTAAGCCCATGCAGGAAAAAATCAATTGTTTTCCAAGATAAAAAAGAAGTCATGCTGTTCATTCAAGCATCTCATTGGGGCATCTTTGTCAGATATGCTAATTGGCAAGGTCTGTAAAATCGTATACGTGATCTACCGCGCGTACGCGTTTCAGCGTGCTCCACCTTGGTGAAGCGTAAAAAAAAACCCTTATTAAAACCCATAAAAATCCTTATTCGATACCAAGCTAAAAACCCTTTATCCCTTAACCACGTCTGACTCTTCATTTTAGGAACAAGGCAAAGGCATTGATTTACTCGCTGCGCACAAAGCAGGAATCCAACGCAAAGCCCCATCCGCTGGGAGCGAGCTGATCCCTGGAGGATCCTGGTAGGATCCCAGCAGTATCCCAGCAGGAATGGCTCACCTGGGTGATGCAGGCGCCGGTGAAGGCCACGATGACGGCCACGATGTTGACGGTGAGCTGGAACTGCAGGAACTTGGAGATGCTGTCGTAGACGTTGCGGCCCCACATGACGGCCTTGACGATGCTGCTGAAGTTGTCGTCCGTCAGGATGATGTCCGAGGCCTCCTTGGCCACGTCCGTGCCAGCAATGCCCTGGGGAAAAGGGATTGGGAATGAGATTCCCTGCTGGACAGCACAAATCTTCACAGTCAAAGCCCACAGCTTTTTATACTTCCTGGGACTTTGCTAATTCGGCCTGGTTTTGAAGCGAATTAGGCCACAGAAGAGGGAATTGAGAGAGAGCAGAGGAATTCACGTGGTGATGGCTCCGAGTATTTTATCAGCTTAAAGACTGCTGATCATCTCAGTTGTTTTTGTCATTGATGGTGTTTTTTTAACAAAAATGAGAATTACGTGTCTTTATATATAGTCAGAGTATGCATGGGAGAAACCTTCCCAATTAGCAGTGGGTTTTACCACAGCAAAAGAGAACTCTAGTGTTGTGAAGAAAAGGTTCATTTTTCTGTATGGGCACAGGATTCTGCATAAAGCCAACAATTAATTAGACAAACTCCTGAAGAAGTATCAGAACAAGCAATGCCAGTGAATCCAAGTGAATTAAAGGATTCTGAGTCGAGGTAACTTGTTCCCACCACTATATTCCTTCACTGACAAGTAATAACTAAGCAACTTCACATTTAATGAATAGAAAAACTCTCATAGCAAATTCGTAATGGCACAAACATCAATATTATACCATTGCAAAGCCAACATCAGCTTTTTTAAGTGCTGGTCCATCGTTGGTTCCATCCCCAGTCACAGCTACCACCTGCCTCTGTTCCACCTGTGTGCTGTCAATAATGCCTGCAAAAAATGTAAATATGGGTGTGTGTTTACAGACATTTATGGGGAAAAATTAGCAAGATAAAACATCCCTGTAAAAAAGCAGTGCCTGTATAGTACAGATTGGATAACACCACACAGTTTTAGAGAGATTAAAAAGGGAGATCTTTAAGGAAAATCATGATGAAAGCTGTGGCATCATCACCATCCACTACTAAACGTCACCATTAGAATTTACATGGAAAGTTCTGATCGTGCATCATCAACTCATCAACAAAACCTGCACAGGCTTCAAAGGGAATGAGAGCAGCTCATTACATCCTTTTGGCAGATTCCTACTATTTAAAGCTTTTGATCAACAGCACAGATCAAACATCGATGGACAGGATCTGCCAAAAACTTAAGTTCATGTTTAGGGCTCTCCTAAACTGGGACCCAGCTGTAATATCAGCTCTACTAAGAGGCCTTCTTAACCTAAAGACAACAAAAATCATTGATGAATTTTATTTAGCTGGAGAATTTGAGCAGCCATGTTCAATTCTGCCAAATAGTGGTTAAGTCAATATAAACTAATTCTTTACATTTTGGAACCAAGCATTCTACTAAATAGATACAACAAAATAATTTCTACTATCATTTTGAGATCATTTGAGAGAAATAAAAAACTTTGACTTGGCGAATCAAGTTTTTCACGCAACAAGGCTGCAGGGAATTATTTTCGTCTTATGTGAATAGGGAAAATAATTAGGAAAATAATGAAGAATTTTTCAGAAGCTGCAGAAGCATCTCAGGTTTTTGAAGGATGAAGATGAAGGATGAAGATGAAGGATGAAGATCATTCACCACTCATGTTTCTATTTTCATGTCAGGGTCCGTTTGAGCATGAGCCCAGAACTCAGGACTGTTGTGTAGGATACAAGAACACCTTTCCATATTGATAACTTAAGGGAGGAAGATGACAGAATTCCTTTTGCTAACACATTTTGCACGAAGTCGCTACCTCAAAAACAATTATCCAAACCTACCCAGTGTGAAAAGCTTTCACTCTGCTCTGGAAAAAAAAAATCCCTCCCCTATCAGATAACCAAGGAGAAATAGGAAATTGCAGATTACAGAGCAATAGCTGCCTCTTGGCAAGGTTCAGGCTTATCAGGAACCAGAAGATTGCAGTGCCCTGTGCAAGCAGTTAGTGCCCTGTATTTTTCAGACATATGAAAATGAGAAAAAAAAAAAGGCCTATTCACTTTCCACTGCTAGTATGATCTCAGAAAAATGGCAATTACTCTGATGAGATCTCGTAATTAGAGCTTTCAGTTTGTTGGGGTGATTTGCCTTTGGTATTACTAAATAAACAGGAACATCATCTGTCACCACTGTTAAAAGCATTTACTTGGTCTTGTTATTAACACATCCTTTGATCTTAAATTAATAGTTTAAGGTTCTAAAAAAACCAAAAAAAGTCATTAAAATCTCTGTCTCATTAAGGTATTAACTGCTCTGAAGAGATCAACAGCATCCGCTCACAACTGGGTTCCAAGTGGGAGCACAACCCAAATCAAGTTGAAGAGGCTGGAACAAATCATCTGCTAATAGAGATAAATGGATATAAATAGTGACTGTGCTGATGACTGTGCCACCAACTGCCCCACATCAGCCAATCCCTGGGTGCTGCCAAGTCATTCACAGGGTTTAGCAGTCATTCACAAAGGTTTTGGAGACACTTTTATCCCAAAAAAACCCCAAATTATGCAGCCAGGATGAGCCCAGCACTGCCCAGAGCACAGACCTGAATGCAGCCATGGAAAACCAGATATAAAAAGGTCTCAGGTATCATCGGCACCTGAGCCCCAGCCCTTCCCTGCAGTGCCACAGGAAATACGTGGAGTTCTGGGGATGGATTTCAGAGCTACCCATGGAAGAGAGGAGGACTTTGCAAAACTCCCATCTGTACGTCAGACAAATGTCTAAAATGGAGCAGCACTGATTATTTGGGATTCAGAGGATTTACCACAGCTCTGTTGACACTGCCTGATTTCTGCCTGCTCTTTTTTAATCTGTCCCTCACATTGCTGAATGTTTGCCTTCTTTCCAGCACGTGCCTCCTTCCAAACACATGAAGGTTTGTTTTTAATATTCTGTTGATGGCCGTGATAAGGTTTCACCTCAAGGATTTTCTTCAGTGCCGAGAAATGTGCACAGATAAAATTCCCAGTGTGGGGAGACCAAAGAGGAGAAGGATGCCCAGGAAGTGCTCTCCCTCTGCAGTCCTGAGCTGTGGGGATCAGCCTCTGGTGTGATCATTGAAAAATGTGACTGGGGACAGGAGCTGACAGGCTGCCAGCAAAGAGAACATTCCCTGACCTTTGCACTCAGTCCAAGTGGCTGAAAAGAAGCCCCAGTATTAATTAATCCTGTCTAATAACCAGGAAATTTCTTCCAACTCTACAGCTTTACTGCAGTTGGATGCTTACATACAGGATTTTAATAAAAATAGGTTTTCATGGGGAATTCTTCTTCTCTCAGCAAAGCTTCCTGCCAGAACAGCCTTTGCTCTTTCACTGGCCTCTTCCCTCGTGTTGAGCTGCTTGGCCATGACTTTCTTCTGTCAGAAAGAATTTCACTGAACAGCCCCAGGAGCACACCTAGAGCAGAACATGACAGAGTGCTCCACGCAGGGATCCCGCTGATGTGGCAGGAATTTGGGCAGGAAATGTGGGCAGCAATTTGTCCTGAGGCTTGCATAAAACACAAGTTTCTCAGAGCAAGCAGCTTGTGTCAGATGAGGGCAAAGATCAGATTTAAAACAACCACGCAGAGCTGTCAAGAAGGGCTCTAAATGCATAAGCCTGCTATAAAAAAGCACAAAATACAAGATGCAAAACTGAAATATATCCTGCATCTGCCACCTTCCTCCCATTTAACGCTAAGTAAGCATTAAACCAAATCCAGTCAGGATAATAACTTAGGGAATGTTAACCAAAAATGTCTCTTCATCACCCGTGGCTCAGCTCAAACCCATCAGAGCCAGCCCCAGGTTCTCCCTTTGTCACGGGACAAATGCAGCTCTATTTAAACAATCCTTGCTTGGCACCCTTAGAGTCACATCTGTAAGAAACTCCTGGGAGAAAGAAAAAAAAATAGCCTGGTTTAGAGATTTCTTTCTGTCTCAACTGCTTAAAACAGGCAGGAGAATTCAGCTCCAGCCGAGGATTTCAGAGCTGGAGCCCAGTTCGGGGTTAGAGAGGCAGGAAAGCTGCTCCTCCCACAGGCTCACCCAGATTTGTGTTTCTTTGACAAGCTAAACATAGGTACAGCCACGTATTTTCATAAACACCTCCTCTTCAGGTTAGTTTTTATACTTCCAAACTTCTGGAAGCTCCTTGTTAATGTAACAAGAATTTCCAAAGTCTGTCTGAAGGGGAAAATTTGGATTTATTTCAGTAACGTGCTTGGAAGCTGCCTGGAGAGAGGTTTAAAGGTTAAAATAAAAATGTTCTCCATAGCATTACAGACAGCTTTGGGAATTAAGTGAAAACTCCTCCCCAGAGTTCAGGATATAGATTAATACAATTTTTTTGTATTTTTATTATTCTACCCATTTTGTGGGTTTCCATATTAATGAGGTTATAAACATACTACCATGCCATGCAATAACAATTGAAATATTTTAGCAATTAAGGGTAATTATTAAAAATCTTTTCTCCCTAAAGCTCCCTTTCTGTTTGACAACAAATCAGCCTTACATGAGAATAGTTGTTTTTAATACCACAAAAAAAAAAAAAATCGAGTCTAATTTAAATATATCGGAAGGCACTGCTTCTTTAATTGGTAAAATTAGTATTTCTTTGATCTTTTCCACACCTTCTGATATTTCCCATCAGTGTTAAACAGTTGCTACCCACAGTGTTTTTAAAAGATAAACTGACGATTTTGAATTATTTCAGCAATAGCACTGTAACCTCACATCAGTATAAATGATACATGTTATATTTTGAAATAGAGTCAAAAATATGAAATAATACCAAAAAAATGAAATCATACCCAAATATGAATACAAAATATGAAATAATCCCAAACTGTTTTTCAGTGGGACTGAGATTTTGGTTTCACTGAATTTTGTGATGATAAACCACCCTGATGGGTGGTTTTCCAATCTACCTCCACTTCAAAGCCATCAGTATTTGACTGCAAGTGTCTGCCCAGGCTGAAATGCTGAACCATGCCTTTCTCTGGTCCCTGAGCAGCAGTGAAAACAAAAGTGAGAAATAAAAATGATCCTTTTGCTGGGTGGGATTGTGTTATGTTAAGGAGGAAAAAAAAAAAAAGATTCCCTCCAGCAGCTGTATGTCATTAAAAATTAAATATTAAAAAAAAAAAAGTTTATTTTCTGATGTGTGTTTTTAGCCTAGAGCAGATAGAACACATCAAAGGGGAGAAAATCCTCTCAATCCCTCAAGTGTCTGAGAAAAACATAACATTTTAACAAGAGGCCCAGAACTAGTGAACATTTAAATAGTTTCTTGTAACTTTTAATGGCCCTTGGAGCATTACCAGCCAAAAAATTTCATCATGCTTTCCACAGACTCACTCTTGAACTTTGTTGAGACACTTAATTGCTCTCTCGACCTTGTCACATCATCAAAACATTAATTGTGGTGCTCACATGTGGCATTCAGCAGCAGTAAATATCTTTTGGGCTGTCAAAGTCCTTATGCTACAAACCATCAACTATTTGTTGTTCCTTTTTTTTCTCCAGCTCTCCATTGATTTCAATTACCCTGGCAGGCAAAGGTTTCCTTCTCCTCTTGAGGGAAAATCCTGAATGATTCAGACAAGCACTCCTGAGGGACTTGGTTAATCCACTTAATGAAACACAAATTGTTGTGTTTCTGCAACAAATCAGCTATTGGGCTGAGCAAGGGCTGTTCTCTGAGGGCTGGAGCACAGGATTTGAGCTGCACTGGTGAGGAGGCTTCAGCTGACCTTGTGCAGGTCCAACGCTGACCCACAGAGATAAAAACGTTCTCCAAACTTTTCCAGTCCAAAAAAAAAAAAAACAAAACAAAAAAACCCTGCTGGAAAACAGTTTTGGAGCACACCTCCCCCAGATATGTGTATTATTTATTAATTACACACAGGTAGTGCCATACTGATAAATTGTGTACATTGTAAGATATACACAGAAGAGGGTGGGATGGAGATGGTACATTCTGTCTCCAGCTGCCCCTTCCAGCACCATCCCAGAGCTCCCTGGGATGATCCATGTTTGCACCTGGCCTCAAGCCCAAAGGACCCAACGGATCCAGTCTTGGAATTCACGATGGAACTTCTGCTCTAAAGTCATTTAGGCATTTTTTTAAAATTGCATCATGCTCAAAAGCCTTTGTAATCAGTCAAGTATGGAATTGTAGAAAGGAAACCTAAAGGATTTCCCACCTAAATGTGGAATATTATTGGAGTAGCCCACCAGCTGAAAACAGGTAAGTCATCAGCTGGATCTTAGCCTGAACTTTAGCTGCTCCAAGAATTGTTAAAAGAAGCTCTCCAGACTTTCCAGAGCCTTAGCAAAATATTCCAGCTATTTCTTCATCAGAAAGCCAGGAAACAGCAATCTGCTGATGGGGCTTCCACCTGAGCATGGCCAAAAATGAGGTAATTCCTGCTCAGAAGCTGCCTGATTTCATCAGCTGTGAGGTGTGAGCCTCAAAGTCAACTGAATAAGATGCCAAGTCAACAAAAGAAAAGAGAAAACTGCAAACCAATCCCTCTTTAATGGGAACATTCCATCTCAGTGTGGTGAGAGAAAGGAGTTTGTATGGTGCAGGTCCTATAGGACAGATTCTAAAAATACAGGAACTGAAAGGAAGCCAATGCAAATCACACAATTAGATGAGCCTATAGGAAAAATGGAATTGGCTGAAAATCCCCATCTCCACTGGACAGCTCCCAGTTCCACCATCCCAATAACTGCAGTTGTGAGAGGAAAAGGGTTTTTTTTTTCCTCTTTGAATACCCTTTAAGATAATTGTGGGAGAATAGATGCACTGGAGTGATTGGATTCCCTCATAAAGCAGTGCAGACAAAGATAAAATATCTATGTCCCCTCTTATATCTTGTTTCCCAGCAATATTTTCTTTCTGCTCACCAAATGCACCTTTTCCCGTCCCAGCTCGAGCCTCATTCCAATTAAAAGTCACAAGGCAAATATGAGATTGCCTAAATCCCCTTGCCAGGCATCTCAAAGGTATTTCTCTTACTCCTGCCAAGGAGTTTCTTCCTATCATTTTCCATGTCAAAGCTGAGGTAGAACACAAACACAAAAGTGCAAAAAAACTTCCTTGTGTGGTGTCGGGAAGTGCGGTTAAAAATGACAACTCAGGTGGATTTTTAACAGTGAAATCAAAGCGGGTGATGTGCTTCGACACCTTTACCATCGATTTCCACCCCACAAAAGCAGTTTGCACCCACCTTTCACCAAAGTGTGTTTGTCCGTGGGGGAAGAGCGAGCGAGCACCCGGAGCTTTGGCCAGATTTTGTCAATCCGCTCCTGTTCGATCTGCAGGGGGGGAACACAAAAAAAAGGACCCAAACAGTAAAACCACTGGCCTGTGATGAGCAGAATTTATGTTATTGTGTCTGAAAATTCCCTTCATTGCTCAAACATGCAGCTTTTCTCCAAAAGCACAGAAAAATTCCAGCAGCCATCAGTGCTGGAAGAGAAGACAAGCCCTGAAGACAGGGCTCTACTGCTGGCTAACACAGGTAAATTTTTCCATAATACCTAACCAGCCTTTCTTGTCATCTTTATGGATAATTCCACCCAGAATCATTGCTCTAGATAAAGGATAGTGCAGTTTCTCCAAGCTGATCAAACCTATTTACAAGTTTGTTGTTCTACTCCACATGAGAACCCAAATCCTTCGTTTAGCACCAAAAATGGCAAGATTTTCTTGTGTTGCAACAGGAACAAAGCCAAACTTGTTGCATTTATTAACATTCCCAGGATTCCACTCATCAATGCAGAGAGCAAATTACTTTATCCACTCATTTATGATGGATTCAAGAGCCAGCATAGTTTTTTTTTTTTTTAGAACAATGTTTGAGCTCCATCTTTGATGAGGAGTTAAAAACCTTCCAAAGGATAGATTTTTTTTAATGCAAATCATTGCTGTGAGTACATTAGAAAAAGGGGAATAAATTAAAGAAATGAGAGGAGCTGGTTCTCAGTTCACATTGCATTTTTAGGAGCAAAATTCCCGTTGAGTTCCTTCTCCTCCTTGCCATAAACCTGCCTTAATGGGCTTAGTTTTTATTTCTTGTGGAGTAGTGCAGTGGTTCTAAAAACTGCAGAATTAGGCCAGCACTAAACTGATCCTGGAAAAGAGTAAAGACTGGAATTTCACCGCTGCTTTGAATTGCAAAAAACTTAGCGGGAGAAAAACCCAGGAATTTTTCCAAGCGGGAAATGAGGCACGCGCCAGCGTGGGAGAACGTCCCGTCGTTTTCACTGGGTTTTATTTACCTCTCCCTTCTCGTTCCGGATCCTCCTGTTGAACTCCTTCCCCTCGAGGCAGAGGAAGTCCTCCCCGGGGTGGATGATGCCACACTTGATGGCGATGGCACGCGCAGTGTTGATGTTGTCCCCGGTGACCATGCGCACGGTGATCCCGGCTCGCTGGCACTTCCGGATGGCTTCTGGCACCTGCAGACCACACCTCAGGAGTTTAGCTTTTGTATTTTGTTCAATTGGCTTTTATGCTTTTCAAATCCTGCGCTGCATTAGTGCATAACTCTAAGCTCCACATACAGTGTTAGCTGCTGTCTTCACATTTTGGTCAGACAAAACAATTCCTCTCCAGGCCTGGGACTCAAGGACACCTCACTGCCTCACACCCCAAAAAGTATAAATAAAAATGAATAGGGAGGAGCAAACTGTGGGTAAATGACTTCATTACCTGAGGCTGTAATTGGAGGATCAACCTCTGATATGTAAATGTGTGGGAAATGGATTTGTAGAGAATTCTCAAAGCCTGACAGAAGGCTCACATCGTGTGCATCTGCCTGAGAACTCTGAGATAAGAGATGCTGACTTAGAAATGCCATGGAATAGGACAGTGTTGAGAGAGAAATTGAACTGGAAAGAAGTTTCAAAGGATGGCCTTGAAGATAAGACTGGATACTTTGGAGAAATAAAACTACGAAAGATGCATTGTAGTAGGACCCACGAGGGGTGATTTTACATGATTG
>VZSR01000223.1:2326935-2348082 GCA_013398615.1 Brachypodius melanocephalos
CTGAAAATGGAATAAAAGTCTTTAAAACGCCTCTCAGTTGCCGCATCTCTGGGTCAGAAAAGGGAATAATCCAACATAAATGGACCAAACTGATAATTGTCTGAAAAACCCGTGCCCATTGTCCATGCTGGTGCAGCCTCTGGGAGGCTCTGACTGCCCAAGCTGTGCCCACTGAATTCCTTCAATAAATCCCCACTTTATTCTCTGAACCTTGCCCAGCCTCTGTCCCAGGGAGCCCCTCCAAGGTATCACAGAAACGAGACAAGGGCAAAGAGAACTCCTGGATCAGAGATAAAACACAAGGCAGGTGTTCCCATCCAGAGAAAAAAATTCAGGCTAAGTAATGCCTGAAGCAGAAAAAGGAATCATATGTGTTTTATTGTTACTTGACTGTTGTGGAGTTGGGGTCACTCCATAGGCAAGGTAAATCTTGTAGAAGTATAAAAAACGTCTTTTAGATCAGTTCCTTAAATTTTCCCCTGGCTTGAATAAAAATGAGTGCTCTGCAGCTTCTCTGACCTTTAGCAAGTTGAACATAACTACTCAACACGCGTGAATATGAATGGAGAATACAAACATTTTGTACAGAAAATCATTTTACTTCTGATCCAAATCTTCTTTTCAGCAAGATTTTAAAAGTTATTGTGATTTAGCACTACTTAATTCAACAGTTTGTTAGCAGGTGGAATTCCTAAATACAGGAGTTGAAAATTAGCATTTTATATATTTCAAAATAAGTAAAGCCTGACTTTACTTATGCCTTTTTCTGCATGAGATAAACTTCTGAAGCACAGGAAATGTTTAGGGGAGAGAGAATTCAGGGGCTGTGAGATTAATGTAGGGGCTCCATTCTGACTTGGCATCATACACGTCTTACTTAAAAAAAAAAAAAAAAAAAAAAAACCAAAAAACAAAAAAAAGCAAGAAAGATTTCAGGAATTAGAAGAAAAGATTGATTATTAGTAATTAAATGAAGCTGTTTTAATACAGTTACATTGGTAAATAAAGGCTATAGAAAGGTTCCATGCCTATAGCTCAGTTTCCTATGGGGGAAAACCTCTCTTCACTTAAGCTACATACTAATTAATTTTAATTTCTAAGGAAATCTCACTAACCAATTAATTCAGCCTCATCACGTTTTTGCATTATTTTGCATTATTGTTATGAAAGCACTATTTCTCCAAGAGAAAAACAGCAATATTATTTAAAGTGGGAGAATAAGGAACGTGTTTAACATGTCCAGAACAGCCTGGATGTTGTTATTCAGCACAGCACCATTTCTCTAAATTTCATTTTTACCTACAAGGGTCTAGGTAAAATGAATTCTAGTCAGAATTCATCATGAGGGCTGAAGACCTTCACAGACCTACAGGGAACTGAACTGCCCCACTCAGAAGATGGCAATGCACGATTATTAAAAACTATTTTAAAAACCCACAACTACTTAAGAAAAGGTATCAAAATGGGTATTACTGTCTGTGTTCAGTGCACCTTGCTGATCACAACCTCCAGAACAGACATAAAATGTGTTGTGGAACTCAAAGCCAATCTGAGTGGATTCATCTCATCCATTAGTGCAGAAAATGTTGAGAAAAGGAGACACATCTCCAACATTAAGCTGCTAATTTTATGCATTTCCAGATATTTTCATTTCCTCTGTAGCCACTGAGGACATTCATGGCAACCCTTGCTCTGAGCCAATGTGGCAAATCTTGGGCTTTGAGGGATTTCCTGGGGCCAGGAAGGCTCTGGCTCTGCCCTGAAAACCCTAAACCCCTACACCACATCACAGATAATGGTTCTCCCAATCTGGGAATAATTTCACACCACGTTTGTGAATATTGATTGAAGGCAGTTTGTGGAGCTCCTGTTTTCCAAATGCCTCCCTAAACCAAGGCCTCAGTGAGGACCGGGGCAGCACTTTTCCCAGGATTCCCAGGAAAATCCCTCCAAACTCAGAGTGTGTCCACAGGACGTGCTCTTTGCAGGACTCTGCCCACACATCACAAAATCAAGGGCGGAAATCAAGGACAGACCTCCATGTTCCCATTTCCTCACCTCTAACTGGAAATATTTCCCCCACAAATTGTCCACCCTGGAAGAATTATTTAGCCCTGAAGCCTTTTAGTGATGCGAAATGGGTTTCTATAGGGGAATGTAGGATCAGGTTCAATCTGTTCCTAAAGCAAACGACCCCTGATCTACCCAGTTTCCACATTAATAATCCTGCCTAAATCCCATTTGTTAATTGGAAATTCTGGAGCTGTGGCGACCCTCATGCAGGAGAGATTAGATGGAAATCTGGAAAACCATCCCAGTGGATAGACTACAAAGGAGAAAAATAAATTACAGTGCAAGCAGCACAAAAGGGTCATTGCCATGAAGTGTCAACCCTGTTAAACACGGTCAGGGGAGGACAGCCCCAGCTGCAAACACATCTCAAATTCACATCTGACTGGGGAAATCATTCTGTTTTCCTCTCCTGTCATTTTCTGGACAGCTGGTGGGTGGTATCTGATTTAATAGTGTGTACAGTAATTACAGTTAAAATATTGTTCGTATTTTTTTTTATTGCTGTAAGGGAGAGAGAGTGTTGGCAGACTGAGTGGGCAGAGGAAGCAGATATTTTCCATCAGCTTTGCAGAGCTTAAGTACACATTTCACTTTTTTTTTTTTTTTAATTTTTTTTATTTTCCCTCTGCAAAGCAAAACTTCCAATGCAAGCACGCATGCACCAAGTCTCCAATGCAGGGATATCTCTCCCAATCAGGTGACAAATAAACAGGAGATATTTGGAAGGGATTTACGTTCATCTCCCAGAAATAACAGACAGGAGGCGTTTTTTGGCAAATCAGTGTGAGCCAGTTCAGGCTCATTAAAATCAAGCCAGAAAGAGTGTCAGGATCAACAGAGAATCTCTGCAGGAGAAGGGCATCACTCTGTTTGTTCTCTTCCTGCGTATTTATCAAAGAAAAATAAAAAAACCACACCCACTAAATATAAATATCGTGCAAGTAGTTCAGTGCTTGCTAAATCCAGCAGCTGCTGGTGGCTAAGCTGGTGTCTGAATTAACCTGGGAATCTGGAAAAGCCACGGGTGTCCATGGTGGGCATTCCAGAGAAAACTGAACAGTTGTTAGACATCAGTGTTAAACAACTCCTTCAAATTGGGTTTTTTAGTGTATGGGGGAGAGGCGAGTGCCAGAAAGCTCCCTGAGTGTCCCAAGAATATCCCTGGAAGCAGGAGGGAGGAAGGATTCCTCCGAATCAGCTGGTATTCCCACCCGGAATCACTCCGTGGATGCACAGGGGTGTGTCCCACAGGAGCTCCTGCCCAGCATCCAAGGGACAGCCCAACAGCACCAAAGGAGAAAGGAAAATCTTGAGTCCTACCCAGGAAACACGGGAATGTGACTGTAGGGAAGCTAAAGGCTGCCAGGATGCGGACATTTTTTAATAGGAATTACCTGATCTATCACCTCCATCCAAATAAATCCTGACACCCATGGATACTGACAATACTGGTAAAACAACACTAAGAATTCTAATTTTTGTGGGTTTTTTTTTCCCCCCTACAGAAAGCACTTTGAAAATGCATTAACTCCAGTGGGGAGTCAATTTAATGAGCAGATTTCATTTTGGCAAAAAAAAATCCCCAAAACTCCTCAACATCTTACTATTTGCATCAGCAGTGGGGATTGCACATAGGCACATTATGATATTCCAAACAAGTCAGATATTCCAAACCTAGAGAGTTTTCTGAAACCGAAAAAGAAAGAGGGATATTGTTTTATGTTTTTCTCCTGGCTCAAGGTTTATTGCCTTATTTCTTTCCCCTAAGATACTGATTCTTATAACGTGCAGACTAGTAATAATTTAAATGTTCCTTTAAATATTTTCATTATGCTATTGCCACTTTGAAACAGTCAAAAAGGACAAGGTGCAAAACAATCTCCAAAAACCAAAGTCCCAAATGTCCAAAATTTGCTAAAATTCTGAAATTATAATATTTTATTGTGTGTCTTGCACTAAAGTAGAAATGTTCCTGCATGTTCTGGTGTTAGCCTACAAGAAATTCAATACAATATTCAAATGTTTCTTTAGAAATAAGATGTTTTCCTGCCTTCATCTCTCTGATTCTTTACATAGAAGTCAGATTTGCCCTCTGTTATTAGCAGAAGTATTCACTTTTACCTCAAGCTCCCAAGAAATTATTCCCTGCGAGATAAGAGCAGTTTGCTTACAGAACTCCCAACAATCACATGAAAGGAGAGTTTGCAGCTATTTTCCATAATAACTGCAATTCCCACCGCTCCCCAACCCCTCGGTCTGTCACACCACACAGAACCTGACTTAAAGCTGTGCTCTAACGTGGATCATGATTTCATTCAGGAGGGGGAGAGGACTGATTCCCAGCTCCGGTGGCCACTGACAAAATATTTCTGAAAATATCTCTATTTTCTGCGAATATTTTCTGCAAAATGTCCATTTTGTGAGCTGGAGCGTTAAAGGAGCACTGCAGACAGAGCTTCTAAAGGACATTTTCCAACATTTCGAAAGCCTTGCAATGTCAGACGTGGGGACAGATGGATTAGCAGCAAGAGACCATCTGATGGCAGATAAAGTGGATGCTGTTTATCTGCTCTTTGTGGAGATAAGGAGTTTATCATCCAGTTGTCACCTAAGCAAGATTTACTTTATATTTTAACCTTCATATTGAGAAAAAAAAATCCCCAAAAAACAATAAAATCCATTCTGAGGCAAGGCACAGTTGTGCAGTTGGTACCTTGGGTTGTGTCGTGTTAGCTCCAAAGTTACTGTCACCATTTCCAAACCCTAACATTGGATTAATAACTCTCCATTAATTATCAAGCAATAAACAGAGAGGTCAGAATTCTCTAACCTGACCCTTTATATTTCTGTAGGAATATCATTTCCAAGTGTAGAAGCTTCCCATGTGCACACCTACTACTGATTTACTCAGGTGAATTGAGCTGAAATTCTATATAGATTTGTACAAGCCATGTAAATGTGATATCCATGACAACTGCAGCCTTTCCTTGTTCAAACACAGCATTAAAAACAAGTTTTCCCGAGGAGTCACCAGGTACAATCTCAAGTAAAGTGACAACTATTACAATAAATGGCAAAACTCCAGTTTCTTTGGAAACTGCCATTATAATCATGGCAATTTTAATCACTGCACTTGTCTCCCCTACGTTCAGAGTTGCACATCACTGCACTGATTAAATGGAAATTCTTTAGCATGTGGGAACATTACAAAACCTCTGCTGGTCACCTCAGTCCTGCAGTGCAAAAAGCCATGTATGCCTTTATTTAAATATCAGCTGACTGATAGTTGAATTTTATCACCTTAATTATCTGCCTTTTTATCAAGTAAAACCCATTTCTAAAGCCGATTTTGAGCTTCTTTGACAGAGCTAATTAAAAAAAGAGATAGAACCTGTAAGAAACCTGCCACTCAGGTTATGTTCTGTTTTATATAAGATAAAAATTGGATGTACCTCTGGCCTCACAGGGTCTTCAATGCCAACGACACAGATGCAAGTCAGGTCAGATAAGATGTCGTTCTCGTTGTCCCAGTCGGGCTCGGGGCTGCTGGGGAAGTCTCTGAAAGCCACACAGATGGTTCTCAGCCCATCACAGGCCATGGGCTCGATCACTTTCTTCACCATCTCGTCCCTGTCGCGGGGCCTGAAGATCCGGGGTTCCCCAGCGGCGTTGAGGATCCTGGAACACCTGGTTCGGGCAAGGAAAAGAGAATAAATAATAAATAAAAGGAAAATTAATAAAAGTATAATAAAAAGAGAATAAAACCTGAGTGGTGACGTCTTAGGATTTTAGCTTTTATATTTCTCATTTATGTGTAATCCTGCAGTTCTTTAGTGTGGAACTCCAAACTCCACACACAGTGGGAGCTGCTGCTTCCCCATTTTGGTCACACACAGCAATTCCTCTCCAGGCCTGGCAATCCAGGACCCCTCACTGCCTCAGGCCCCCAGAGATGGAAACAAAAGTGAGTTGGGGTCAGCAAACTTGGGGTGAATGACTTCATTAGCTGAGGCTGTAATTGGGAGATGAACCCCCAATATGTAAATGGAGCAAACTGATCAAAGTGTGCAAACCTGTGACCTGTTGTCCATTTTGGGTGTAGCCCCTGAGGGGCTTTGTCTGCCCAAAATGTACTGGAGGCCCTTCAATAAATAGAACAGCTTTTGATTCCCTTAATTTTGTCTAGCCTCTGTTTTTAGGTAGTCCCAAAAAGGCATCAAGTGTGCATCTGCATGACTGACAAAATATTTCCTGTATAAGCTCATTTCGGTCAGTGCTTTCCTCTTCTGATGTCAGGTTTCAAGTTTCTGCTGCAAATTTCTAGAAGATTCACTACCAAAATATCGGAGCAAATTCGTAACTTATTGCACAGACCAAGAGCCCTGTACATGTTATTTTCTCAATAATCAATGAGCTTGATTTCGATTTCAGCTTACAGCGAAATTGAAAAGTGCTTATTTTCCAAATGGATTGAACGTAAAGAATCCGTATGTAAATTACCAATAGCAGACACAATTCTTTGGTGAGGAAAATAAGCCAATTTCCCAGAAGCACTTTTAAAAAACTAAAAAACAATAATAGCAGCTTAAAGTGTGTCACACACTTCTGGTGCAGGCAGCAAATTCCAAACACCAGAATTCCCACATATTAGTGCCAGGATGCTTTGTATTTTGGAAAAACGAGGCCGTGCATCAAGTCTTCGGGGCGTCTCCATCGAAGACCATGGTGATGGGTGGTTGTAAAAGCAAAGTCCTTTATTGCATGGCTAACTCAGCCTCATGAAGGCAGAGTTGTTACAGTCTGAGCAGCGTGCAGAAAGCCTCTAACACAGAGTCCCTAAGTCCCAAGCAAGCAGAAATGGTAACATCTTATCAGCAGCAGTAGAGGCAGCGACAGCAGCCGCGGTCTGAGTCCCGTGAGCGTTTTTATCAGCAGCAGCAGCAGCAACAACAGCGTTTGTGATGTTCTGTGAGTCTCCTGTGCTTGTTCTAACACTCTCAGTGCAATTTTTTCTATTTTTAGCCAATCAGGCTTAAACATGATTTTTTCTTACAGTAGTGTTGGGCCTATCCTAAGCCAAAATTGACGTACAAAGGCAAACACAAATTCTCCGTATATATAATTATATATATACATATATATATATAAAAAATACTATATATAGATATAATATTAAAAATCTATTACATATATAATAGATTATGATAACAATTATATAATATATAAATATATATAATATATTATATATTAATATAATAGAATATAATAAATAATATAATAATAACAAATCATAATAGATAATTCTCTCTATTCCATCGAGGAATGTTCAGCAAGGTTATGTTACTTTTGTTTTTAACTAACTTAGCAAAAGGCGATGTTACTGAACTATAAACTAGGTATTAGGTCTTTTTCTTACTGGCACAGGCTACTGCTTAAAGCACTTAAAAATCCTCTATTCATTTAAAACTAAACTCGCATTTCTACTTCACATCCGTGCGGATTTACGTATTTTAGTTTCTCTGAAGGTTCTCATTCAATGCCCACATTTCTGGGCGTTCCTGGGGCTGTGTGGATTTGGCCCAGGGGGATTCCCACCCCAGCAGCCATGGGTACGGTGCACTCACTTCTTGAGAACAATCTCGGAAGCTCCTTTGCTGTACATGCGGAAGCTGCCGTCGGGCATTTTAATCACCGTGCTCATGGACTTCCTGACGGAGTTGAAGGTGTAAACTTTGTAGAGCTTCTCCTCGGGGATGAGGCTACGGACGGGCTCATAATCCTGCTTCAGATCCAGGACAAACCCCAAGAGGCCACACTCTGTCTTATTGCCCACCTGGCGAGGCAGCCCGCCCTCTTTTTCTGGTGGCTGGAAAGAGGGAAACAAAAAAACCCCTGAGATTATTTTCTCTCATTTCTCTAACTTCACAATTCGTAAGTTACAGGGTACAGTTTAATATCTGAGCTGTGCAGCCACGAGTCTTCCAGTTTTTAAAAGCAAGATAAAAATTCCGTGGAGCTCCAGCAGACCTGAAGCATCTCCTCACAACAAGAAACATTTGCCACATTTGGTCCCTTGCATTTCTTTTTTTTTAATTAGCCGTTGGCTGCATGTGATAGTTGGGCAATCCATTAAAAAGGAAATAACTTTCCTTAGACTGAAAACCAAGCAATTCTCACTTGTCACAAACGGAGGATTTCCTTTTCTCTCTTGCTTAGAATTCCATTGGTTCACTGATTTTCACACCTTAGAAAGTGAGTTAAAGAAAGCGCTATCATTTTTTTTCTCCTGCCAGGCATTTTTTTATGTAAAAAAAATCTCCATCCAACCATACCAACAAATCTCAGTGAAAAAAAAATCTATAAAATCATAGTTCTCTGTCTAAATGTACCCATTTCTAGAATTACTTTAGTCTGCTGCTTCAGACAAATAAATTCTACAAATGTTAGAGGAAATAGAGTAGGCTGAACACTGTGCAACTTCTGCCAATTCCCAGCCTTTCTGAAGGAGAGAAGGAAGGACAAGGAAGACTTTAAATTCCCTTTCAAAATAGAGATAAGCACTTTATTTGCAAACTTCCTTGGAAGCGTTGTACACTCCAAACAAAATATTCCTGTGCCAAGACCCTAGACTTCAAGTGGCCAATGTGTGAACAATAAACTATTGATAACTTTCGTTTTCATATGCTCAGGAGAATTAGGAAAGTGTCCCCTAAACCAGGGCTAAACATCCCTCATGGGAATAAAACCAGGAAATCATCTCACAGCTTTAATTTGCACTGAAGACAGGTTTTGATTTGGCTCAAGCCTAGACTCCAAGTCATCATTTTCAGTGTGAGTTAAACATTTACCACACATTTTGCAGAATTAGGATTGCAGGACTGTGTTCAGAATCCATGTTTAATTTCACTTTAAAAGCCAGTTTACTTCAGAAATGAAATTCCTAATAGATGGAATTCCTTACACTGTCCCTCCCTGGGATGAGAGCTCATACAGGGGATGATTAAAGCTGCAAATCAGCCATCCTACTGGATTAGAGTTCTTACAAAAAGTATGGCCGCAAAAAGGGAAAAGGGGACCTTTTAAATAAACATTAGTAATTAATTATCCCAGAAAACCACCGATTGCAGCTGGTTTTAAAAATGAAGGTCAGATAGATGATAACAGACTGGTCCAGAACTGAAGCAAACAAATAAATATTAATTTTTTCAAAAGAATCATCTCCCTACCGGCAGGACAATTGATACCTGGTGACAGGTAGATTAATGTATTTTTTTTTTTCAGAGAGAAGCAGCTATGATGAACAACACAGAATCTCTGTCTGAAAGAGATTTATCCTTCCAAAAAGGATTGTAACATCTTTCTTTTATGTGAACCATCATTTTTCCTGACTAATATGGGTCACTCTGGTGTTGCTATGACATTTTAACATCACTCCAGGGTCACCGTAAAACACTGACATTCAGCAAAAATGCCAGTGTGATACATCGATTTTATTACCTGCTACAACAACTTGTCCTGCTATAACCTCATTATCCTGTGATGTAACTTCCCCCTGGATTCTCAAATTCACTTAAGAATCCCTAATTCAAAATGCAAGTGCTCACAGTGAGATGTAGCTGGAATTCATTGGATGTGAAAATCTCAAGAGTCAAAAAAAGCCCTTTTAAAATCCAGTTTTGTTTACAGAAATCAGCTTTGTTTTCCTGGCATTGCAGGCACAGGGTTTGTGAAATTTGCCAGGAACTTCAGGTTTCTCAAAGCAACAGAGGAACCAGCTTCAGTGCCTGGGTAGTGATAGGTGCCAGGGAAGATCCATTCCTCTGGGCATACTAAATCCAACTCTTCTCATTTTAGACCTAAATCCTCATTTATGCTTCTCTTTGCCACTGAACTCAGTGAAAATTGTCATTGAATTAAATGTGAATGTGATCAGGCCCCTGGAGCACTGCTGGAACCCAAAGAAAGACAAAGTTTTCCATCAAAGTCAGACAATCCTAGACAATAATTAATTTAAAGATATGATTTCATCATGCCTCGATGCCAACGGATATCAAGAAAATAAAAAACCTGCCCACATTTCCCAGTACAAAACCCTAAACATCAGAGTCCTTCCAAAATTCCCTTTATTTCTACAAAAAGTAGATCACACTCCCCTATTCTTACCTAAAAATAGATTTCTTTCAGGGAACATCTTTTGAATGCAAATACATAAGCGAGGCAGGGGGGGAGAGGGAAAAAAAAAACAACCGGTGAAAAGAAAAGGAACAGACACTTGGGAAAGGTTTCCAAATCTAACAAGTGGCCACCTCCCTGCAGAGCAGCTGCTGTCTCCATATTCTTTGTGCATTACATTAGGGGCAAGCATATGGTGCTGAGAGCTGGCACGGAGCACTTCCTTCCCTGCACCGTTCCAGCTCAAAATCTATATGCCAGGAGCAGCCTCCTTGCAGATTGTTCTTGACAATCCCTTGCAGAAGCTGCTGCCTCTGAAACTTCCTGCTGGGCTGGGGCTAAATTTATTTCTCGCTGAATTCTGCGGTTCAGGGCACCTGGAAAACAAGGACAGCCCGATGGGGTTACTCTGGAAGGATCTGCTGGGAACAGCTTCAGTCACTCCTAAGAGGGTGGAACTGATTCCTCAGGATTTTAGTTTTTTGTATTTCTCATTTATTTGTAATCCTGCAGTTCTTTAGTGTGGAACTCCAAACTCCACACACAGTGGGAGCTGCTGCTTCCCCATTTTGGTCACACACAGCAATTCCTCTCCAGGCCTGGCAATCCAGGACCCCTCACTGCCTCAGGCCCCCAGAGATGGAAACAAAAGTGAGTTGGGGGCAGCAAACCTGGGGTGAATGACTCCATTAGCTGAGGCTGTAATTGGAAGATGAACCCCCAATATGCAAATGGAGCAAACTGATCAAAGTGAAAAACCCGTGACCTTTTTGAGTGAAAACCCATGACCTGTTCTCCATTTTGGGTGTAGCCCCTGGGGGATTTTGTCTGCCCAAAATGTACCTGAAGGCCCTTCAATAAATAGAACAGCTTTTGATTCCCTTAATTCTGTCTGGCTTCTGTTTTTAGGTAACCCCAAAAAGGCATCAGAACCCTTGGAAGAGGGAAAGGCTTTGAGCTGAGATTTATCATGGGGAGCTCCAGCAAGGACCTTCTGCTCCCCACAAGTCTCCTGCAATGTGTTCCATCACCTGCTTGGGAGGGACTGAGCCAGGACCTTCCCCCAGCCATGACCCTGAGAAAAATTATTTTCAAACATTTCTCCCAAGCCTTTGGATTATTTACTCACAACGTTTCAATTACGAGCAGTTGCTCACATGTAGAAGAACCCCCAGACAGATGTTTGAAAAGTCGTGGTTACACCCAGCAGATCAAAATAGGTTTCTAGGTCAAAGTACAGCTGCATTACCAAGGCTTAAAAATGCCAAGCCAAAGCCAGTACTGACCTGATCCTGAGTTTGGATTACAAAGGGAATTTTCAGAATTGTTTCACATGGAAATAATTGACTACTAAAAGCTTTGAAGAAGAACAATAACATTTTGGGCATAACTTGAAGAGGTGCTCCAGCTTCTGAAATTAGACTAGGAAATAATTCCCATTTTTGCCATTACTCTTTACTAAACCTCCCTTTTCTCACTGCCCCTCCTGATGTGAGAAGAGAGGACTCTGCAAGAAGACCCAAATAATCCTTCTCCATTAAAATATCAGGATTTCCCATGTTATCTGAAATCTTAGTTTGCTCACTTGCTGTATGTAACTCGCCTGTGTTCTACAGGTTGAACTACTCCTTTAGCGTAACAATGACATTAAATATTCTAATTTATTAACATGGAAAATTAGCTTTGCTAGAATACTGTAACACTCTTGAGGGTTCTGTTTCAACCCAGCATCACAACAGGAAAACAGAGGAAAACAAAAACTTTTAAAAATTAAATTGCAAAAGATTTCCCCTTCGTACTCTAACTACTCACACAAAAGACAAAATGGACCAGAAGGCACAGGAATTTCCTCTGTATAATTAAACATGTTATATGTAATATTTAAAATAACCAGGAAGGATGAATGCTGTTCAAACCACATGATATTCTTATTTTTTAATTTCTAATACAGCAAAAAGAACTGCTAAAGAACTGTGGTCCTATGAGAGCTATTCCCTTGCTACATAATTTTAATCACTATTTTAATGTAAGATATCTAAAGCAAGATGAAAATTTCCTAATTTATAAGCAAATGTTTCAGCTTTTTGCAGATACAGCCTCCTTCGACTGACTTCAAGCTAAAGCAACAGAGATTTAGGAATGCCTGCTTATCTTAGAGAGAAGCTGCAAAATGAAAGGGGTGAGTCTTTTTCAGCCAAGGATTAAGAATTGAAAACTTTGCTCGACTAAATAAAGTTTCCCATTGCAAACCCATTTGCCACCACCGAAAGGCTCTCAAAAGCAAGGCAATGTATTCCAAATCCTGGCTGCCAGGTAGGGAATTGCCAGCTCATTCCACGTCTAGAAAACCTAGAAATGAAAAGCACAATGGAAACCTAAAATGAGAGCACAATGAAACACTCACAAGTGATGTAAAATCTGAAGGCTGGAATCAAAAATGTAAGCGAGATTATTTCATAATAACCAAGTTATACATTAAGGGGTTGCTGTAGTGGCTGGTGAGGCTCCTGAATTACCCCATGTTGAATATCCCTCATGGTTATTAAACTATTTAAATATCAGCTCTGCCCAAACTTCCTGGGAAAAGGGAAGCAGGAATTTTTGCCTCGTTCTCCTACTGGTGCTCGAGGTGGGGACAAGTCTGGTCAGCCAGAAATCGATATAAAAATGTTGCATTTCAGCATCATCTTGCCTGCAAGCCCAGCAAGGCGATCCTGCCCTGAAAGGGGTCAGCTGGAATGAGGCAAGGGATCAGGGTGACATTTCCCAGCAGCAAAGCTGAGGGAGCAGCGCTGATGTGGCTCAGTGAATTTGGACTCGCGCTCCTTTCAGCTCACGGAACAGGGAGAGGAAAAAAAACAAAAGGATGCAGCCCATGAATTCCCCCACGAGTGACTCTGAAAGGAGGGGAAATCAGGCATGAAGAACAGACTGAGGCTGGTGTGACAGCACCATTCTCTTTGAATCTCACCTATTTTTACATTCACAGAGAGTTTTTGTAATAAAAAGCCCTTAATTTCAATAGCAAATAATGTAATCATCCTTTTAATTTGAAGGATGTATCTGCCTTTGACTAACTTTAGAAGAAAAAAGGGAAAAAATACTGCCACAAACATGAAAACTGTTGATTCTTCTCACTGGTTTAAGATGGATGTGACAAGTTTGTACACAATTTCTGAAAAATTGGAGAGTTGCTCAGGGCTGTGTCCAGTGGGATTTTGGATATCTGCAGAGAGGGACACTCCACAACTTCTATAAGCAACCTGCGACAATGTTTGACCACCCTCACCAATAATTCAAACAAAAATTACAATTTCTTTCAGCTACACAACCAGATTAAAAGAGGGATACCTCCAGCAGAAGTAGTTAACAAAGCTAGATTTAACCACATTTCTCTATGCAATTAATTCAATTACAGAACAAGGTTCTGATTTCAAACTATAAATAACTGATAACTTTTAAAAATTAAGAATATCTATTCATAAGGTCCTGAACATGGAATTTAACCATACCTATTCCAAGGAACCAAACACTGACAGAGATGTTACATTTACACATCACAGTTCAGCAGTGACTCCATCACCTAAAGATATGAATTACTCCTCTCCATCTCCTAACCCTGTCTGGTTCTCTACTTTGAACTTTTTCCTTTTGTAATATACATTCTACATTTCAAGACAAAAATAATTAAAACAGAAGGATGGGAGTCTTTTAATTTAAAAAAGAAAACTAATTTTGAAAAATCTCTCCATTCCAAATGGCAATAATTCAAGGCTGGGTTTAACCAGGGGTACATTAATGCGCCACACCACAGTGCAAAGAATGAACCCTGCCTTGTTATGACAATTGTTATTGCTGAATAATTCTTACTTATGATTAGGATCCTCCAGCCTTGGTGTTCCCAGATGAGATTAAACTGAATTTTAGTGGAACAGATTTTTCTCTGATTTCCCTCAGAGGAATCTTGGCATATTTACTGCACTACAAGATATTATTAATCTGTATTTAGGGACCTTCCTATTGTTATTGATCAAATCCATTCCCACACTGCCTTAAAACGTGCCATTTCATGACAATGGAGCTCTAAATTTGGAATATTCCCTATTCCCTTTCCACTAAAACCCTGCACCCTTGTCCTTTCGTACAGCCCCAGGGAACTGGCAATTGTCAGATTTATTCTGGCACCATCCCAGCTTTAAGTGCAACAAGAACTGTCGACAAGTAAACCTATATAATCAAAGTAATTAGACACAGCGATTGTTATAAAGTTACTTTAATCAACAGCTAATTTACTTTAAATATAGTCTAAGTGCAAGGATTCTGTTTGAGTTTGCTGTAAAGAAAGCCTCAGCATTTCTCCCACTACCAACGTCAGCAGAACCCAGACCAGAGGGACAAAGGGACAACTTCTAAACCAAACTGGCAACAATTAAGAGCAGATTAAGGGATTTTATAAATTTCTAATGAATTCTTCAACATATTTGGCAAACACTTCCCAAATTTTTGTGAGCAAGCACCAAGCTGAGAATATTTTCACAGGTGCAAAAGAGAAATTGCACTTAATGCCTCCTTGACGGCACCCAAGAGCTGCTACCTTGGGTTGGATCTGTAAAACTCAGGTTTTGCTGCCTGTTGATCCTAGACTGGCTCTGTGAGAGCTGCAGGAAGAGAAAACAGGACAGAAACTGCCTGGGGTGGAGCCCATCGGGTAGGAAAAATCCAGTTCCAAGGCAATGTCCCCACTTCAAAAAGAGTATTTCCAAATTAGACCCTACATGGGGCTGGCCAGCATTAAAAGCCTTGAAGCACCTGCCTCAGGGCTGGAACCTCACCTTTTAGGTTTAAGGAAACAGGGATACATTTTCTGGAGTCTAAGCAGCAGCTGAACATTTGGAAAATGTCCTTGGAGCCACTCTACTACACACTTTAGTCATTTATCAACAGATTTTTCCCTCATACCTCAATCCTTACCCCCACCAAGCCAATAGTAATATTCAATGATTCTGAGCCCATGATCCTTAAAACTCCTCACTTTTTATTAACTACCTAACTCTTTTAATCAAAATTAATCACATTTTTTAAAGACACCTCCATTGGTAGCCTGAAATGCCTCTGGTGCCTGTTTTTGCCTGGGCATGGTGCACGAATTTCAACCACAAAGTGTGAAACCCATCACCTATTCCATGGTATCGACATATACCCACTCTCATTTCCATTTGTTTTCCCTCCTCTAGGCTTTTTTAACTAATTAGAAGTGGGAAAACCAATTAACCAAACATCCTCTTGCACAAAAGTCCACCAAAACCCAGTGCCACCATCTGAAAAATATGAACTGTGATAATAATCATAATGCACAAGAATTTAATCAGGCATTAAATAACAGAAAATGCGTGACCTTTACAGATGTGCATCAAAAACCAGAATTTCCATGCAAGAAAGAGAATTTACAGGTGGCTGATCTGTCCATTGAGTTTTGACATGCAGAAAACTTACCAGTGCTCTGGGGATTGTCTGTTTTTCTATTAAAGAGAGCCAGATTGGAAAACTAGATTTCTAGAAAGACCAAACCAAAGCAAAGACTAATCTCAACACTTGCTGTCTTTCTGGTGGCATCACAGCTACAAACAATTTGTACAGTGCAAGGAGCTAAATTTAGTGAGTGCAAAGCCAATCTAGCCACATAAAAAAGGAAGTTTTTTCTCTTGATTGAAGCTCCTGATTATAGCCCATCATAATTATAGATTTTCTCTGTTAATAGTACTCATTTCCAGAGTAAGGAGAAGGGTTCTTCAAGCCCCCATCTCCAAAGGAGTCTAAAAACACCAAGAGCAGCTATTTCCCTGCTGATACAAAATGTGCTCCTCTTTCACCAGCACGTATCAGCTGGAACTATTTTTAAATTGGTTTTTGTTTGTTCCATTTGGGGTTTGGGAGGCAAATGAATGAGCTCAAGTGGATATAATCCGTCAGAGCGACGCTCAGCTAATACATTTTCTCAGAGGGATTTTTTTTTTTTCTTTTTGCATGATTGGTGGGATAATGTTTGGGATGCACTCTAAATTCAGTCCTCTGGCCAGGCCCCCTCCTTGTCAGGACACCAGGAGTGATGCCTTGGCTGGGCAGAGCAGCAGACGGAGGCTGCAGCCAATTTGTGCCTGATTATTCATTCAGGAGGAAACGGGACAGCAGCGATGGAGAGCTGGAACGTCCTGGCCTTCTCTAGAGGAAAAAAATTCTCCCAGAAAAACCTTGTTCCTCGCCTCTTCCAAATGCACAGCCCCTATCACAGCAGCACTGAGCACCGCCGGCCTTTGGAGTGAGGGGAAATGGAAAGGGATGGAATAAATGGAAATGACAGAAAAATAACAATGGCATAAAAAATCTGCAGTGGAGCTGCTTAACATGCTCAAGACTTTCCTTGGGTGCTATGGCTGATGAGCCACATCTCCTGCCCAACCCTGATCCAGAATTTCCCAAGGATAAGGTGTCCCAATGTCCCCACAAGGACTCACCAGGAGCCAGCCACGCTCTGCTGCTCTGAGTGTTTGCACCTGCACAGGTAAGGCAGGCTCACAGATTTACTCCATTTATCCCATTCCATTTGTTAAGGCAGCCTCACAGATTTATTCCATTTATGCCATTTGTTAAGGCAGGCTCACAGATTTATTCCATTTATCCAATTTGTTAAGGCAGGCTCACAGTGCTTTTCCCATTTATCCCTAATTTTTATAATTTCTAGAAGGTTCTTTTCCACATTTTTTTCCAGTGGTGCTGAGGGACTGGATGGCTTTGACTAAGTTTAAACAATCCAACAGCTTTTCCTTTGAAAAATTCCTGCTTCCTCTGCAGGACTCCAGCTGGGAAAAGGATTTTGTGGGACACATCTCCTGCCCGCTCCCTGAGAATCTGGATCCATCACAGTCAGGTGCCTTTGGGAAGCCAGAGCCCCTCATGGATCCCTGGTAACAATTCTCCGGGATTCCACCCATCCTAGAGGTTCTGCTGTCCCAGAACCACCTGTAAAAGCATTTTTGGACACCTTCCCACACCCCCAAACAACCCAGAAATGAGACTGATTGTATCCCAAAGGAGCCAAGGGCATCACATGTAAGGGAAAACTGGGAGCTTGACACAAAACTGGGCTCTACCTGCAGGAAAAAGCAGGAACTGGAAATTGAAGCATAGATTTTACTTATTTCATATTTAATACCAATTTTCTAAGTGATCTGTGACTCAAAAATATAATATTTTGCTTACTTTAAAGTAAATTGACAGATCTTGTGAAGGGCAAGGTCAGTCACAAAGAATAGCAATGAAAGTCAATTTAAAGTCTGCAAATAACTCCTGCCCTTTATTGCTCTGAAATCAACACATTTTCTGTCATAGAATTTATTCCTGATCCATTGTACTTTAGATCTTGTACCATTTGCAGTTTTTTGGTGACTGCTGACTGTTTTGTTGGGTTTTTTTCCCCCAGAGGAATAAACCACATTGGAGCTCTGAGAGTAAAAAGAAAACATACTAAAACTGCGTTGTATGTAAAATATATATTTACACAATATAAATCTGAAAGGAAATTAATTTCCTACTTCATTATGAGGTGATTCACCCACCACATCGATTTCTAATCAGCCTGTTTGTGTACCTCATAAAAGCACCACCATTCTCTGTGAAATTGGTATTAAATCATCACATTGGAAGGTATTCCCTTCCTGTTCCTGTGGCTGAAAAGAAAACCCACTTTAAAACAAAATGTGCCTGAAGTAATTGGTTCATACCAACTCCTGTAAAAACAAAAGCTCCCATCAGGAAAACACGCTCCTCGAGAATATTCCCTGAAAAGTGTCAACACCAGAACATCAATCAGCTCCGAGGTGTGATGGCTCCACCTCAGCAGGGACTCAGAGGCAGGAAAAGGAGCCCAGCACACTCAAATCATTCATTGGGCCAACTTATTTAAAAAAAAAATAGAAAAAAAAAAGTCCTAAAACGCTCAGACAACAAGAAGCAATATTTATAATCCCTGATAAACCTTGCAGGAAACGATGATTATTGAAGGCTGCACTTTTGGGAGGAGCTGGGGGTTGTCCCCACAAGTGAATCTTGTGATGCCACGACAAGATTTGTGCACAGTAAGAACAGGAACGTGCCCTTCACAAGATCTATTAGGATAATTAACACAAAAGAAAAATCTGTGCAAGGCAATAGGAAAAAAAAAACATTTGTGGCATCATAGCAAGTTCAAAATCTAATTTATTCATTTTCATACCACCAAGAAGGAAAAAAAAAAAACCAACCAACTAATGTATAAAATGATATAATAATAACCAAAATCTTCCAAGTGATTTTAGACTGACTAAACCCTTGCAGTGAATATTGATTCCAACAGGAATTAATGGAATCTGCAATTACCAAGCTGAGGGCAGAGAAGGCCAGGGTGAAGGAGCTGTTTATTACCATGGGTTCTGTCACTTGAGGAAACGTGACAAAACAAAGAGGACAAAATGCGATGAAAATGAAGAAATAGAATTTAAACTCTCTGCTAGTATGGGAATAACTCATCAAGTATGATTATTTATTTGTCCATCTCCTTTTCCTCTGTCCAGTTGTTGCTGGGGCAGCACAGTCACCCCTTTCCCTGGCAGAAAATCAGGAATAAGGAGGGGAGCTGCTGGTGCCCAGTTCATCACAATTCCAGCTCACTGGGGAGGGGATGAGCTCTGTCCCAGCACGTTTATCCCATAATTTCTCCCTCCAACATCTGTGTCCCTCTGCAGGGAATCCCCCCTTTCCTCTGGCAACCAAATCCCACAGCCTTGGGTGCATGGCAGAGGGAGAAGATGGCTCTGCTCCCAAATTCTCCAAATTCTCCAAATTCCCCAAATTCCCCTCTTCCTTGGCAGCTGTCTCCATTCCCCACCACACAACTCACCAAAAAAAAAAAATTTCATTAAAACCCTTTTTTTTTTTGCAAGACAAACCCCTCATGGCAATGGCAGGAAGACCAGGATGGGCTGAGGGCTTTACACACCCCAGCTTTCCCTAAACACAATTATTTCAATTATGAAGTCAGCTGCTAATTTAGGGAGAAAAGCTGGGTCTGTACCTCTCATTCGACACAACTCCAATGGCAAGTGATGTGTGAAGATCATTACTTTCTGCTAATTACCGCTCCTAGAAGCACAGACAATTAGCTACATCATCTATTATCCCTAATAATTATTATTTACACAGTAAATAAGATGGACACTATAGGCTGGGGTTTTTTCCCTGCCTAATTTATCCTGAGAAAATGCTTACCAAGAGCTTTATAAAAAGTTTTAAATACATTAGGGGAGATTTTTTTGGGTGATGATTGTCTTGCTTATATTTAGAAAGATTCTCTGGCCTGCATTGCTGTTCCCATTCATAATTTACTGCTTACACAGTTGTGTAACGCTGGGAACAAAATACAAAAAAAATCAGATTCATATATAAATTTACCTAAAATAGGAATAATTTTCCTAGGAAATAAACCCTCTTACAAATATACAGATTTTTAGAAATCGCTTCGATCAATTTTCAATCAAATCAACCAAATTTTTCAATTTTTAAATGGCTCAAATGCACCATTTAGCTGGGGATACAGAAGATATTTTAACGCCGTCACCTGAGCTCTTCAAAAAGAAGAGAACATGCAATTTTCACAAATTTCCAGTACCAAACTGATGTGCTGACAGCAGCCAATAAATGACTTGCAGCACTATCCAGAAGTTGTTTGATTCCTGATTCCTGGGATGCCTTTCCTGATCTAAACCCACCCTCCTGGTGCCACCCTGAAAATCACACAGAGTGTCAGAGGCAGGAAAAGAAGCTCAACACATCCAAAGCATTCGTTGTGCCAACATATTTTCTTTTTAAAAGAAGAAAAAAAGAAAAAAGAGGGGGGAAAAAGATGAAAAAAAGAAAAAAAAGGAGAAAAAAAAAGTCCTAAAAATGCTCAGACAACAGGAAGCAATATTTATGAATCCAGATGAAAATACTTGCAGAAAGCGATGATTTTTAAAGCCTGCACTTTTGGGAAGAGCTGGAGGTTATCCCCACAAGTGAATCAAGCAGATTTTTCCTCTGTTTTTCTCCTGGTATCCCACATTTAGTAATTTATTGTACCCCTAAGGCTGCAGGATCCAAACTGTAAAACCTGGAGCAGTTTCATGGGTTTTCCCAAATTCCCTTGGTCTTTTTTCAGACAGGGGCTGAAATGAGGATCCTTGAATTTCTCTGCCAGTTCCTCCCATTTTCTGAGCCATTTTCTGGATGGCTTTAATGACACAAAAAGAGGATTTTAGCCTCCAAATGTATTCCACAGGGCAGGAAGGTGAAATCCAGCCTGTTGCTCCTCCCTCATCCAAAACCAGAGGCACCAACCATGAGCTGCTCCAGTGCCATTATATGGGCTGAGATGAAAAAAAAAATAATATTTCTCACTGTTCACTGATTTCCTGTGTTATTGTATGAGGATAAAACCTTTGACAGACCTATCCTTCCATAAAATACCTGTTAAGTAGCACTTCTCCCCCTCACCAGCCTTTAAACACAAATTATGAGATGGTGACAGAGTGTCTGAAGGGAGAATTTACTTTTGAGCACTGCCTGAGGAAAGCAAGCGGAGATAAACAAACATTCTGAAGTGTGGTCATTGCTGAATTGTCACCAAAATTCCCTCCAGCCCTTCTGTACCAACACCAGCATTGCAGAGCTCCCTGTGGACACAGCTTGGATTTGTGCAGCACATGTGGTGCAGAAAACAGGGAAAAGCACATTGGAAATAGAGGAGCACGATGTGGAGAACTCATGCAAAAAACTCTTCTGCTGCCAGTTCAGAATGAGCCTTTCCTTTCCTTTCCTTTCCTTTCCTTTCCT
>VZSR01000223.1:2348182-2363309 GCA_013398615.1 Brachypodius melanocephalos
CTCCTATTTTCCCTTTCCCCCTCAATTTACCCTCCCTGCAGCTCTGTTTTTGGGATTCTTGCTCCTTTTCCCACCACCTCTTTGCTCCCAAAGCCCTGGCACAGGCAGCTCAGCCTGAACTGGCCACTTGAACATCTGATAAATGACAGATTTTTATTTTTTTTCCCAAAGACTTCAAATCAACAGCTGGAGCTGCCACTTGTGCCTTGATGTCAGTGGCAGAAGGGAAAAAACAGGATTTAAGCCATGCCAGTTACTCTGTTCTCATTTAAATTATCATAAATGAATGCTTCCCTCAATTTATTAATTTTTTTTTAACACTTCTGTGCTCATTTCTGTCCTCATATTTTGTGTCAGGAGGGGTTTTTTTAAAGTATTTGTCTCATTTTTAGCAGCAATGGGGAAAACATGATATGGCTTGAACCTTCACGTGCAGCAAAAATAAATGGGAATCATCTCTAATTGAACACAAGAAACAAAGGGCTTGAGAACAGGTTTTAAACAAATCATACCTGAGAGCAAAACTATCTTTGCAATTCCATACACCAAAATAACTCCAAAAGGCAGTTTGGAGGTCCAAAGCTCTTTTCTTATGGCTCTCCTTGGAATAAAAAAGGGAAATTCTAGTGGCACACGACAGCAGTTTCATTTAGCACAGAGCCCTTGGCAGAAGGGCTCAGGCCACAGAAATTCCCTGATTTTCTGTTGAGAGGTGTGGCCTAATTTGATCCTTTGGGGCTTGAGCTTTCCTAAAAAATGAAATTTAAAACCCCTTTCCGAAATAGTCAGAGTTTCCTTCTTCTTTTCCATATGCAAAGCAAAACTTGAAATAAATACAGAGACACATATATATATATATATATATATATATACATATAAATAAAAGCAGATAGATAAACAAAATGTCTGTTTTTCTGTCAGATGAGAATGAGGGAGCCACAAGCAAACCACTGTTAAAAAAGTGACATTTCAATGCTCCTTCCCATCTCTAATAACTTTTCACAATTAATGTGGGGAAATGTATGGAAAAATCCATACTGACTACACCTCAAGTTTTAAAATAATTCGGTAAGAAACTTCCAAATATCCATATTCCCCAAAAAAGTTTAAAGGTTTTGGTGGTTTTTTTTTAGGAAGGCTTTACTATATTGAAACTGTTGGAATTATGAATGGTAAAAGGAAATTCCAGAAATTTTCTGTTGGCTAAATAATATATGTATGTAGTTATTGAGACAATTTCTTTTAACCTGATTAAACAGATTTTAAAAAGTCACGATTAATTCAAGTATTTGATGAATAAAATTCAGCCTTCAAATTAAAAAAAAATAATAAATCTCAAAGCAAGAAGCACATTTTGCACTTTGCACAGCTGCTCAAAGGCTGTTCCTGACAGGAACATTGTGTCTCCCAACAATCAGAGAGCTGTTCTTAATTGGGATGCAAATACATTCTCCCAAATAAAAAGAAATTTCACCTGGCTGCCACGTCCATGCTCCCAATCCCAGCAATGGATTTGCATCAATTCTTGCAAGGCAGCTGTTGTGCTAAAATCTTATTTTCTGTCCTTTCACCATTTTGCTTTTGCAGAATGTCATTGCTTTTTATGGCTTCTATATGTTATGAAGATATTATTCTCCTAATAATTTTTCTAATATATTATTATCATCTACCTGCTCTGCCTTTCAGCTGCAATAAAATTCTATGTGCTCTTTGTGCTTTATTTCATTCTCTCCTTTAGGTTTTGTCCAACAACATCCTTTTTCGTCCCCAAAGCTTTCCCAGGTCGTGTTCATATCTTGAGATTTGCAAACATAAAGATCAAGATATTTTTATTTTGTAATTTTATTTCCTCTGGGAAAAGGGAGTGAATGTTTTGTGCTTTTCTATGAAATCTCTTGCAAGGTTGGCCACCAAATCCTGCGAATGCACCGAATCACCACCAGAACAGCACTAAAAACTCCTCCTAGAATTGCAGATATTCCCCCAGCACAGGCAAAAGGAGTTTTTTATCCCTCAGCACCCATCAAGCAGCAAATAAAAACCTGTGTTAGACCCTCCCAATAACAGCTCCAGCTGGGACTTTTCCACTGGTGCTGAAAATCCCTCAGCCAAACCCTAATTGTGGTGTCTTCTTAATCAGGCACATCACAGCCAGCCAGCAGGAATCACACCCAGCCAGGAAATTAGAAGAAGAAATACTTTTCTAATTAAAACCGAAATTATGAAAGCGAGAGCTGCACAGGAAAGTTCAAATCTGTGGGTTTAGGGCTCTTTTTTTTGGAGTCTCTGTTTCATCACGGCTCCCTGACATCCAAGATCAATGCGCTCCCGCTCCAAGCGCAATCAAAATCTCCCCAAAACGCAAATTCTGCTCTCAGAGTGAGAGCCTTTGCATCCCCCAGCTCAGCTCACAGGCAAAAACGTATGAAAATACTGATTTTATTTCCATGTGGGAACAGGAATACCGAACAGAAAGGTTTGCTGGAGGAACAGCTTCACACAAAGAGCTGAAGGGATGCAAAACCAGCTCACCCAGCAACTTAATCCTGGAAAGCAGCAACGAGAGCTATATTTCATGATGCCATTGTTCAGTTGGAATAATTTGTGTTTAATTTCTCAGGGAAATTCAAATCTTTTATGCCAAGCGCCGGTGTCATTCCCTTTTTTATATTTTTATCAATGGCTCGACTGCCCCTTAATCAAAAGACAATGCAAGAGGGAATATTTCTCATTCAGCAGAGCATCTTGGCTAATTTTATGTTCCCATATGTGACCCCTCTGAGCAGAAGTTCACACAAAGAGCAATGTACAGCACACACGTAGCTGGAGAGCTAAAAATAGAACATGCAAATCTCAATTTTGGCAACAGAACACTCACAACGCCCTTTGGGTCTCAGCCGATATTCACAATTTGATTAAACATGCTCCAAGAATGAGTGCACGAGCCTGCATTCTGTACTAGCAGGAAGGAAAACAATTCTGTATATTTATCCTGGAAACAACTCCCTCAGGTGTTTTTTACCGTGTTTATTTGGGATGCAAAATGGAAAAATATCCTGTATCATAAAGTTCAGCTTCAGCTTGTTATAAACTGTGAACAAAATTGAAATCCCCTGAGACTGGAGCTGTGCTTCTCGTGGAGTCCATATTGCAAAGCTTTAGCTCATAAGATCTGAAAGATCACCATTAATTTTAAACATCCAGAGGATTTCACCCCTTTATCTGTTTAGAATCAGTCCCTGTGCAAAGGTTAATAAGCATTGAAAAGGTGAAATATTGATTCTTTAATAGCCACACAGAACTAATTCCAAGAAGAAGCAACGAAGCCAAATCAGAGTTTAAAAAAAAAAATCAAAATTATATTGAGACCATCTTAGAGCTAGTGTTGACCAGAAAAACCACATGGAAAAACCAGATTATTCAACTTAATATTGCAGACGTGGAAAGTCTGATGATTTCCCATTTACCCTGGGATTCAGAGGGGCTGAACTGGTGTGGAAGCTGAGCAGAATGAACAGCAAAATGCAAAACTGTATAAGCCTTTGGCAGTCACACCTGACTGAAAAGCCAACCCCCTGCCTGCCCTGCTGCTCCCTGGGAATGAGGAAAATCCTGCTGACACTGGGAATGTTCTCTCAGAGCCTTCCCAAAGTCAAACTCCGTGCTCTGTCCTAATCCTGGCTATTCAGGGTGTTTTACTCTCTTTCTCCAAGAGGAAGCATCTAAGCAGATTTAGGCTGCAACAACATTTAAATAACCAAGGTCTATTTTCCTCTCCCCAGCAATCAGTTTTTACATCGATTTGTGAGAGCAGGAATTACCCAGCAACAGCAACCTGTTCTTGCTGGATTGCAAATGCACAAATAAATTCAAGGAGCTGTTGCCATAAAATATCCACTCTGAGTTATCTCACTCTATTTGATTGTATTTTAAAAGATCACTTTGAAAACAAACATGAAGTACATGCCTGACTTTATTCTGCTCAGCACCAACCTACAAAAAGGACAGTACTTATATTCATAAATTAAAGAGAAAAAAAAAATCTATTTGTTCAGTAACGTTAACATTCAGCCTGACCTTTCAAAGAACAAATCTATTGGAATTGCAAAAATTTTCAGTCTCTTAATTAGCTCTGTATAGAAGAATCCAATGCCACAAGCAAACAGGATATTTCCATTCTGGCCTCCTGTACAGAATTAATAAAATACTTCAGGATGTAACTCACTTGAAACCAGAATGAATAAAAGTCATTAACCTCACTGATTTAACCTATCCAATTTGTGCTCTTTGGGCATTAATTGAAATTTCTTAGGCACACAAAAATCATTTTGCACGTATGAAGGCTCAGTGAAAACCAGATGTGTTACCACACATCTGTGCTCCCAAATTTACCTGCACCAAAACTGGGCCACCCCAGTCTAATGACAGCAGGAGGGTTTTTTTAATGTCTCATGGTCTTGTACTCTTAAATAAACCCCTGTCCTTGAAAAAAAACAATAAAATATACATTTTTAGAGCACCTGCTCTCATTTTGAGGCTTTCAACAGTAGTTAATGCTTTATAATCAACAGGAAGATGTGAAGGAATTAACACTTCTCCAAAAAAAAAAAAAAAATTACATCTTCTTGTTGCACTGCACACCCCCACAACCGGGTAGATAAAACAAACATAAAACCACTACCTCTATATATGGAAAAGGGTTCTAGTTCCACCTTAGGACTTTTAAAGGAAGAGGTTTCTGTGCTCTCCTGACCGTAACTGGCTCAGTGCCGAAACAAAAACACTGACAGGTTTCTTTAGCAGCTCCTCAGAAATGCAGCTATTCTCTATTGAGCTGTTTACCAAAAAACCCACCGAAATCATGCAATATTTAAGGGAGAGCACGAGGCTTTTCAGAGCATTTTCGAGGCGTTGTAGCAGATGTGTGATACCCCTCCCTACACTGTGCGTGGCTTTTGCTCTTTTGTTCCGCATTATTTTCTTCTTTAATTAAAACTTTTTGCTTTTTCGAGACGCGCTTGACCGTGCCATCTCAGAAATTATTTTAAGCCACTTTCGTGAGGTGCTGGACACCCTCAGAGTGCGCTGGAGCTAAAAACCACCCGGCTCGGCGAGAATTCCAACACCACCTTCCCGCTACGCCTCACTCGTTTCCCCCCAAAAAAAACCAAAAGGCACCCGCTCACCAGGATTTTGGTGGTGTAAGCGCTGTTGATAGCGATTGCGTTGACCAGCAGCTCCATGGTTTTGGCAGGGATGGAGTCGGGGTCGGGGATCTCCTTGTAGTGCACGTCCCCCACGTACGCCTGCACCACGGTCATGCGGTTGGTGGTCAGCGTGCCCGTCTTGTCCGAGCAGATGGCCGTGGCGTTGCCCATGGTCTCGCAGGCATCCAGGTGCCGCACCAGGTTGTTGTCCCTCATCATTTTCTGAGGGGGAAAACCCGCCAGAAGCCAAGTGAGAAACCCTTCGAGGTCGGCTTTGAGAGGTTTTTGGTCGTAAAAAGCAAAGCGGCCCACGCGGTGAGAACGCGACGTTCTCCAAACCAGAGCTTTGGTTGTGGGGCCGATAACCCCAAATCCCAGTTACAGACAACCAAGCTGTGCCTATCCCTGACGTAATTTTGCCTTTGATAAACTAAAAGAGTTGCATCATTTTCCTGCAGGAAGTTTGCGTTTGGAACAGCAGAGAAGAGCTAAAGGAACCAGAGATAACAGCGGTTTTGAAACATTGTTGTTATAGCAAACATTCAGGTTTTTTTCTTAACACTGCTTAGAATGCCAGGATGTTATCTGGCAGCACGCAGATGGACCACAGATTTTAGGGGGAAAGCAAAAGGGAAAGAGAAGGGGAAAAGAAAAAGAGTGTCAGAGGAAGGACATCAGGAGAATGAGAAAACATTTTCAAAACAGCTGCATTCTTTATTAGCAAAACCCCATATTTGAGACTTGTTCCTTTTTCCTAATAATTGTGGTATTTGGCTACATAGAAGCCAAGAGATTCCTTCCTAAACTTCTTAAGTTAATTTGTTTACATGCTAAATGGAAATAAACCTTACACCATCTTCATCTAAGATTCCCGGAATGTTTAAATCATCTGATTAAATTGCTCAAGTAATCCCCAAGTCCAGCATGTTAATCCTCTTTAATTTCCTAACAGAACCATTTACATTGACTTCAAAGAACTGCAACTGCACTTAAGAAAAGTACATGAAAGCTTCAGTGAAACTCCTAATTTCTTTGAGAAACTCCAATTTCTCTGAGAAGTGTTCCTGAAGGCTTCAAATCCTTGTCAAAACTTTGTGCAGTTGCACAAGAAAATTTGAATACAAAATCATTCTGTATCAAAAGGCAGGACCATTTTTCAGAGTACATTCTGCTCAATAAATTCCTGGTTCCTTGTAAATTAAGTAGATATTTCTACTTCTTGATATTCCTGCAATGTGCACTTTTTAACGAGATGTACTGGAAGACGCATTTGCATTTTGGTTAGAAATACTTTCAGTGTAAGTTTTCTTTAAAGCAATTTCGTGAACATTTTGAGCACACAATTTTCAGGCCATTTTTCAGCACATCTGATAAAACCTGAGGACCAACTCAGCAGTCAACTTAAGCAAACAGCACTTTTCTGCCTGGATTATGCAGAATGTCTCTTACCTTTACAGAATAAGCCAGAGAAATAGTGACAGCAAGTGGGAGTCCCTCAGGAACAGCAACCACGAGCACAGTGACACCAATAATGAAGAATTTAACGAAATACTGGACGTAGACAGGAGTGCACTCAGGCAACCACTGCTTCTTGTTGACCACAAAGGTGTCAATGGCAAAATACAGTACCAAGATGATGACAGTGATGGCAGACATCACCAGACCTGGGAGGAGAAATCACCAGTTACCATAAAGGCAAACACCGCTGAGAACGCGGGCAGTTAGAAACTGGGATCTGATAGGAAATTATCTCTTTCTTTGTGACATTTTTCACCTGTACCAGTAACAATGAAGAAAAACCATTGCACACATATATTTACAGCAATCATACATTCCAGTGCACAAGAAATTCTGGGGAATTCATTTTTAAGCGCTTGCTGCTGCCTTTAAAACTTCCCAGGCAGTGCAGGAGTTCTGCTGTCACTTAAGGTAAGTTTATTCAATTTAGCACATTACTTTGCCTGGTACAACATTTATCTGTCCTTTTAACCCCCATCTTTTACAAATTACTTGTCTATCCATATTTAGACACCTTTCTTCTAAATAAGTGTATCTTTAGAGGCTTGGGCATAGTTTTTTTTAATCTCCCATAGTTTTTGCTGCTGTATAAAATACTGTAGAAAAGCCCCACAGATGTGTCTGGGTGAATATAAAGAGGCAATAATGCAGAATTATCCACAGGACAGTTTTTCACTGGGTTTATTTAAAATGTGACAAATACTGGTGTTTCCAAGGTGTCCCTTTTCCAGGGAACATCTGCAGAGAGTGCATTTTCATGAGCAGAGGTTCCAAAGAGACAGAGACACCAATAAATGTTTCACAGAGTTGACAAAATATCCCAAGTGTCCCATCCACTCTCCCAATGGCACAGACTGCTGGGATAGCCCTCCTGCTCCACAGTTTTGCCCCTGGGTTTGAGTATACAGATAAAATTCCCATTATGGCCTCTGCTTTGCCTTGCTCTGACTGGCCCTGTTTGGCAGGTTTTGAAGCAGTCAAGCCTGCATTTTGGAATAAATTAATTTCTCCCTAATGAGATCATAGAGTAGAAGGAGAGTGCTGTGAATCTCATGTCTTGACTGCAGTTTTTTAAAAAAAAAATTGGTAAAGCTGCAGGTTGACAGGAAACAGATGAGGCAGGGAGATCACTCTGTGGCAGAGGATAAAGGGAAATCCATTAAAATATTGTACAGGCAAATACTCCTGACAAGGCAAGACATCCCCATAGATTGCTCAATGCCAAAGAAAAACCAAATGAGGCAATGATTAATTAATTTAATTCCTGCTCTTTGCCACATTCTGGTCAGAAATCCCTACACAATTACTCCAAGAGTGATGTTCACGTGCCTGCCAAAATACCAAAGAGAGCAGAAGCCAAGGCAGTGCAGAAAAGTGTTTAATCCAAGGAATCAATTATCAGAGAAGCAAAGGAGAGAAGCTGGGGGAATATGAATTGGGGCAAGGCGTTAAATTGGATATCAGGGATGATAATCCTGGATTTGGTCACACTCTGTTCAGGCAAAGGGAATTGGGATTGTGGGGTTGTGTGATCAACTCCTGTGATGAACTTAAAAAGGGATGGGAAGGGGAGACACCAGACTGGGGCAGAAGGCTGAGGGAGGTAGAACAGAAGTGAAGGGATCTTGCAGGGCCTCAGCCAAGGAGCTGAGATCAAAATCTCTTTAATATCACAAGAAAATTTAGTCCCTTATGGATGGAAGATTTCCACTCTCTATGTGTTGGAGAAGCGCAGCTTCCAACACCAGGGGCCACGTGGGTCTGGATAGAGGAGTCAAAAGATGTGTTGTGCTTGGGGAGAAGGCAGGAACGGGGATATTTGGGGAGAACAGGGTGCTTTTGGAACCCATGAGAGGGAAATGCTGTGTGAGTGATGTTTTGAGATGGTATTAGAGATTCTGGAACTGTGTACTCCCAAGTTCTGAGGGGAGAGGAAATTAAATACGTAATTACTGCACTTGGGAATATTAACTCCGAGAAAAGCTACATTTCATTTCGATTCAAATATTCATTACAATCCAAGTTGCCCAAAGCTCCTTGACAGTCAAAGCTGGTTTTTAGGAGAATAAAAGAACTTCAGCACCACACACTCTCCTTAGAACAGCTCTGTGATGACCCATTTCCAAATCCTGCAGGAAGAGAGCGCCTGTCCCCTTTCAGACCCGTTTCCTTTCCAGCTCTTTGCCTCCTGTGACCCAGAGGGGGGTTTGGTGTCACCCAGCCATACCTGCTTTGCCAATCTGCACTGCCAGCTTGGTCAGCTTTCCCTGAAGGACGGACTTTTCTTTCTTGTGCATGTTGGATTTCTTCTTGTCCTTGTCGTCTCCCTCTCCCCCTTCCGCGCTCTTCAGCGGCTGCATCTCCATGGCAGCAGCCCCGTCCTGCTGCTTGGCTGGTAATGCAGAACAGAACTGTCACTCCAGAGCTTCATCCCTCCCTTTCCTCCAGGTTCATCCTCTCTGAGTCCAGCCAGCATCGCCAGGGCTGGCTGGGACAATCTCTGCCAGCACATCCCTCAGGACACCTGGGGATTTGGGCTGGAAAACCCAAATAAATCGGGTTTATCCCTCGTTTTTACCCCCACCCACGATGCTCTGGGCCATACACATATATGTCACTGAATGTCCTGCACGTGACTTGGCAGGTGACAGCATCAGCACTGCAGGATTCCCTGGAATGGCAGAGCTCAGGTACTTTGACAGATCCGTATTTTTCTGAATTTTGGGGATGTCTCTTAGAATGCAATCCCCCCTCATAATCATATTTCCAATGCAAATGTTTTGAAGGCCATGTGGCTGCACAGATGGCCCGTGTGTCACCTCCCTGGGCTCCAGGGGCACCTGGGTGACCAGGGGACCACACACTGCCATCCACCATTCCAGAAAATCCCTGAGTTATAAAGTTTCCTCAGCATTCTATGGTCAAGTAACTCAGCCCTGGGGTCTGATGGTGGTGGCATCACCATCCCCCCACAAAACCCACAGAGAGTTGCAGGGCTGATCCCTCCTCTCCTGACAGAATGCCAACAGAAGGAAACTTTATTTTTACCTGTTTCTGAAAGGCAATGACATTGCAGTGGATATATGTGCATGTGTCTGGTTTGTGCTGAGCACAAATAAATAAAATAGGATGAGATGAAACAGCTTTGCTTTCGTGAAGAGATTGTACAAGACTGTGCTTGTTTGGCCTGGAAATCTAATTTATCTACCCAGCCTGAATGCTTATTTATTTAATAGCATTTTATTTGGTACTTTTGTACCATGAACCACTGAGCTTCTCTATCCACTTTCTGAGCCATCACCTTTGTAATGTTCAATATTATCTGAGAAGAGAAAATTATCATTTAATTTGGTATAACCCAAAGAACTCTTGATAGCTGTGTCTTACAATAAAAAGGGAACCGTGACTTTGCTTCAGAGAAAGGAAAATATTGATTCCAATTTCTTCCTGACATTGTATATTAAATAAGAAACTCCTCAGACTCTCAACCTTCCTGTTGTTTATCCTTATAAAAGGCTTTTACACTGCTAGGTAACACCTTGGCTTTCAGGTTTCCTTCTTTTACTGCTTTGCCTCTTCCCTGCAAATGAAGAGATGTCCAGACAATGCCATCAGACACCAGAGAGGATGAGACACAAAAAAAAAAAAAAACTGGGCTGGGAAATCACTGACAATACGATAGGGTACACAACTTGCACAGGAAAAAATTAATTCAAATGAGCTTTGTGAGATGAAAGCAACATCTACAAATGGTCCATTTAAAAACCCTCCTCTCCTAAAGCTCTGCAGCTTGTGGAGGTCACAATCTGTTTGGTGGGTTTCTGGTTGGGGTTGGTTGGTTGGTTGGTTGGTTGGGGTTTTTTTGGACACTCTGCACGAGCAATTAGGGCCAGTTTCACACACAGGCACAGATCACAGGTTCTCACTGTACTTTGGGACAGGATTGAACTACATGCTAACAACACAACCCACAACTTCCTGAAGAGCAAAGAGAATTACCTTTGTTCTGGTTGTTCTCCATATTCCCATCCTGCATCTTGCCTAAATGATGAAAAATTCCAACAGACAACAGACAGTAAACAACCTTCAGCCGAGACAGAACAGGAAAATGGGGATTTATATCAATGGGAGACAAAAAAAGCCATGAGCACACCACGGGCACCTGGGCACCATCCCCTGCCCTCACACTGCACTCACAGGAGGGGCCAACCCAGCTGGGCACATCCAAGGGATTCCTGAAATCCTAAATATCAGCACGTATTTTTGAGGGATCTGCATGAATTCAGAGGGGGGAACTGATAAAGTGGATCTGGTGGAAAGGTGAATGGGAATAAATATTCCTGAGCTGATGTTTCAGAGCGGCTGGGACTTTTAAAACTCCAGCACACACCAGGGTAGAGTATGACTATCTTAATGTGTTCCAGAATTAAATTAATCATGTTACTAATGTGAGAAAAAAATAGAAACAGTAGTGTTCGTAAATCTGAATAAACAAATAAAAATGTAAATCAGATAGGATATTTAAATTACACTTTCCTCACTGGGTTGTACTGATTAGCAAATTTCTTCTGGAAATACAAGTGCCAGGTGACTTAAATTCAGATTTATCCTGAACACAGATTTACCAAGTGCCTCCTTAATTTCCAGCTTGACATTTTATCCACAAACAGTTTTATCACAGCAAAGTCCTTATTCCTTTGTGCCTTTTTTAAACTGGAAATCTCATTAGAAAATGTGTATGAGATAAAAATGGAAAAGTGTACAAATCACATACAAAACTTTGGTATTCAGCACAACAACTAAAGATTTTCAAATGTATCCAAAATTTCTTGGTGGGATCCCTTACAAAAGTTTCACAGTAATTACATGAATTTATGGAAAAGACTACAACAAATATTATTTCAGAATGGATGACACTGTCTTTTGTTATGTAAAATGCACAATAAAAAAAATGATGTCAAGGAAAATTAAGTTAAAACACCATTACAGGATTGTTGACACATTCTAACAAGAAATGCATCATCAGAATTTATTAAAAAATGTGGAGCAGCTACATCTTGTTCTTCTGACTGCTATGAGGATTAATTTCTCACTCTGCTGTGAATAAATAATAACAAAATGGAAAAGCTAAGAGGCATCTCTTGCATGTTGGTCTTTGCACTAAGTGGGAGAGCAAAAGGGACCAAAGCAGTTTTGTATTTGTCAGAAATGGGCCCCAGTGTCACACTGGGAAATCCCAAAGCCCAGAAGCAGAGCCAGGGAAAGGACATCTCGTGACCTAAAATCATCCCAGAGCTCAGGTGAATTACTGCAACAAACCATCCCCATCAGCTGCTTGTCTGAAATCAGAAACAGCATTTCTAATTCCATTCCCACCCTGGCAATAACAGGACTTCTAAAAATTCAGAATCCACCTTGCAGAGCTTTACACACTTCGCACATGAGATTAATCCATGAGCCTGAGCAAAACCAAGCTCATTTTCACGGTGAAATTCCCTCTAAAGCCTTTGCCTGTGGGGCACAGCTGGGCTCAGTACCTGCCTGGTGGCTGTTTTCCTTAGAAGGGCTTTTAATAAAGTTACTGGAAGACATAAAATATCTCTGGAGATTCGGATTTCTGGCTGGAGCTCTTTCCTAAGAACTGGAAGGCATTAATTTCGAGCAGGCAGTCTGCTCAATTTCCTGCTCTAGACATCCTTTTGCAGAGTGCAATTCCAAACGTTGGAGTGGCAAAAAACACTGAACAATATTCAGCTTTCAAAAAGATAAAAATCACCAACAAAACCCAAACGTGACTGTCCCAGCTGACAAACGCATCACAGAGATTGTTTTTCTTTCTAAATTGAAATATGTGATTTTAGGACATATATTTGCTATTTTAGGTCGTATATTTTCTGTTTAATAGCATAGCTATCATAATAAATCGCACTAACCATTGACTGGCTACCTGAAAACAGCACACACGAAATAAATAATCATTAACAACATTGCAAACTCGGGGATTTAAAAAACACATTCTTAATATTCCTTATCTACAGCGTTCAGGTTATTGAGAGGGGAAGCCATCACACATAGTTACAATTCAGTTATTTAGACAGAATTACAAGGAAAAGGTAATTTGGGCAGTCAAGATAAAGAAAAGGAAGCTGTAAACTGTTTATACCCTCCTGTGCCAAATAATTTTAAGGCTGCCCTTTGCTGTAAAAACATGGACAAGGAAATGAAGGCAGAAAGAAAGGTGACAGAATCACCCCTGCTGAGAGATCCTTCCTCCTTCCAGGTACAAATCCTCCCCCATCCTTCTGTCCTCGGGGCATTGTTTAAAATCATCAAAAGGAGGAGTATTTATTCATATTTTGAATAGCGTAATGTTGAAATAATTTTTTTAATTTTTTTTTTTACGTAATTCTGATAATATGTTCATGTTTTCTGTTTGGAATAATAGATAAAATAAATGTTTCAGCTGGAGAAATCCACCTGAGCTTTTTATCGCTTTTCTAAGCTAGGACGAAAAATCAGAAAGTTTAGAATAGCATTTCTAACAACACCTGCATTCTGCAGCTGACTTGAAAGTTCTGAATTTAAATATAAATATTTTTTGCATGCCTTTGCCTCACCACGATTCCTACATTTTGGAAAAGATTCATGGCACCTTTACTGACTAAATGCTTGTTCTAAAAGTCATGGACTTTACCAAATAAAATTCCCAAGAAAAGCCTCCCCTTTACCTGCTGCAGCCCTCGAGGAAGAGCCAGAATAACAAAGCTCTATCACTATTTCGGAAATTATTTCCCTCATTTGGAAATTATTTCTAAATTGGAAAAACTTCTCTGAATCAACGAAAGAAAATAATGGAATTGTGTTCCAAGTGCTGAGAGGGAATTACTGCATTCAACAGGAAGTTTCAGCTAATTCTTCTATGCATTCAACAAAAAACTTCACTTACAATTCAGAAATATATTAAAATATAAATAAAAAATGTACTAAAAAGAGAAAAATAATATTTAAATAAAAGTTCAAGGAGCTGAAGTAGTTTAGTACCTACTCTGGGATTAGCTGTAGATGTAAAATATTCCAGCAGAGATTTCTCTGAGTCTGGGAAGGCATTTCTATGCCTTTTCTGTATTTTCTGAATACACATTTAAGTAGCAAATTCTCTGGGATACAAATGCCAAAAAAACCCTCAACAACCCACCCTGGAAATCCTGATTTAGGAAGGTGGCAGTGATCTACTGGAAGGAAATCCAATTTGGGTTAATTAGCTCTACTAGAAGGAAATCAAATTTGAGGTAAACAAGCTGTAAACAGTGATTGCTGCTTCCCTGAGTTCCATTTTTTTAAAATTACTTTTAACTAAATGTAATACTTTGGAACAGGATGAATTTTCCCGAATTACTACCTTTCTGCAAAATTTTCTGCTCTGTTTATGGCCTTAACTTTCAACCTTTCAGAAACTGAACATATTGTCCAATGAGATCAGCAACAATTCTCTATTTTGATCTCAACTCCCAAAACTCAACAGAATTTATAAGAGTTTCTTTGGTACAGCCCATAATACGCAGGCTGGGTCACAAAGTAAATGAGTTTATCGCTACAAGCTCACTGGATCAAAATAAAACTCTTTCTTTTGTGTCAATTATGTATTGACAATTAAGAATAAAAATGTTTTAGCTGAAATGTAATTGGTCGATTTTCAAGAGACAACATTTCCGGAGCTTGCTGCTTATTCAAGTATATAATTTTTTTTTTTCTTATTACAAGGTATTTTCTACACAAAGGTATTTAGGACTTTGGGTAAAATTCTTGTTCCCAGTCACATCTCAGGAAGAATTTTCAGACTTTAAAAAAGAAAAAAAATTCATGTCATCCAGACTAAAGGAATATGTAGATGAATTTGGGCTCCTTGCCTTGTAACTTGTCCTCTCCTCCCTTTCTCCCCTCCAAACCATATCTACAGTTTAAGTATTTAACTCATCAGCAGTGCTAAGTGAGACATTACCAGAAATGTGGCATTGGCCACTTCCCAGATAATTCCAAAGCACTCAGACCTAAGTTCTGAGCTCTCCTCTGAGCAGCTGAATTGTGGAAATCCTGTCCTGTCCACGTTGATCAAAGAATTATTGAACTGCCTCAACTCAGAGGAGCTAAAATCCAAACCACCCTTAACTGTACAAAGAAATTCCCACTGCAAAGCCCAGAGTTTGTGTCCCAGCTTCAGGATAAAGATGGACAGTGACTGCTGCTCCTGACTGGAGAGGGGCTGATGGAAAATCACATCCCCAATTCCGACACTGATCTAATATCCCCTGCAGCTCCATTTCCTCATCAGGCTCAGCCCTGAGCCCGAGCACTGCAGGTGCAGAAGGAGCCCTGAGCTGCTCCAGGCTGGGCTCTGCTCCCAC
>VZSR01000223.1:2386831-2399789 GCA_013398615.1 Brachypodius melanocephalos
AAAGAAAAAAAAAGAAAAAACAGAAAAAAAGAAGCCAAAATCTCACAAGTTCATCAAATTCTCTGATTGATCACAGATCCCCTACTCTGCATGGCCAGGGACCACTCTGTAATCCACAAACCCCGGGCACAGAAGGGATTTTTCTGAGGAACAAAGCATTTTTCTGAGGAACAAAGCATTTTTACCTCGCCCCAGCCACACCGCTGCGTGATCCTGGCTACACCTGCACTGGGAGTTTTCTCTCGAGCTGCATTTGCTAAAATCCAGCCGCAGTTTTGCACTTTTTTCGAAAGGGTAGAGAAAACTGCTTCCGTGTGGCTCAGTAATGAGAGCACTGATGGCCACGGGGCTGACAATAATTTATGCAGAAGTTCTCAGCTGCTCCTAATGGCCTGTCAGATGGTGAAAGGGAATGCAGAGCAGATCAGAAGAACAGCTCCTGAGGTTCTTCAAACCTCCACTCGTGCTGAGGAACACGAAAAGAAAGAACTGGAGAAACAATAAAACTGCATTATCCAGGGATTCCTCTAGATCGGATTCCCTGATTGCACCAGAAATGGAAATCATCTTCTCCAAGGCTCGCCCAGATCTGAAATGAAGATCTGAACTCTCACATCCCTGAGGCTCCACCCTTCCACAAGGCTCCTGGGCAGTTCGTGCACTCTGATATTTGTTGGAAGTGTGGATTTTGTCCTGCATTTCTCCTTCAAAAGCCTCAGGAGAAATGTATTTTGCACTTCAACTGCCAAAAACATTTAAAAGCTAATTCTTTTACAGCATCAAAAATTACCAGTGGGTTTCAAGAGTCAAGAAAAGAAAGAGTTATAGTAATTTTTTTAAAATAAAAACAAGTTCAATTTATTGTATTAACCAATAATGCCATTAGTAGATAAAAGTTTAAGATACGTGAGACCACATATAAATATATTAAACAAAGGCAGATAAATGCTTGATTAGATACTCCAGTGGTGTTTCCCTGACATTGTGTCCTAAAGTCTCTTGTTTCCATATTATCCTTTGATAATCCTCCACTCTTTTAGGGAGTGACAACTTTTAAAGTTAGTCCAAGCAAGAAGACGAAGGGTTCCAAATATTGGCAGTGATGATTGAACAAATCGGTCTGGAAAGAGCAGTCCTGTAAACCCTTTTTCAAGATGAAAATACATTTCATTTGGAAAAAAACAACGGAAAAAATGAGAATTTAAAAGAGGAGATCAAGGATAGAGAACGACATTTGCCACCTCTCCTTTCTAACATCTGGCTGCACTTTTAGAAGTACATATATGATTTAAAAAAAACCCAAAAACAACAAAAAAATAGAAGTTGCAAACAAGCGTGTATCTCAATGAAATTTTCATTTTAGGGAGAGTCAGGAAAGGGAAATACTGAAGACAAGTCCATTAAAATCAATTTCAAGTGTGATCACTCCCCACTTCACCAAAGCAAAATCAAGCTAAAAATGTCAATTTTCCAGTGGTTGGGACTCTTTAAAAAGGTCACCTACCAATAAACTAAAGGCATCCTCGGCAGCAATTTATGATATACTAATTTTTAAATTAAAAGGGATTATTTGTACAACTATTCAAAGAAAGACTTAAAAAAAAATTTAAAAAGTGGAAGACCTTTACAATGTGTACCAAAAATTAATTGCAACATGTTCACCAATCTGATTTTTTTTTTCTTCTGTAAACCAGGGAAAAATCTTTCAGGAAAACAATTCTTAAAGCAAGGGAACAGTGACTATTGAATAAATAGCTGTGCTGTAGGAAAACACAAACACATTTTCCCAGGCTGTGCTGCTGAGCTTTCCAGACTCCCTCACAATCTCAGCTGGCTCCTGTCTTCCCATGGGAAAAGGAACATTGCAAATGAAGGATCAAAATAATAAGAATAACGCTTTGGAGAAGAAAGAAACAAGTCACCACATCTCCCCTCTCCCTAAAACCTGGAGAAATGAAGCTTTCAATATTCCTTTCCCCCTAAATGAAATAAAAGAGGGCACTCTGCACATTTAGTCGAAGCCAAACCCTGATTTTGTAAAGAATCTCTCATGGTTTATAATGTCCCCAAGGTATCCCACCAGTTACAGGAAGAAATTCCAAAAAATAACATTTTCTTCAGTTAAAAGAAATTACTCCTTTATCTTTTCATGCCTAAATGGAGCACCTGCTGTATCAACAGCCAAGCATTCAAAATTCAGCCAGAAAGCAATGAAAAAAAAAATCCCAATTATTTATAAAACAATTAAAGGATCCCAAGCATGACCCAGGAGCTGTGCATGGGGAAGGGAAGGAGGAAGGGGCTGCAAGGAGAGCAGCCAGAGGAAGCTGCAGCAAATGTAAAAAAGCATTTTTGGGGCTATATTTAGAGGAAGACGTTCTCCCTGCATTTGCCAAGCTGCTCACGTCATTTCACACAGCGTGTTTGATCCAGCTTTAGAAGTCTGGGAGGGAGCAGGAGAACGGGGGGAGGGAGTTAAAAAAAAAAAAAAAAAAATCTGGATCAGCTGCCAGAAATGGAAATCTTGCATTTATGGAGAGGAACAAATATTTTAAGCATGTGGAATTCAAGAGTGCTTTTGAAAGACGGGTGAGGGGGATAAAAAGGGGAAAAAGGAGGGGGGCAGGCAGGGGGGTGAAAGTTCCTGCAGCCAGAATGGCTTTGCAGAAAATGGAGAATATTTATCAGCAACAGGACTTTGCTCCAATGCTCCCTTTGGAGCCAGGCTCAGGAGCCTGAGCTGCACCACTAAAAATACAAAAAAATGTGTGAATCTGAGAGAGTTCAAGCCTTCAGCTGGTGCAAACTGGAGACTTGTCCCCGGTTCCTGCAGTGGGATCCAGCAGTTACATAAGCAATTCCATATTTCCCATCCATAATGTGTGACAAACAAGCACAAAGGATGAATCAAAGACACTCCAAACGGGGGCTCAAAGGTGAAAGCTGTATCATAAACCACTCCAGTTTCACAGGAATGTTACGATTTTCCTTTAACTCACGTCACGAGGAGCAGGATTTGCATAAAGAAACGTCAAGATGAAAAGAGAAATGTGTCAGGACCAGATGTAATGGGATCAGGGGAAAAAAAAAAAAAACAAACCTGACAAACCACGTGGAAATTTCCTGTTAGTGACCTTCTGCAGGGTGGGGATGGAATTAATCAGAGATTGAGGACATGCTTTGCTTAAATTGAGATGAGTGCTGTGAAAAGTTTTTTTTACCTTCGTTCCCTTCTCCAGGTGGCTGATAAAAGGAAAGCCCCAAAGATATGATGGCTGCAATTTCCAAGATTATAAGAGTCACGTCCTGCAACGCTTCCCAAACTAGCTGTATGAATGTTTTTGGCTTCTTTGGAGGTATAAAATTTTTTCCAAAAATAAGCTTTCTTTTTTCTAGGTCTGCAGCGGTGCCGGCTAATCCTGTAAAGAAAATAAAATTAAAATTAAATCAGATCAAATCGCTGTGAAATAAGAAAATGCATTCCTATAATTTACTTCTCCATGAAAAATTCCAAGCTGTGGCACCAGTGGCATATTAACAAACACAAATATTACACTTAAATTATGCTTTTGCAAGAGGATTTGTCCTGATGTCCTGAACAGAATTCTCACAAACTCCATTTAGCACTAATGCCTGCCAGGTTTAATCATTTAAAAAGTCTTTGAGTTCAGAGGTTTATATTAATAAGACCTATGCATACACATATACACAAGCAATGACCTCTGAAAATAGATCCTAAAGCACGGAGAAATTATTTTGGGGATGAAGCTGGAGCAGCTGATGGAAGCTTTTGGTAATACCTGTAGCAGATCACACAAATCTTTGTTCTGAATGCAAAGGATAAATCAATAAAGCCTCTCTTGTGCTACTTCAAAGCAACCTCTGGCTGCAAATGGACTCCAGCACATCCCTGGAAGGAGCTGCAGCACATTTTTGTCACAGGAAAAGGCAAAGTGACAAGTTCAACGTGCACAGGAAGGCAAAAGGAAACGATATGGCTCATGTATTTTACAAGATGCTTCAATTTAGGAGCTTTGCAGTTTAAGGACACAGGATAGCAATGGGTGGTTGTGCTGAACAATCCACTGGGGTGGTTTTTTCTCTCCTTTTTAATGATATTAGAGAATGCACGTCTGGTGCCTTTCCAGAAAAACAAAACAGACTTGCAAGCATCAGGGTAAAATACCTGAGCCCAAACATCCCTCTGGGCAGCATAAAAACCTGCAGGAAGTGTTCCATCTTTCTGCCAAACAACACCTGATACCATAGAAAGGGTTAGATTGGAAAAAACCTTTAGGATCATCAAGTCCAACTGTTCCCCCAGCACCACCAACCCCTGGCCTCAAGGGCCACATCCCCACATCCTTTAAATCCCTCCAGGGGTGGGGACTCCACCACTTCCCTGTTCCAACCCTTCCCATGGAGAAATGTCTCCTGATATTCAATTTACACCTCCCTTGGTGCACCTGGAGGCTGTTTCCTCTTGTCTTATTCAGAGAAGAGACCAACCCAGCTGGAACATTTACCATTTATTCGTGGTTATTTATGATTATTTATGGCTATTTATGGCTGTCCATCCTTACAAGACACCAGGAAAACACTGGAGCTGACCCTGGAGGCAGGGAAAGGTGCCTGGGAGGATTCCTGGGCTCGGGGGGTTCTGGGCAGATCCCTGCCTCCCCCAAAACATCTGGGATTCTGTGGGAAATACTAATGGTGATCAGGCTTTTAGAAAGCTGTGAAAGACCCCAGAAACAGGAAGAGCAGAAGAATTTAAAATTAGCTGCAAGTGCAAAGCTTGGAAGTGGGAAAAAGTTACAATAGTACAGCAAGCAAGGACATAAAACAACAGTCTGGGTCCTAGGTTTGGCTAGGATAGATTTTAGGATTGTAAAAAAAATATGTTTGGTAAGATAGTAGAAAGTTTCCAGCTTGATAATGCAATATTGTTTATTGTTAATAGAAAGCATCCAAGCAAGCACTGTTTGCAGCAGGTGCACGTGTGCTCTCAGTGATTGGTAGAACAATTGTCTGTGAGCTTTAGCAATGTGCTGTTGGCTGGAAAACTTTGAAAACGCCCTGTAACAAAGAGATCTGGGGCTGCTGCTGGCAGGTGGGAGCTGCTGCCACCCCTCAATTGTCTCAAACCCTGTTATGAGGATGATGCTGCAATAAAAGCTCGAGGAACCTCTCCCAGTGGTCCCATCCGTGCCTGAACCTCCAAACCCTCAAACAGGATCCCTCAGGGATGGGAAGCCCTGCAAACATCCCCTCCCTTCCAGCAGTGAGGGAATGCCAAGAGTCCCCACTCTGTGCCTGAGTCCCCCCATCCCTCAGTCCCTTTTTGGGATGCAAGCAATGCTTCCCTGGGTGGATCAGTCCTGCCCCACTGCAGGCAGGTCCTGACTCACCTTTCCCTTCAGGTGTCTCCTTACAGCTGCTGGGAGGCTTCTGGCTCTGGGTTAACTCATCAAACTTTCATTTCCCCTTCAGCTGCTGAGAAACTCGAGCCCCTCCCGCAGATCAGCGTTATAATTACCTCACCTCGTTTAATTTGCAGGGCCTCGTGCTCAGTGACACTGGGACAGACAGCAGGAAGTGTCTGCATCATCCTCCAGCATCCTCTCAAACTCCTCTGAGAGCTCCCAGGCAGCTTGCAAGCCAGGGAAAAATCTTTTTTTTTCCCCATGCCACAAGAATTGCTGCCTTGTTTTGACCTCCCAGAGGTTTGGGCAGCACAGGGGAGGGATCAGGCAGGCACTCACAGGGACCCCTCCAGCACAAACCCCACCAGGGCACCCTGAGCAGCACCAGAGGGCTGCCCAAAGGAAGGATTTACACTAAAAATCAAAGAATCACGGCATCATTAAGGTTGGAAAAGACCTCTGAGATCATTGAATCCAACTTTTATCCCAACTCTGCCAAGTCCACCACACCTGCAGGTTTTTGAATGCTTCCAGGGATGGTGGCTCCATGCTCCCCTGGGGAGCCTCTTCCAGTGCTTGACAACGTCATTGTAGGACACGAAAGAAAGATGAGAGACTCCAAACATTTCAGAAGGCAAAGAGCATGGAAAAAAGGTTTTATTGTCTAATTCTTACCACCTTTTATAAGGTGTTTCAATACAGAGTTAACAGGACTGGTGAATAGGAACGACACCTCCCCAATCCCATTGGTTAAACCAGAGAAACAACAACCACCACCTGCAGAAAGTTGTTTTGAGAAAGGAGAGTTGTTTGCCAAGTTGGTTTTGAGAAGAAGCTTTCTTGAGAAATTTTTCCCTGGGAAAAAGTTAGCAGCTGCTAGCAGGCTGAGATCTCTCAGACCCAGAAATATCAGGCCCACGTGACAACCCTTCCATGGAGAAATTTTTCATAATGTTCAATCTAAACCCGGAGGCCGTTTCCTCTTGTGGACCCTGTTCCCCTGAGAGCAGAGCCCAACATCTCCTGGCTGTCCCCTCCTGTCACGGACTTGTGCAGAGCCAGAAATTCCCCCTGAGCCTCCTCTTCTCCAGGCTGAGCCCCTTTCCAGCTCCTCCTCGTGGGACTTGTACAAAAGGCACCCACAATCAGCATCAGACCCCCAGAACTCAACCTCACACGTGGAGGGGAAATTCCACAGGCACCACTGACAGGGATTTGGGGTGGAAATTCTTACCTGCCGCAGCTTCCAGCAGCAACACCAAACTGTGGAAGGACAAACTCCAAGAAGGAAGGAGCAGACACCTCAACAGTGCCTTTTTTCCCAAAGCAGAACAGTTGTGCTCAGTGCTGGGCCAGCTCCAGCAGCTCAGAACGTGGAGTGGAGCTCTCCAGCACGGCAGGGACAGCACAGGGAAGAGCTTCAGGGATTTTCAATAATCCCAATCACATTTGTCAGGATGGGCTGGATTCCTGAGTTTGGAATGATGCCCTGGACCTCAGTGCCAGCAGGGCACACAAAGGACAGCCCTGTGTTTGTGATGTGTGTAAAACACACCTGAGGAGCCTCCAAAGCCAAGGAGAGGCTGGAACTCCCAGAGCTGCTTTTCCTCCAAGATAAAATTTGTCCATTTAGACACCACAAGGCTGAGTCCTGTCTAAAGCATCCATGGTCATCCTCATTTTCCTGACTATAATTCAGGAATTCAGACATCAGTCATGCAGACTCTTCCATTTCTGTTAATATTATTTTCCTTAAGAGCCACAAACAAGGGGATGATTACGCAGATGATTTTATTCTTTTCTCTCACTCTTGCTGAAATTACTCACCCATTCAGCCTCATCTAAAAACCAGAGTACATTATTCATCTTTCACAATGAAATTTATTTCCTTGTAAATCATTTAGAAATCCTGGAAAATGACACCCAGTGTTCAGTTCGAAGCAAAAGGTTTCCTTTCCCCCCGTGACCCAGCCATCACTCAGAATCCTGTCCAGCAACATTCTGGGGGTGGTTTTTTTTTTTAAACTCCTACTGAATGCCAGAAGTGAGGGAGAGAAAGAGAAAAGAGACAGTGGAGAAACGTGGTGAAATCGGATTTTAAGGGTTCTGTAGAGGTAAGGTCAGACAGGGTGAGCAAAGCGCATGGAAATGGCAAAGATTTGGGGAAACGGGGCTGAGCCTCTGAGGCAAGGCAGGAGGTTTGCTCTGAAAAACCCCCATAAATTCTCAGAATACGTAAAAAGGTACAAGAGGGGCCCTCCTTAACTCCTCCAAGTCAGCTGCTCCACTCAGGAACGTAATTTGAATTATTCTGGGGGGGCTCTGAGCCAGGCTGGGTTTGGCCAGGCTGGAGGGGGCTCGTGGTGCCCAGATGGCAGAGCCAGCCCTGAGCACAGCCAGGGCAGCACAGGACACCTGCCCCCACCAGCACCTGAGCCTGGACGTGCCTTTCCTGCTGCTCCACTCTGCCTGATGGGTTTTTTATCATGTTAAACGCTCTGACTTCATCTCCTTGATATTATTGTTTTATTTCTCCCCCGAGCCCTGTGCCGGCATCGCAGATGAAGGCAATTTAAAACATCATTTCTGTGTGAGGCTATAAAACATCTGAGAACATGAGGAAGAACCAATGGGGGCTAAAAAACATGAATGGGAATAGAAGCTCGGTAGGACTGCAGCAGCAGCCTCCCATCTTGCGTTCTGTGTGGCAATAAAAGTCACAGACTGGCTGGGTTTGGGTTCATTTCTCCACACAAATATGAATATTTTATTTAAGTGCTTTTCTAGGTCAAAGCTGTGCAGCACAACTTTGCTTGACCCGGGTGTTTGGAACAGACGTGCAGATTTGGGTTAAATTTACACACAAATATTGCACACAGGTTCAGGGAAATACTGTGAAATTTTCCTGATGTTTCCAGCACTTGAGTAATTCCTTGAGCTTTCATTTTCCAAAAGTTTTCACCAACGTTTATGGGAGAATGGAAGCGATTGCACAGAAAACATTTTCTACTATGTTGTGCAGTATATTAAATTCATTTATGATTAAATCTGGCATTGTTGCCTTTTTGGAGGGAGAAAAAAACCACAAAACTGGAGAAATGCCCCATAATGAATTTTCTGTGTTCCTTATCTACATCTGCCAGTTCCTGCACGCTGAATTTATAAAGCCACTTTCTCAATTAATGCCTGGAAAATTGTATTTCTCTGACAGTCATCTCCACTGCAACCAAATGGAGCATGAGAAACACGGAGTGATTCTGATGCTGCAAAAATAGCAAAAGCACAGCCCTATTAACACAACAATATGAAAAAAACCCACCATAAAACTTCCAAGAGAATGTTTGAAATTGGCTCAAATTAGGAGCTGAAGAATGAAGAATTTACATTTGCATTAATTGAACAAATAAAGCAGTCATTGCCTATTAAATTCCTTCTGTGTTTTTTTTTTTTTTTCCTGATGCAGCCAGAAAAGAAGATAAAAATTTCAAATAGCAAAACCTGTAAATGACGATATTTTAAAAATCGAATGTGAGGTTTGTTCAGCACAGAAAGGAAAGGCTTCCAGGGATGCTGTGGAAATGAAGGGAGAGAGGAAAGGCACCTATTTTGGTTAAAGATCATTAAAAATTAGGTATGACACACCTGAGGTCTTCCTGTGAGAACCCAGACCTGGGTTTTATCTCTGAAGCCAAAATCCCCCTGGCCTCAAACTCTCTTCTCCCACCATCACAGAAATTTAAAAATACAACACCCCAAAGAATCACCTGGACAGTAATTCCATTTTCTTTGCCTGGTTTCACCAATTCCAGGTATTCCCATCGAGCTCCCTGCCATTCCTGCTGCTCCAGGACAGTTCAGGAACCCCTGCCCCAGACTCGTGGAGCTCTTGCAGACTCTCACACCTTCCTGCTGAACAGGAATTAGGAATATCAGCCCAGTTGTTGCTGGGGTAACAAACACAATTCCAGTCCCATACAATATTTTTAGTGGGATTTGACTCTCTGCCTTTGGAGAGCTGTGCTCTGCTTTTCCCTCTCCAACAAGCAAGAAACAGCTTGGCCTTTTTTCCCTTCCATTTCCCCAGCAGCAATCTCAGCAGCATCGTCTCTGTACCAGGGACTGGAGGAGCTGGAAATGGCACTTTTCCAATTCAAACCAACAGCTTGGAACCAACAGGTTCAGTTCCTGAGCTCTGCCTTGGGAAACTGCCCCAGCTCAACTGGGGAAGGCAAGGGGACACCCCCAGTGGACTGGGATCCCTGTTATGGTCTGGATCAAACGCTGAGGAAGCTCTGGTTTGTCCCTGAGGTACAACGATGTCATCACTGTGATGTAATCCAGCATCAGCCTCCCTTAGGTCAGGAATTCCTCATGATCCCTGTTTATCTAAGGAAAACAAACACCTGGAACACCACAAAGACACAGGCTGCATTCAACTGACACGAGAGGGTTGGTTTCCAAGCGAAACACACCCCAAAGATGGGAAATACAAAGCGGAAATATTCACCCAGGGAAGGGGTGTCTCTGTGACCTCCCAGTTTCTCCCAAGTTTTCCATGCAGTGCATTGAAATTCTGTCCAGGTGATTTTAAAATAAAGTCAGTTATTTTAAAGTCAGTCTGTGCATCAATATAAGAGAGAGTTTAATGAGAGCACCTCCTAATTCCAGCAATGTGAATTGGAATTTCACCACTGAATGAACCTCAACAAATAATAATTTCCTTCTAATCTCAGGACTACAAAGCTGTCTCTAAGTGTAATGAATCTCATTACCCTTTTTCATTAATATCACTTGAATACTTTTTGTATATAAAGGTTAAGAAATACATCCAAAATTTAAAAGCCTTTGGCATTGCAGCCATCTAGGCATGTGTCCTGTAAGTTTTATTCTGCTGCTGGGAATATTCCTGTGAGCAGAACCTTGCAGGATTCAGACCCTCCTGGACTCAAACACTTTAAATCCGGATTCGGACAGCCAACATAAAGAAAAGAGGGCACAGAATCAGGAAATGGATTGCCTCCCTCTCCAATTCCTCATTGACCATCCTGCCTCTTCACATCTGACAGCACCAAGTGGCCCAGCCACCCTGTCCTGCCACCCCTCAGCATCCCAAATCCAACGAGCTGACTACAAAAACCCTCCTAGAAACCTTCCCTCTGACAGGGTGCAACCAAAGCCATCATTTAATCACAGAAAGCGTGCGAAAACCTCGCTAATTCCGTGACCTTTCGAAAAAAGAAAGGAGCTGAAGAGCTTAGCAATTGTTCTCACACACCAATTGTCTAATGCAAATGTTAGGAACAGGTACAGAACAACTTGTGCTTCTGCCACGAATTCCCACCTCTCAATCTGTAGAAATTCTAGAACACTTCATCTCAATTTGATGAGGCTGAGGGGCTCCTGCCCCAGCCAGGCTGATCTACATTTACACCAGGATGGGTTTGTTACTGCCCAGAAGCACTGACTGCTCCACGACATCCCTAATTCCCTTCCCCACCCAGCCATTTGGTGGTTTTATTTCCTCCATCACCTTTTAATTCCTTTTTCAAGCAGAACTGCCCTGAGATGAAGCCATTGAGCAGGAACAAACAAAGATGAGAAATAACAGCAGCACCAGACGTGGTTGTTGATAGTGGCTGAAAAAAGCCCCCCCCAAAAAAAGCCACTCATGTGAAAGATGTGCCATGATTTCATAATAATCTAATGACTGGACTTGTGTGCAGCACATGACCGTGAGCGAGGCTGGGGCAACAGATGAGACATCAGATGTTAAAGGCAAGACAAGCTCTGTAGCAGATGAGTAATGGTTTTCTGACCTAAACAGAGAGCAAGGAGCTTTCTGCAAAGGCTGATAAAGCATTCAGTGAGAGCTCCAGGTCTGGGATGAAGAAAGAGGAATCAGGATTTTTTTTTTTTTTTTTTTTTTTTTTTAATATTCTGCTGTCAGTGATAGTGTGGCTGCTGAGAGGGAAGAGAATTATCCCACCAACAAATCATTCCTTCAGCTCTTACTCCATCTGATAATCATGAAACCATCCACATGTGTCTCACCTTGGTAGCCCAGGCTCCTGGAAACATTTTTCCTTTGCTCTATCACGATATAACATCAAGTACAATAAAGCCATTAGATTCAGGGCAAGGACTGGAATAAATACTAATAATCTAGAATAAATACTAATAATCTAGAATAAATACTTATAAACTAGAATAAATATCCATCATCCCAGCCATCACCAACTAGATCATAAAATGCCAATAAAAATTCTTTTTTGTTGTTGTTAGATATGTAAATACCAGAGCAGTAACAGCACAGATCTTCACCCAGGACAAAGAGACAATTAAACTAAAGGTTATGGGAGGGTTTGGCAGCCAAGCCAAACAATCCCAAGCCAGTGGGATGCCCCACAGGCACTGGATATTCCAGGTTTGTTCAGCATCACAGACCCTCAGCTTCTGAATTGTGTTGGGGCTTTTAGGAAGGGATAGAGAGAAAATGAGGGAATTCAAGGTTTTCTTTCCCCTATTCCCACTTTCCAGGTACTCAAAGCCTTGAGAACGGTCCTTCAAACATATTTTTGGTTATTAAAACCAAGCCAGGATCTCCCTCCCACAAAAGGTAACATTAGGGTTTAAAGTGGGCCATGCAAATGCCCTCTGCACATTCTGTACTTCCTACAAAGCCCTGATTTCCTTCTGAAACACCGATGTGCACTGTGGGACCAGTTCAATGATGCTGACTGAGGGAGTGAAGGAAATAGTATCAAAAATGTGGGGCTACAGTGCTGAGTTACAACAACACCATTGTTCCAGATAACGTGAGATCTTTTTCTTGCTCTTAATATTGAAATTAAATCAACATCCCTGGGTGCATCTTAAGAGATGCTTAAGACACATTAAGTGGTTGTTCTGTAGGTCACATAAATCAGGTGATGGCAAGGAGCAGCCACGGAAATTTAAGAGAGGAGATCCAAGGTGTGTCAACAGAACAATCACAGAGTGAATGACATCACAGTGTCAGAGTGGAAAGCCTTCCTTAATTAACACACCTTCATAACCTCTTACCACCATTCCCACTGGACACTACAAAAAAAAAACCAAAAAAAAAAAACAAAAAACCACAACAACCGCCACCAACAACTCCACTTCAGAAAAAGTGGCAATTTCAGGAAAAGAAGACCCCAAAATCCATCTGTGAGCTCCTGTTCCCACGTGACGAGTGAGAAGTGCTGCTGACACTGTGGATCCAGCACAGCCTGGGCAGTGCCAGGGTCCCACTGGAGGCATTTCCATCGGCCAGGATCCACTGGGAGCTCTGGGTGTGTGACATGGAGCCAGCTGGGAGCTCCCTGAGCTCTTCCAAGCCCTGGAGGGGTTCAGCCAACAGCAGCACCAACCCACCCCCAGCACCCCAGGGCAGGTGGGGATGAGAGCAGGGAATGGCACAGGAGCTGTGCAGGGATCCTTGTGGGAGAGAGACAGGAACAGGGAAGGCTGAGCTGGAACAGGTTGGACAGAGCTGGAGAATAAAGTAG
>VZSR01000223.1:2409560-2472547 GCA_013398615.1 Brachypodius melanocephalos
ATGGCAGGGGTGGCACTGGATGAGCTTTGAGGTCCCTTCCAACTCAAACCATTTTGGGATTCCACAATTTTCTTTCTTTTTAGTCAACTATTATATGCTGGTGTTTCAATTCCCAATTTCTAGCAGAGCAATTTAACTTCAAGCATGATCTTGAACTCGACTTCAGTTGAGCTTCAAGTATGATCTCCTCTGTAGCCGGGATTTTTCAGTGCTACTTCAATTATAACCTTACAGATCCAGATAAAAACCAGCTTTGGAAAGCACAAGTTGCACTTAGAAGTTACCAAAGTGACTAAGCTGATTCCTAAATAATGACCACTCATTCTTTTTTTCAATAATTACAGGGTTGTATAAAAGTGTTGATACAGGCAAGGCAAAAAGCTGCAACTGACAAGTAAATTATTCATCTATTCTAGTTCCACTGCTTACAAAAATTGGCTCAAAAATTAAAATAAAATGGTTTCTAACAAAAAACCCTGAGAAGTATTTGAAAGTTAAAAGAGTTGTGGTGTAAAGTTCACTTCTGATCTTTCTTACCCCTCAGTTTTGGTTCCAGTGCCTGGGAAGATTTCTGTAAAATGTTGCAACTTCTCTTGCATGGGGTTGTAAAAGTTGTAGTGCCAGGGAAGTGAATGTCTTTTCCTAAGATGTTACAATTTGAACACAACAGTAAAATCCTGTAGAGCCTGGAAAGGAAGATGCTGAGTTCTGCAACAACCAACACACAAACACTGCAATTCTGGAGTACAGAGAACAACTGACTTACTCCTGGCACTGAAATCCACGGACAAGGGGGCCTTGAGAACACGAAAAACAAAAAATGACAATGAGAACCACCTAATGTTTCTCCTTTGCTCATTTGTTTCAGCAAATGAAAAAGATGTGAAATATTTTTGTCTGAACTCTGACTGATACTGGCTTTTCTTTGCCTTCTCAGCACTAAATTCGGGAACCAAACACAGAAGAAAGGAAGGCCAAATTCTCCAGTGCCTGAACACTGAAAAAAGTCAGAGGAGCCTGGAAACAGCAGGTCAGATTTTTCATATGTTACACCAGGTGTTAGTGCCACAAAAATCTCCCAGAAATCCAGGATGTAGCAAAACAGCAGAAATTAAAGACTCCTGCACGGAATCATTTGGGTTCCTTGGAGCAGAGAGGTGTGGTGAAAGGAAAAGGAAAGGAAATTCAAATGGAGGAATAAACCCACGTTATTTATAAGGGAAAAGAAATACCCTCTAGCAGGTTTGAGTCCCCATATAGATGTTATTAATACGTGGTGTTTTATCAGCCAATTTGAGTTCAACTTTTCCATTAAAAACACAGGATATAAGCAGCTGATTTACACACCTGGATCCCCAAGCTAAGGGTGAACACCTGGGAGGAAAAAGTGCAGGTGAAGAGGAGCCAGTGGAGATGCAAAGCCAGAGATTCCCCCAAGGGTGCTGGGGGCACACAGGGAAGAGGGGCTGTGTTGGAGGTGCCCTTCACGGCACCCAAAAAAGGGCAGGTAGATCCCCTGGTAGATCTCCTGGGGTTGAACCAGCATCTCTGGAGGTGCCTGAGCTCCCTCCTCATTTTCTCATTGCACTTTAAAGGCTTTTATCGTTATTAAGGATATTCCTGGATATTCATCCCCTTCATTCAACCCCCAGCAGCTGATGGAAGGGTGGAAGATGATCCTTGAATACAGAAGCAGGTAAGTGACACCTGCTTCCCGGAGTGACAGGAATACTCTCCAGAGCTGCTGCAGCCCCAGCAGAGCAGGCAGAGGATGTTATTGACACACTGCCTTGGCTCATGCGAGCTCCCTTTGATGTTTCATAATCCCAAGAGTGCTGAAAAGTCAGTGAAAAACACATTCCTCCTCCCACAGATCTGTCTCATCCACCAGGCACCTCCTCTGCACAGAAAATTGATCCCCAAGAGAAGGGGATAATGATGGATGGCTTGGAAAGGGTGGCAGGAGGAATGGCCAGAGCCAAGGACAGCAGTGTGTCCATTCTCTGGGTCACTGTGGTCATCTCTGGGATTGCTCAGCATTGATCTTGGTGCATTCCCAACCAATCGTTTCAACTGCACTGGTTACAATTAGTGACAAATAACTCACAAATAATGAGAGAGAGCTCGTCACCAGCACTCCCTGCTCTCAGGACTGCCAGGAGAGATAAATCACACAGCACATATACACAGACTTCCAAACCCAAAACCCTCCCAAAACCAGACAGAAGTTCTCAAATGATGCAAATGTGACCTTTCTGCACACATCTGTTCATATTCCTACGAGCAAAAACTGGGGAGAACCCCCCAAACCATTGGGGTGTGGCACTGACAGGGCAATGTTTGCTCAACTGAAAATAACACACATTTATATATGTGTATAAAATGCTTTTGTACTGAAAGCCAGGCTGGATTTCCATGTTAGAGGCGCAGCTGATGGGAAATGTGAAGGATGCCAAAATGTGGGGAAGTCTGAGAGCTTCACACAGTTTGACTCCACACCTTGAGCTGAGATGGGGGAGCAGGGAAGCGGCTCCAACTGGGAGCCAAACACCAACCCCCTTCAAACACCCCCAGGTGCTTTTGGAAAAGATGCAAAAGGATAGGAACAACCTAGGGTGAAAGCAATTCCTCAGCTGAACCCAATGCCTTGGTTTTCCACCCTCTGGAGACAGGAACACTAAGTACTGAGGGAGTTAAATCAGGTCACTGCTGGAGGAGAACGTCACCAGCTCCAGCCTCTAGAACCAACATCCTCAAGATGAATCTCGTGGAAACCAGCGATTTCCAAGACTTTTCCTGCAGGGAAAGTGGGAGGCAGGTAACAAACTCTGAGTTCTGGAGACAGGAGCAGTGAGTGCTGCCCGTGTCTCCAGGAGCCCGCGGGGCTGGATAACTTTACCCTGCACCGCGGGGACGTAAACGGAGACACGGCTGGAACCTGAGCTGCTGGAAATTTGTGCTGCTGCTCCGAATTGCCCAGGTTTTGCTGGAGAAGAAAACTTCAGCACAACCATTCCCTGGGCCAACATCTCGTAGGGGTTTGATGCATCTGTTTAAATTCCAGCAAAATTTGAGGAACCTGTGCGCGAGTATTCGAAGCTTCAGGTGGTTTTTGAACGTGATCCCACGTTAAGGAATTTATGGAGGATGTGAGGATAGAGAGGATTGCTCTGCCAGCAACACTCCCAGAAAAGGACTCGCAGTCTGCAGAAGAGACCTTGAGGAGAATTCGTGCAGTTTTAATTCCTTCCAGAGGAGGACAGTGGTTTACAACAGAAGGAACTGACTGGCCGCGGTTCATCTGGAATTACGCAGTGAAGGGAATTCACCTTGCCCAGGTTTTATGGATGGAAAGCCCCAGCCTAGCCTCTACCTGAGTTGCTCTAAACACCAAATTTTGCTTTAAAATTCCCCTGGAGCTTCCAAACGACCCCTGCAAGGATGAGCTGATGTCAAAACCACAACTTGTCATCACATTCCTAAACAGGGACAGCTGGAACCAGTATTCAGAATGCTGAAATATTTTAAGGACTTTTTTTAGAACTATTTGTAGGATTCAGGATGTGTCAATTTAACTGTACAGTACAGTGATTTTCTGGCTGAGACTGCACCTCTTTAAAGGCTTGATTTCCACAGGGAAAAAAAAATCTCTTATGTAATATTTAATATTTGAAATAAAATGCTGAGAAGGCACGTATCTTAATTATTTAGCTTCTGACACATACCCTGCCTTTAAAAATTCAGCGTCTGACTGCAGATCTGAAAGACTTTCCTATAAATAAGTTATCTTCTCTGAAGCTGTAACAAATTTCAAAAAGTATTGCAATGGTTGTTAGCTGATCAGAGGAAGCACAGGACGATTAAAATGTAAAAAAACCCCACGTAGCTGAATATTATTTTAAGGCAAAAAGCCATTCCAGGTTGCTGGAATTGTACAAAAAAAAAAAAAAAAGGTTCAGGGAGAGCAGCTTGAACAAAAAGAAATTAATTTCCCTGCTCCCAAGTACTTTCTGTCCAACAAGTCAAGCACAAGACTGAAGGAGTAGTTACAGTTTCTCTTATCTACAACAGACCCATTTCTGCAGCAAGTATCTTCTAAATGGAAAGCATTCTATATTAATTAAACAAACCTCAAGAGACAGTAAACTAATTATTCTGGGCATACATAAGATGCTGCCAAGTTAATCTCTATGAACACAAGTGAGTTAAGTTTGTATTGACATATTGGGCCAAATTTATTGTCAGAGAAATTAACTTCAGGGGAGTTAAGCCAAGAGCGAATTTTTCCTCATTAAGGAGAAATAGGTCTATTGTCTGAAGTGTGAGGATTTAGAGGCCCTTGGGAAAATCATATTGCACTTCAGTTTTGTGAGTGATGAACTCTTGCACAGAGCTGTGCTTCAATACGGCCAGAATTCTGTTTAACCACCTCAGAGCTGGGCTGTCACATGGGACCCCTCTCACGTGAGCACTGAGGATGCAAAGTGCTAGGCTGTGGAAATAATTATTCCTGAAGCTTCCCTGCAGCACTCAAAGTGCATGTACAAGCAGGGGACACAGCCCTCGTGCCTAAATTTAACGCAAAGTTAAAGTTTAGTTACCACAAAATGTCTTTGTTGTCTACACTTAACCCAAGCAAGGTATTTTTGAACGAACAACTCAGAGAAATTTTCATCGACTGCGATTTTTCCTATTTAAAAAATAATCATTCACCTGAATTTTATAATGGCTGTGCCTTACGCAGGGGCTACAGAATGGCATATATTAGTATTTAAATTATAAATAGAGGAGTAGAACTCAAGGAACTCATTGTTAACACTAATTAGGAAATAGATAAAGACGCAAACTGGCACAAAGATCATGTCTCAAGATGAGCAGAGCAAGCCCCACCTGCTCAGGAGGTGGTCCCCAAACCCCTTCAGCTCTAAATGTTCACCTGAGGTGACCTCAACAGTCCTTCCCTGTGCTGATGGGACAAATCCCATCCCATGTGGCAGGACAGCATTCCCAGCATCCTGGGGAGCTCTGCACCACCCTTAGTGCTCCTTGGCATCACTCTTCCTTCCTCTTCTCCAATTAATGGCTTTTTTGGAGCTTTCCATCTCCACAATCCAGGGATACGACTCAGCACTGCACGCTAAAGGTAAAACACGATTCTTGTTTAATTTATCCTCTTCCCTTTCCACCAACCTCTGGTTCACACAAGCGTCCCGAAGAGAAATCTATTTTCAGCATGGCCAAGAGAAACCCAAGCAATGCCCGAGGGTGGAGTGAAGCAGGGTTTGGATGGGGCCGGAACTGTTGGGAAACATTTGTGAGAACTGGCAGAGCTCCACGGAACCAAGGGAACTCCCTCAGCACAAAGCAGAGCCTCAAAGTACCCTGAATATTTTCTGAAGTGCTAATAGTTCACCTCTCCTCCTTGTGGGAGTCACTCTGGAGACATCTGTACCAAGTGCTATTAGTGCTGTCACCCTGGCTTGGTGTTCAAGAGTCCTTCCCTCGACCTGAGACACAAAAATTAATCAGAGCTCAGCCCGACCCGGGTCGTGAGGGCACACAGCAATTACCACCCCTGCACTCACAGAACAAGCATAAGAGAGGACAGCCCGGGCAGGGAGGTTAAATCCCACTGGCCTCGGGATCACAGCCTGGCACCTGCACCTCCTCTGGCCCCACACTTCATGAGCTCCACTTAACAGCAGGGCAAACATCGAGTTTCAATCTTATTTAGACTTTCCCCCCATCATCTTGGCAAAGGCAGCCTGAGCGTGGCTTTAAATACCTCTGAAAAAAAAACCCACATTAAATTACATTAGGGAAGCATCCAAAATTACTGGGTTTAGACTCAAAACCCCCAGTGCAGAGTATTATGGTGATGACTGAGCAAATTGCTGTAAAAGCCAGGAGGTTGTTTTCTTAGCAATACCAAGAGAGGATCTTTCCCATTGTTCTGCCAAGACTCGCAGCGGTGCCAGGGATGTTCTTTCTTCCTGAGGTTCATCACTGCACTACAGCTGCTGCTCCAGCCACGGAAGAGTGGCAGCCTCCTGGAGAGTCTTAATTAAATAAAAGGCAATTTCAGAGGGTGGGGGGAGCATCACTGCTATTTGGATGTCAATTGACACAAAGCTATATTTGTTCTTTGACTGTGTTTATAAATGGCGTTCAAATCAAAGGCAAAATTATCGCTGAGTGACTCCACTTAAATGATTTATCACCAGAGTTTCAGGCTGAGGTGGTCACTAATTTGGGTTATTTTTCAGCACATTTCCTTCAGAAAAGAGTAAATCCCCAAGCTTCAAGAATGGGATCCTTTTTTTATGAGGCTCTGATGTTTCCCCACTCTCTAGTGCTGCTCCCAACCACGATGAAGCACAGTGCCCATTTTCCAGGGATAACATGGAGAAGGAGCTGGAAGATGGTGTCCATTTTCCAAGGATGGAGGAACTGGAAGATGGTGCCCATTTTCCAAGGATTACACAGAGGAGGAACTGGAAGGTGGTGCCCATTTTCCAAGGATTACACAGAGGAGGAACTAGAATATGGTGCCCATTTTCCAAGGATAACACAGAGGAGGAACTGGAAGGTAGTGCCCATTTTCCAGGGATGCCATGGAGCAGGAACTGGAAGATGGTGCCCATTTTCCAGGGATAGAGGAACTGCAAGTTGGTGCCCATTTTCCAGGGATAACACAGAGGAGGGACTGGAAGGTGGTGCCCATTTTTCAGGGATCACATGGAGGAGGAACTGGAAGCTCCTGCTGCTCCCAGGGAGGAAGAGAGGCTCAAAGGAAGGGCAACTCTCACCCAAGAAGCAGCAGTGCCCCCATTAGAGTTGATTAAGGGGAATGCTCCCAATTAAAAGTGGTTGTGAGCGCCAGGACTGAAACCTTTCCCCATCTCTGGTCTGTCAGAGCTCCAAGTGCCAGTTGACTGCACAAAATGACAACTACCCAGGCTCATCCCTTGCAACAACTGGCATCTGCTCTGGAGCCGTTCGAGTTGGTTTGAATGGCACTAATTAGGAGCAGTTACACATAAATGACATCCCAAAGACTTGACACAATAAACATTGCTGTCTGGTGCCATTCATTTGCTCTCCCCATTCAAGCACACACAGTATTTACGATAATTCCCATGCTCGCTGCCACCTTTATCCCACAAATAAGGTCAGCAGACGGACAAACAACAAATATGGGAAGCACCACATGGAGGTTGAATGCATAATAAGTTATCAACTGCTCCTTAAAGCGTGTGGCCCAGGGTCTGGATTGCTTCTGGAAGGTAGATGAGGAGGCTGCCTCCTTGTTTGACCTTGCAGAGAAGCCCTTAGGGTTCCTCCCAACCACCAGGCAGCTTTATAAACCCTACCAGAACTCCCTCTCCTCCTCTGCTCTGCAGGCAGAGAACGGCACTAGTGAAAAATAAAGATATTTCTGTTGTCTCGTGGCTACAGACTGCTAGGAAAGATGATGGAGGTCCGAGCTAGCAACAAGAAACTTCTCAATTTTCCTTTTGCTGACTGAAAGTCCTCTGTTGCTGCCTTTTCTTGAGGCAGAAGAGATTTTCTCCGATTTTTCTCACCGAGAGATTTTCTTTGATTTCCACCACCCTACATTTTAGCATCCCACTGCCTGCTGTAGACTTGCAGCTTTTCCTTCTCCCCATCTCACTGCACGTGTCTTCAACACCTCATACAAACTCTCTCACAGCCATAGTGGCACAACGTTATTTTCGAGCACCTTTAAAGAGTGCTGCTGATTAAATAACTCGTCACTAAAGTGATTTCAGCAATCCAGAGCATCTCCCAAGGTGTAACCTTTACCACTAATTGCAAATACAGAACAGAAAATTAAGTCAGGCTGACAGGATTAAATCGGGAGGTTTCAATGCAATGTCAAATTTCTGACAAACTGCACATTACCAAAGAACAAACTATTTACTGAGTGATTACAAATTTAAATGTTCTTAATGATGGTTTTGGGCATCACATTTTGTGTACAGCTCTGCAGAAGACGGAAGGAGAATAATCCCAGTGGGTTAAGAACAGAATGTTCATCAAAGGCTGCTGGGACCTGTCAAATTCTGAATCCCTCCCGCCACCTTTGAAAACCTGGAATGTGCAGCTTCATTTGCAATTGTTTCAGATCTCAGGCGAGAAATGCAGATTTTTTATTTTTTCCCTTAACTGCTCCCATTCCCAGCTTTACACACTTGTAACAACCTGACAGGGAGGCTTTGGAGCCTTCATTTGTTGGAGTCACAGCATAAAAGCCAAACTCCCCGTGCACTGAGCAGCGTCAGCACGGAACAAACGAGGCTGGATAGAGACTTGATTTGGTGTCCCTGCTCACATCACCGAGCACAGGAGGCTCAGGCAGAACCTCCACAGGCAAACCATTGCTCAGGCACTAATTAATTCTTCTCCAGAGCAGAGCCAGTTAATACACAACCTTCTTTTTACTTAACAGCCCCTTTAACCCTCCCTGTGGATGATCCAGCTCCAGCTGAGCTGTTTGAGCACACACAGATTTCCTGGAAGGACTCTAAGGGACAAAAATGCTCAGAACCTTTCTGAGGGTCTCCCAAGGTGTGTCTAAGGTGAACCACACCCAGTGTGTGCCCAAGGCACTGCACAGGGGTGGGCTGCACCTGGGAGATTCCAGAGGTGTGGGAAACATTCCCAAGGACATCCTCATGGTTCTGAAAAGCTGGCATGGTTCTGTGCCACAAACGCCACGCTGCCTTCAGCACAAAGGCATGTGCTGCTTCCTTTTCATTGTTTCAGGTCTCAGGCAATAAATGCAGACATTTTTTTGTGTGAGTGTTTGACAAAACCCAGTGTCCCCCTGCCCTTCAGCAGGGCACAAAATGGTGCTCTCTGCTGTGTTATACTTACGTCAACTCTTTAAAAAGGAGGTTTTTAAAATTCATTTTCACCAAAACTGTGTAAACTCCAGAGTATCAAACTCATGAAATCTCAGGAGAAAAGATTTTCATTGTAAAGACTGTCCTGCCATGCACTATGAGATGAAGCCCACTTTTACGAACTCAGCACTACAAATGCCTGCCAGACCATAATGACATTTCCAAAACCAGACAGGTACTTGGGCTCCTGCCTCGACACTGGTGCCAGAACTTCAGCATGTTTTACCAAAGCAGAAGTCAAAGCAGGCTAAAAATTATGCAACATCCTTTTTCATTCAACCTGATGATTATATAATCAGATGCTTTTCAATATCCCAGCAGTGTCTCTGTGTATGGGTCCCTGAAAAAGATATTTTCAGTGCATCCCTGCCCACAGCAGCTGCCTATTCTTTCCTTCCATTAAAAGACCAGTCTGGAGCAAATGGATCTGTCTTTTCCCCTCGAGGTTCTCTGTTCTGACAAAGCAGTGCCATTCCCCAGGCACAGCTCCCCAAGACTATTAAAATCATTATTTCGTTAAAGCATCTGCTGGGATGAGAACTAATAACTGGGTTATTTCCTTTTTTAACTTGTTACCTTAAAAGTTCTCTCTTCCAACCAACCAGAAAGTTATTTATCACAAATGCACAAACGAGATATGTAAGAACATTCTTAGTAGCAGCATAATATTTTAGGAAACAGTGGGGTCGACTCAGAGTTTTATGTCTGTATTCACCAAGCTGTTCCAAAGATGGAATTTTGTTTAAGAAACTCTTTTATTCACTACATCACTTTTTGCAGCCTAACTCTTAGGAATGATATTAAGATAAACTAATTTCAAATTCCTTTGCCTACAACTGAGATGGCCAAAGGAGCGAGTGAATCAAGAAGCAGCTGCAGTGCACAACAGGATGCAAAGGATAAGGAAACAGAGCAAAGTCAATTGACAGGGTAAAAGAGTTATTCACTTCTTTTTTACATCACTAGGAAATGTGTAGAAGTTCCAGAAAAATTTTTGGAATTGTGAAATAGGAACTATTCAGAGGATTCATTTGCACATCAACCCCCTCATACCCACAGGTTATCCCAAAAAAGTCCTGCTCCATACCTGCTCTGTGGTGCACTTTATCAGCACTTTATTCCCTGACAGAAGGCTGTGAATCAGTTAAGAGCCAGAGCATTCTGTTCCACATCGATTATTCACCCACACAAATACAATAAATGCTAAAGAATATCCAAATGCAAGTGTGAATGACCACACTTCGCTCTGGCATGAATTTTTTAATTGCACTTCAAATCGTGAAGCTGCTACGCTAAAAAGCAGAATAAAAGCACCGGGCTGGAGGTTAAGCTGTAGACAACACCCTAAAACCTTCAGAGCAATTTCTGTATGGATACAAAACATTCTGCACTGCTTTTCAGACCAGCCCATCCATAATAGACACACATACACCTACTAAATGGGGTTTTTTTCCAGCAATTGCCAGTTACTCTGATTAACCCCTAACACATTGTCTTTATTTGTACCCTGGAAGAATCAAATTCTAAGCTAAAATTAATTAGAAACTCAGAGCAAAGCACATCTGTGATCAGCCCCAACACTTCCAGGCACAAGCATCCTTCTTCAACTGTTAGCTAGCAGTTATCTTCTGGGTTTGGCTTTCATGGTTGGCTTTTTCTGGGGGTTTCTTTTATTTTATCAGGCAGGATTTCTGGACATAGACTGGTTACCACCAGCACACAAGTGTTTCCCTAGAAACCTCAAAGATAACTCCTGACTCCTGCACACAGCACCTCCTTTGATGCCTTGGGAAGGCTGAGCTGAAACAGAGATTGGACAGAGCTAGAAGAGAAAGTAAATATTTATTGAAAGGCCTTTAGGGTACACCTTGGGCAGGACAAGAACCTGACCAGGGCTACACCTAAGGTGGACCCAGAATGGTCACAAAATGGACACAAAATGGTCACAAAATGGCTGACTGGTCACGAGGTCTCACACTTTTGTAAGTTTTGTAAGGTTGAATTGTCCCATTCCAGCTCCAGGCTGTCAGGTCCCATCCTTCTTGTTCCTCCCTTCAGCCACCCTTGGTTGTGCTTTGGGGCTGAAAGTTGTCCTTGGTGTGCAGCAGGAAAAGGATTTGTTTTGTGTCCATGCTGTGTGCAGAGCTGAGTGACCCTGACTGTGAGCTCAGAGCTGCACCCCTGGGCAGTGCAGAACCTGAAAACATGAAATATAAAACTTAAAGCATCACCCTTCTATTTCTAAAAGCAGCTGGATTGCCAAGGCCAACCTTCCCTCACTGGCACCTCTGCTCTGGAGCCTCCTGGATGTGCTCAGCTGTGAATTGTGGTTGGAACACCCTTGTCCTTCTGCATCCTGCACTCCCAACAGGGAATGAGGCACTGACCTTGCCCTTGCACTGAATAAACTAAATATAGCTTGATTTCTAACTATTTCCATGTTCTTTCACCAGTTAACTGTTAACTCATGACAACAGGCAAGTTTTGTCCCGAGGCATGCATTTTTCCTTTGTTGTCCTCTTGTTCCAGGTTAGAACAAAATTGGTAAAGAGGTAAGATGACATTCAGGCAGCTGCTGGATGACCTCAGGGGGGGAAAGGCAAAATGCACCTGCCACAAGTGATGCACCAACAGCTTTGATTTTGTGAGTCAGATCTTATTTATCACTCCCTGGGCTTTGGCTTTGGTTTTGTAACTCAGCACAGAGGTGGTGCTGGGCTATCTGAACTCAAATGTTGGGGGTTTTTATGGATGTTTGGATGTATGGATGTTTCTGCAGAAGAAGTTGGGTCTCCTGCCCAAAAAATCCTGATGGAGAGAGATGGAAGGAGGGAGAGGGAGGAGCTGAGGAGGATAAAAATCCTCTTCAACAGAGCCCTGCAGAGAAATGTCCAGGAGAGCTTTGCACATATTCAATGCCATATTTCAGCACTGTATTTACCCACTGTGTTTACCAATGTCACCGTACAGGAACAGCTGCTGCTGGAAGGAGACAAACACAAACATCATTCCCCACTCCCTCAGCCTCTCAGTAGATTTAGAACCTCAGCTCTGCTTTAAGAGATTTTCAATATTTCTTCCTTGGAAAGGTTTAGAGACACTGAAACAAAATCTTTCTCTTCTCTTCACCCTCCAGCTGCTGCAGAACACATCTGGAATGCTGTGAACTGGAGGGGTCCAGTTTTAAATCGTGGCCAGCCTTGGACATAGCTGCTCTTTCCCTGTGTAACTATGAACTCTGCGGAGGAAGAAATCCATCTCCTTCACCCTTTTGCAACATTTAACTCACCTCAGCAAACAGCTCATCTTTGAGGCCCAGTTCTAGCACATTTTCCCTCAGGAGTATCCATGAAAGCTCCATCAGGAAACTCCTCCTCAAGCAATGCCCAGCACCTGCTGCTTTCTGCCATGGGCAGGACTTTTCCACTCTCACCTGCACTTCAGCTTCCTTTGGGGAGCTCTGCTTTTGGTTTGTTCATTCAGCATTCAAAGCTAAATTCTCCTGCCTCTCTTAGGCGTGGATTTAAAGCTGGTTTGGATGAAGACTTCGGCAGCAGCAGATAATTCCCTGGTTTTGCTTCATGCAGAGGCTCGGTTGGAGCCCTCCCTTCCCCTGTCAAACGCCTTGGAGCACATCAATATTTATTTATCCAGGAGTGCTCCAGCACAGGACACCTGAGCTGCCTTCCCTGGCCTCGTTCAGGTATTTATAGCGTGGCTGGGCAAGAGACTCCAAGGTGAATGTCCAGATGTTCCAGCTGCCTTGAGGATTCTCCCAGCCAGGATTGTGCTGAATCAGGCACGGATCCCTCCCAGCGCCCCAAACTCCCCAAAGAGCGGGACCTGTCCCCAGTGGAGCCTGGCCCCAGACACTCAGTTTGTCCTAAAAAGTGTCCTTTAACACCTGAACAAAAATGCTGAAAGGAATTAAAATCACCCCGAGTATTAAATACTAAAATTCCACAAAAAGGATCCCCTCAGGAAATGCTGCGCTGCCTGCTCAGTACTGATCTCTCAATTTCCAGATTACAACTGGAATTGTCTATTATTTTAGCCCACATTTTAGTATCAGCATGGGGGCACTGAAAGTACCAGATCAGAGTTTGCTTTAAAATGAGCATTTATGGAGGGCTGTAAATCAAAAAGTATAACAAGGAAATTTAATAAAGATAACGTTGTTATGTCAAATGCAACATGGATTCTAATACACAAAGAGCAATTGTTTTTTCCACATAAAAAAAGCTCTCAGCAAGAATTTTGCACACAGTGTGAAGCTAAGAATTACCGGAATAATAGTAAGTTGTTCTTGGAAATTAATTGAACAAATAATCTGTTGTTTTTTGGGTTTTTTTTAATTATGAAGCCTACAAAAGATAAATACCCATGTACTGAAACAGAATCTTTAACTTTATTCACCTTTGTGCCACATTGCCTTGCCTATAAACAATGAGGATTTGGGGAATACATCACAGAATAAAAGCAGAACATTATTGCAGGGTTCGTCAGAATTGCATCTTACACATGTGTGCAGAATTAAAACTTTAAAACAAAATCAAGTGCCAGGACAGGAACTGCCATCTGATCCTGGCTTAATTTGTTGGTAACTATGATGATGCTGAATATGTGATGGAAAAAAAATTCACTTTTCCTGTAGATACCACGGCTAATAATAATTTTAAAAAATAATACACAAGAGTTCTATTCCCCACTCATTTCCACGACTGCCAAGAGGGCTTCTTGAAAGTAATTCCACATTTTGTAGTAAAATGGAAACCTATGGTTCTCTTTTTTACTGAGCAACAGAAGTGTTTGTGGGAAAGAAGGCAACATTTATGTCTCATATCCTAACAGATAAATGGCTTCCTTAGTTTAAGGGAAAATGTGGCATTTCTGCTTTCCCTCCAAAACCACCCATGATCTGAGTTTAAGACATGAACATAAATTTTTCACATAAATTACTGCAAATGCTGATGTCCCCAAATCAAATAATAATGGAGCTGACTGAAAAACAGCAAAATAAATAAGCTATAAATAAATAAGCTGAAAACCAGCAAAATACTCAAATAAAGCAGCTGTGGACAACCTTGAGAGGCACCAAAACCTCTTTGCTGTTCCCACCTGAGATTCCCAATTCCAGGGCAAACCCTGTGGTCCCACACACTGGACACAATGTCTGCCCAGTTTCAAGAAGAAACAAGCTGCCATCAGTGGATATTCTGAAAAGACTTGACAAAAAAAGAAAAAAACAAACTATTTTCTGCCTTTTACGAGAGTCCAGCAGCTTCCTCAGGTGGATTTAGGGGGAAGGTGTCCTGGACATCTTTGCCATCCAGCAATAATATTGATGTTCTGCACGCCAAGGACGCCTCGTGCCCAACCCAGCCTCCTGAATTATTCAAGGCACAATTTTCTTCAGCCTGCTTTTCCATCAGAAAATTCTGGGAGCAGACACCTCAGCCCTCTCAGGTGCTCTCATCTATAATTCACCAGCCCAGGTTCCAGCTCACAGAACATTTACAGGGAAAACCACAACTTGGGACGGTTTTTATCTGTGCAAGACAACTGACAGAAGCTGGGGGCAACACAGCAGGGGCAATTTTGGTTGAGCTGGTGGAGAGAAGAGCAGGACATTTAAACACGAAGATCTAAAACTCAGTACACCCCTCCTCATAAAAATATAATTTACCATTCCAGCAACTAATCAGTTACTCGGAATAGGGAAGGGAGAAAAGCTTGCTTGCAGTTTTGAAACAGCAGATGAAAAACATCATTTCAAATATGATCTGAACAGAACAGTCAAAATACAAGGTTCTTCTTCCAGGAAAGTCTCTTGGGAGTAATTCCCAATCACCACATTGCTGAGTTTGTCCATTGTAACAACCAGCATCTATGAAAGCTGGAAAACTCTAATGTTTTCCAGCACTCTTCTTATTCCCTACAAAACCACAAAGTAAAAATGACAACATCTTGGAAAGCAACGCTGCACAGATCATCTGCTCATGCAGATGTGTAATTTGACCATTTTTCCTTTGAAGTCTTTTCAGATACAAAGCATCAGACCGGTCCTACACAGCTGGTGTCACTCTAAAAAACTATTCCCAAAGGCCTGGACTTGGAGGGGATTTTTCCAGACCTCAGCAGCACAGCTGCCCCATATCCCTGTTGATCCCATGAGAGGAAAACCTCATCTCTAAATGGCAGAAAGGTCTCTCTTCTGTCTGTGGCAAGCAGAAAGAGCCAAGCACTGACCCAAGCTTGGCTCACACCAGTTTGAGGACTGGGATCACTCCAAAGATCCCAGGGTTGCTCTGCAGTTGGAAGCAGATCACTCCCATGTGGGCTGCTGTGGGTTCTGTAAATGTGCCTGGCCTCCATTCACAGAATAAACTCAATAAAGGGCACATGGAAATGAAATATTCCCAGCCAGGCAGAATTTGGTTACTCAGCAATGCAGGGCAGTTCCCCTCACAGGTATTCAGACACCACCTGTGCTGGATCCTCCTCAAAACAGGAGATTCCTGAGTTATTGCCATGACTGCACAACCCAGGGCTTTGAAATTCAGCTGGAGAAACCCACAGCTCAGAGGCCACTCAGATGTGATCTGATTCACAGCCCACACTCAGAACCCTTCCTTACCATGGAAATCCAGGTTTTCACCTGGTGCTTGATGAAGGTTTACATATTTTAAACCCCAGATGTCAGTTGAACTCTCTTAGAGTTTACAGCTGGTCCAGGATTTGTTTTGTGGTCTGTTATAAAATCTCTAACTCTTGTTCTAATTCCCTCCAGCTTTTTTTTTTCTTTCTTTCTTTCTTTCTTTTATTTAATTGCAGGAGCATCTCCAATATTTCTACATCAGAAAAGAATTCTCATTCAGAATCTTGCTCAAGGAAGCTGCTGTGTGCCAGTGAAAAAACCCAACAGCCACAGTAAAATATGATCCTTTCTGTGTAGAGCAGCTCGAGCTTATGAAGTACAAGCACTTAAATTAGGAGCAAGTGCTACTTTATAAAACCAGGGCAATATTTCCAGCATTTGAAATGCACATTGCTGCCTCTGCTTTGGCAGAGACAATTTCTGCCCTGTTCAAAACTAAATTCGTTATTTGAACTGAACAGGACAAGGTTTAAAATGAAATCCAGCTCTGCCTTTCTCTGCACACCTGAATTTTTGCAGACAATTCCTTCAAATATGATATTCCCCCAATGAGGTTAATTTTGTTAACACGGCCCAAGTTCTTTAGAAAAGCTGTGGTTCATTTTTCCCATTGAAGAAAATAGTTTGGGAATCCATTGTACCCTATGAACTCTGTCCTGCCTTCCTCCTCCTTCTGCAAGCTTTGAAAAAAAGAAATATATCTTCCAGGTTTTTAGTCAGTTGGAAATGGTAACACGGCTCATTGATTGATCACCCCAGGTTTTTTTACGCATCTTTTAATAAAATTTCTTTTTAATTTTGGTTCCCAGAAGTTCTTAAGTACTTCAATAATTTCCTTTTTCAAAAGTGTTATTGCTGTTGCAGATTCTGGGGGGCTTTTTTTTTGCCAGAAAATGGGTGGGAAGAGATGAGTAACTGCAATCAAATCCACTTTAAAAAGTTCCTTTTCAGAGTTAGGTACTATAAAAAACATCATATATACAACATTAACAGCACTATGAGTGTTTACAGAAGATATTCTGAGAGAAAGATTACATTTTCACTCCATCTAAACATAAACACCTGGACTGCAGGGGGAAAAAAAAAGTGCATCTATTTTGGGACCTCAGAAGTCAGACTGGAAGCAAAAGGGAATTTTCGAGGCTGTTTGGCAGCACATTAAATTGCAGGGAGTAGAACATGCAAAATGAAGTCAACGTGACACTGAGGAAGGCTTTTTACCCTTGCCAGACATCATTTCTGATACAATTAACCCACACCTACAAATTTTCCTCTAAGCCTGCTGCTTTGCCCCTCCCAGTTAGGCTTTATTCAGGCAAATAAATATTTGTTTTAGCATCGTTTTCATCGAAGAAGCGAAACAAAGTTGTCAGCTCTTCAAGTGACGGCAAGGTGTTATTTATCAATTGCTGCTTCGGATTTAGGGGAAGGTCAAATCTTTTGAGTATTTCTGTAGACTGGAACTTGTATTATTTCAAAAGGATTTGGGGGAAACTCCAAGCACACCTCCCAAAAGCAGGAGTATGAACAGCAGACCCCAGCTGGAAATTGCAACAGATTTCCAGCTGAAAAGTGGATTCAAGTGAATTAATTCTTTCATAACTCCAAGCGATATAAACAGAGTGGTTCATAAAGGACCAGGCCTCCTTGGCTCTTTTATTTAATAATTAACCCTCCTGGAAAAGGAAACTCTCTCATCCCTAGGGAGCCTCTGGCACCTTGGGCCCAGCCCTGTTGTACAAAAGAGTTTTAATTTGAATAAAAACCGGCCGATGGTGCTGCCAGTTCAGAGCAGTGGTGATCACTGGGTTGAAGCGTGCACGTTCCTCAGGACCCTGCTGTCCTCACACTGCCCGTGGTTACAAACCCACAGGCACACCTGGGTGTTGGACTGGCTCTACCTGGAAATGCAATTTTGCCTTAAATGTTACACAAATTAAAAAAAGAAAAAGAAAATAACTAACTAACTAACTAAATAAATAAACCAACCCAAGCCCCAACAATTTCTCCTCTATGAATTCCACTCGCAGATCAAGCAAAAAGGTGGGCTCTTTCTGCACAAACTGGGCTGTTTTCACCTCGTAAACCACGGCCAGACAGGCACCCAAATGGAATCCTGCCATTCCATTTCCTGCTAAAATCTCCCAGTGCAGCAGGAGCTGCAGAACAGCACCGTGGCCTTTGCTAAGGGGGATGGACGGATGAATGAATGCATTAATTAATTTTCCCTGCCAGCTCACCTTACTCTCACACCCTGGCTCAATACTGAGCACAACCTCAGGTGCTCGCTGAGGAGACGCGGCCCTGCTCGTTAATTAGCGCTACTTGCCAGCTCCCCTTAACGAGTTGCTGGTTAGTGAATAAACCAGAGTTTATAAACTCTGGATAAACCGGCTCTGCAGTGAGGAAACTCCGTCCTGAGCCTCACATTTCATTGCCATTCCATTATCTGCTCCTGACTCCTGCCAACGCTGCCACAAACGCTCCTGCTGAATCCCTGGTTTATCCACACATTTCACTTTCACTTCCTAACTCTTCCTTTCCCGCTTCCCCAGCCTCTAGAACTCTTCCAGGCTGCTGTGGTGTTTTTGAATTATTATTTTTTCCTTCCACTCCGTCTGCTGTTGAGGATTAGGTACAATCAGTCTGTTGTGATGCGGGAAGGGCAGGAGCGTTGCTGTAAACTTGGGTTTGTAAAGAAGTCCTGGGAGAATGTTCACCAGCAGAAAAGGCTTGCTTGGCTTTGCACACTCAACTCAGCACAATTAATTAAGGTTCTATAAATTGCCATTCCAGGGTTCCTCCCAGTTCTCAAACCAAAATTATCTTGAGCACTTTTCAAGAAGTCATAAGTGAGGAGCAGTTGACTTTAAATAAAGATAATTTCAACAGAAGAGTATCTGCTAATATTATACCTTATCACTTCCAATCTTTTCCTATGAAAATCAATTATCACGATATGGAAGTATTTTAACAACTAAATTTATTTTAATAATTACATCCTGATTTCTTAGACTGGATAGATTACTGCAGCTGACCGAAGAGTCAAAGGCACCAAAATCCATTAATTTTAACAATATTATAAAAGTTTATCACTATAAAAGGCTTTGTCATAAACCCTAAATGCTAAATTAATAATATCTTTTCTAGAAAGTATTGAAAACTCTTGTGATATGCCCAAAAGTTAAAAAAAAATTAAATTATCTTGCTTAAGGAAGAAATAGAAGTTTCATCTTTGATGCGAATAAAATAAGGGTTAATTCAGGGGACAGAATGAAACAAAACCCAATTCTTGCATGTCTGGAAACACAAACCCAAGTAGCCAATCTTCACCTGTCATTTAAAATACTGAGTTTCAGCCTGTAACTTTTACATTTAATCATCTCACCCAGGCAAAACAGGCAGAACTTTTCAAAATTAATATCTTACATAAAGACTTCTCTTGACAGCCTTTCCAGCAAAGAGCAACCCAAATTTTTTTCAAAGATTCAGAAATAAAATCTGATCTAATTTTAAACGGTATGAGAACCACTGTGTAATTTGGGTTTGGGGTAAGGTGGTTTTTTTTTTCTTCTTCTTTTTAAAGCCACAAGCCCAGTTTGAATATCACTGCTGGCCCTAAAATAGTTTCAGCTGGAACCTGGTACATCCATTTACAGATCATCTAGTTCCTGATTCAATGCACCTATAGCTTGTAATTATCAGCTGTGTTTAATATCTCAAGTAGATTTGTTTAAAGTCATCCTGAACTTTCTGTCTTTAAGAGTCAACACTGAATCCACTGCCAAGAGCTAATGCTGCCACAATAATCCAGTTGTACCAGGGATCTTTGACTGATCCCCACCATCCTGCAGAACAACCTCAGCAGATAAGGGAGGGACAGCCCTGCCAAAAGAGCCAAGTTCAAACAGAAAAAGTAGGGCAGAGCAGATAAAGGAGATAAATTCTGCCAAAAGGGCCGAGTTCAAACAGGACAAATGCTCAGCATGACCTGATCAATACTTGAAAGCACAAGGTCACCTCCAAGGACTTTGGATTGTTAGAGAAAGTGGAGTTGACTGAGGCCACAAGGGTGATTTCACAACCACTTCAAAATCAGAGATATTTAAGAACATCAGAAAGCAGAAAAATTGTATATATATGTATGTATGTATGTATGTATAAAACACCAAACAGATCAAAAAGCAAATGAGCAATAAAGGAAATGTGTATCTGCAAAGAAATTGTAATCAAAGCACAATGGAAGAAAGTAAAGAAAACTGAACCAAGAATGGTTTGGTCTGAAATCACAGCAGAATTTTGATATTTGTTGCTTACAAGCACAAATTCAGACATGGAAGAGTCCACAAGAGGGAACATTATACTGAATGTTAAACGTGGAAAATGCAGATATTCATAGCTAGATTACTCAAATTCATCAGGGAAACATTTCTACCATTGCTGACCACCCACACCAACACCTGCAATTGTTCAATAACACAAGAAAATGTGGATAATTTGCAAAATTAATAAATACCTGCTAGGCATCACATGGCTTAAGATTTTTTTGTTGTTCTTGTCAGCCACCACCAACCCTTTGCAATCCACCAAGCTTACAACATTTCCAGGCAGTCCAGGGTAACTAAGATGTGCTATCACACACAATAATTTTTAATAATAGAATAAACTTTTGCAAAATATTTCAAAATTAAAACAGGCTTAAGTCTATTCCCCTCCTTCCACCTCTCAGATTTAAATGAAGCTGGCAAAAATTTCTCCTAAAGATCCCATGGCAGCCTCCTGCAACTGAACCTTTTAAGGAAGATTTAAGCAAGACTAAAGAAGCCCCCCCAAATAAAATTCAGGACTTTGGAGCAGGATTTTTGAGGCTGCCAATGCAAGTCAAGAAGCTCAAAATAAAGGTAAGAGGAGGAAAGTTTCCCTAAATCACAGTGAAATAGTGATGAAGCAATGAGGAATCCAGGGCATTGCAAACTGGGTCCCAGATTGGGGGCATTAATTCCAAATCCCTCATTTAAAACAGAGTTTGCTGTTCCAACACGAGCATGAGTGGATGGAAGAGACGCCCCAGGCTTGCAGAAGCACCCAGTGGGTTCTGCAGGGAAGGATGCCAGCAGTGCCCCTGCACCCGGCACAGCAGCTGGAAGTGACCCCAGAGCAGGGCTGATGTCCCCACGGGGACACGTCCCACCCACAGAGAAGGTGAGGTGTCCCTTGCAGCAGCTGCTGAGCGTGGGATGTTGACAGCAGAGAGCAGAAGAGCAGACACAGAGCTCTCCCCACCCAGGATTGCCACCCCACAGCAAGTCCCACCCGATTTTTCTCTGCAATTTTAAGCTGTGAGCTGCAGAGACATTCGTGTCAGCATCAATACTGTGGGAAAAGTGGGGCAGCACAAAGAGCTGCCAGCGTCTCATGGCAAAACATGCCACGCTGGTAGCCTTGTTAAATAGGATTAACATCAGGAATTAAAAATAACATCTAGGTTTGGTGAAGGGAAAAAAAAAAAAAAAATCCTGATTTTACCTTAAGAGTCCCCATCTATTGCAAAACGCTGAAACAAAGTTATTTTTAAATCTTTTCAAACTCTGCAGATCTCTCACCGTGCCCGCTCTTCAGGGCTGAAGGCACAAAATCTGTTTTCTTCAAAGCCATTTATTTAACATCCAAGCCAGCCATGAATCCAGCTCCCTGGCAGCTCGCACGTGGTGTTTTGGAGCAGAGCAGCTCACACACATTAATAACGAGCTGGGTGTTCTTGTCCTCTGCTGAGGGGTCACTCCCAAACACTGGATAAGACAATTTGAGCTTGATGGCTTCTGCCACCTGATGTTTCCTATTGAAGCAAATGAACTCAGCTGTGCTGTGGCATTAAACACAACCAAAGCAGCACCGAAGGAAACACCACCGACCTGTGGCACGTCCTCAGCTAAAACTGCTCCATTTCTCTGCTAGAGCAACAAACTGTGCACATCCCTCAGCGTGCACCGCGGGCTTGGGTGGAAAAGAGAGAGAACAGAAAACCCCAGTGGCTCAGAAAAGAATGGTCGCTCCTCTAAAACTCACTTCTGAGTTCGGGTTCTGGGTTTTACCTCGGGGATTGCGGCACAGGGAATTTCATGGAGGTGTAACACAACCCCTGAGGCTTCCTTGGGAGCAAACACAGCAACACATTCATAGAATTTCCTTAGTTATCCATACATTTTAAAAATTCCTCTGTAGAGCCCTTCAACACCCGGAGCTTGGAATCATCAGATGGACAAGGCACCAAAAATAAGCAGATTTATCATCCTGGGGCCAGCTACAACTCTCATGTAACAGCCTCACATAGCGCTGAATTGTTGGAAATTATATAATTCTAATTATTTTTTACTTAGTTATTTTGATTAATTGCAAGTAGTGCCCTGCACCAACTTTTAGCCAGCTCAGTTTAGTTTCTTCACAGACTCTTGTTGGAGTAACTAAGGGGAGATTGAGACCTGGAAAGCTGGAGAAAAAGGTGATAAAAGGACTAAAGAATGGGCACCAAATTAGCATGAAGAGGAAAACAACAATAACCAATAGAGTTAATTAATGAAGAGAATCATGTCACTTAGAACCAATGAATATCAATTTCTTTGCTAAAAACACAAAAATAAGTGAAAAGGGTTTGTATCAGCCCTGGGGTGGAGGCTGGAACTTTGTCAGCCTCTCACCTCTGGGCCAAGCTTGAAGCAAAACCTTACTAACACGAAAAAGACAGTGTTAGTTAAAAAGAGGGTTATTTTTCCCCATTTTGGGAGGATTTTGGTGCCATCATCGCTGCTGTTTGATAACCACCTACAATTTACCACCGTGGGTCCCCTCGGGTGGTTGTGCCTGAAGTCTGGAAAGCAAATTGTTCTGAACACTTCAATGGGCACCAGTCCCACAGCCCCAGAGAGGCAGGGTGAGCCCTGTCACACTGCCCCTGCCCTGCCCCACACACCCAAAAACTCACTGGCTTGAGAAAACAATGGAACAAAGGAGCAGCCCAGGCACCCAGCACCCCCAGTGAAGAGCTGCACAAAGCCAGCACAGGAGCACACCTCAACCCTCACAGGATTTTCCAAGTTTACACCATTTTTCTGTAGGAAACGGCAGGGGGCTTTGAAGTATTTTGAGGTTTTTCCTCTCAGTAAAAACTCAACAAGATTTTGAGTAGTGAAAATCACCGGTTGTGACCTGGCCAGCCTCTTCGATCTCTGGATTTATCATCACAGGGTTTCTGTGGGCTAAAAGTCACCGGTAACACTACAGTTCAAGGACAAATCCCACCACAGAGATTTTGGCTGCAGATGTCCTCTGCTATCCATGGAAAACCATGCACCAGCCATGACCCCACTGGCAAAGCACAGTGGTGACGGAATGCAGCAATTCCTATCACTGTAGGACTTTTTAATGAAGGTGGATCAACTTCAGGGTCTAATTAAAAAGCAAGAAAAGCAAACTAGAAAAGAGAGAACAGGCTCAGAAAAGAATGATCATCCCTTTAAAATTGAGCTCCTGTGCTAGGAAAAGGGAGGGGGCTAACACATGACTGAAGTGAGGCAAACCCAAGGAAACCCACAGGATCCCCAGTTGTCACCCAGGCTTCCAAACTGAGGCAAACTTGAGATTGCCAGGAAAATGGTGCAAAAAATCCGAGTGGATTTGCTGTATTGTTTAAGGAAAGAATCAACTGAGGTGCCCAGACCAATGCTAAGATGATAACTGCACAGCTGCCCTGCAGTTCCACACCATTCCCGGATATTTTTCTTCCACATTAATGGTGCCACAGCCCTGAACAAACAGCATTCCTTCAAGGACATTCTCCTCTCTTATTCTGTACCTCCTTCAGGACATTCTCCTCTCTTATTCTGTACCTCCTCACCTTTTGAAGCACACCTGTAAAGGAGTGGGCTATTCCCTCTTTTCCCTCATCTCCAATGCCAATCAGAGGAAAAGAATCGTGACAGCTTTTGAACTACTCCATAAATTTGGTCGGTTTTCCTTCCCAATACTCATTTTGTCAGACTTTTTGTACTTTAGGGGATTGTACCTACCTAAGCTGCCCTCATGCTGAAATAGACTGTTCCTCCGTGGAAAGTGCTGGGGAGGAGAGACTGACACAAAATGCAAAAGGAATAATCAAAGGAGCAGCACAGCCTGTGGAAGCTCAGGTTTGCAAGTCTTAGCAGAACTGACTCAAGCTCACAATCCACACAGGAAAAGAGTGCCTGCAGTCCCTGAAGAATTTCATTTGAAAGCAAAGAGGAAACAAGGGCTAGTAAATGCTATTGTTACAGAAATAGCAGCTACATACACCCAGCTATTTCTATTATAGCACTGAAATCCTCTGCATTTAATAGAGTCCCTGGCTGCTTTGCCAAGTTCTGGACTGGCAATTAAGAGGGGACATTGAAATGCATTGTTTTACCAGCTCCAAGGCAAGGACAAGGAATGGGATTTATAATGAGCATTCAGAAAAAGGTTCCTTCCTTCTTTAAAAGTTAAAAAGGAAGTTGCTCTACCCTGCTGAAAGCTGTGCCAGGGAATGTCATCTATTATCTGTGAAAACAGGTTCTTTCTGTCTGAGGTAATCATTGGCTTTTCAGGATGTTGGGGAGGCTGCTTTGTCCTTACACCTTTCAGGATCTCGAGCAGAGCTTCCAGAACACCTACACAGATGTGAAAATAAAACTCCTGAAGACAGAGGAGAAAAAATTTCTAGAGATACTTCGAAGGCAAATCGGAAACTATGAGCATACCACATCAAAGGAAGTCAGCACTGAGGGAATTGCAGATATGTTAGTCTTGGAAGCACACGAGCTGACTGCCCAAAATACATATTGGGCTTTATTTTCCATTCACCTTTATAAATAACAGGCTTGCCAAACACCAACCTCTGACTTCTTGGAAAACAAATGCAAACAGTAAATTTGAACAGGCTAGGTTTGAAGGGTGAATAGTAATCGCAAAAGGGACAGGAGACAGGAAATCATTACTGCACCTAACACTGTTCTTATCCCAGGTCTGTTGATATAAGTTATCTCCAAAAGAAAAATGACCCTTTAACCATGCTAATTCCTCTTGCAGGGCTGCTGAGCTTAGATTTGCATGCTGAAGCCACTGCCTCATTTTATTAAAAAAAAAAAACCAAACACAATCCTCTTTCATGCCAACACAGAAATGCAATGTTGAATAAAAGAAAAACAAAATTCAGCATTTCCTTACTGTGAAGAATGGCACTGTCATCACCTGTCAAATCCACAGGTGATCCTTACAAATACTTTAGCAGCGAAAATTTCCCAATTTCCGTGGTTCAGCTGGAAGCAGCATCACTGCCAGCAGTGACACTTGGCAAAATGTCTGGGAACACCCAACAGAAATTCAAGTAATTGTTTCATCTTTACGTTTTCATGTGACACTTTAAAAGGAGCAGGTTTTTTGCACCCTGGAAGTGTCAGCTAAGACAATCAATTCTGTGCTCTTGCATCAGGGCCAGTCCCACCAGGACAAAACCACTGCATGGCAACTTTTCACTTTCACAGGGCACCAAAAAAATCAGGCAAAAACCCTTCTCTGTCTGTGATACACTGCAAAGGCAAAGCTTAATTCCATCAAGGGCACACTGGCTCCATCGATTGGATTATTCATTTGGTGTAATGGACTTTGCTTTCTTCCTGCAGCCTTCTCAAAACAAGAACAAAATGAAGATAAATCAGCTCTCACTCAGGGCTGGCAGTCTATAGGTATTTATGGATCTCTGAGCCCTGCAGTACAACAGGAGGGAGGCATTCCCCGAGGATGTTTTCCTCTGCAGTCCCAGCAGCTCCCCAGCACAGGGACACACCGAGGGAAGGCTGCAGCCACCCCTCCCTTCAGGTCTGTCTTTGCCATCACTGGTCCAACCTCCAGCTTTGCCTTCCCCAGCACAGCAGCCACTTTGCCACCACGGCCCAGAATGATCCCTGTTTGATCCTCCAAGCATAGGAGGATCAAAAATTGCCATTTTCCAGGGAGCGCCAGCAACGTAATCCCGGTGTGCCACTGGGACAGCTGACGTAGCTTGCACGGAATACAAAGATCACCTCCCCCAGCATCATTATAACTCTGTGCCCATTATGCTGCAGGCCACCTTTTTCTCACACAATGAATGAGCTGATTATGCCAACAAACTCGAGCCACTACTCCTACGAGTGAGACTGCAGGTTTATCAAGTGCCCCACATAATGGCAACACTTTCCATCAGTTATTAACTCAGCAGAAAGGGGCTGACTCAGTCTATTGCATCACTGCGTTCAGATCAAGGAGAAACTTGGGGCACAACACCTTGTGGAGAGTGCTGAACTCTGATAATCTCTTTGCAAGGAGGGAAAGCATAACAGAAAGTACCTAGGCCAAATTTTCCTTTGATTTTACTAAACTTTGTGTTGTAATTGAGATAACTACAATGAACAAACACTAGTCCTGTGCAGAATACGTACAAAAAAAGAATTGCATTTTTTAATCAGATTTAAATGAAATTTCTGCTCATTTAAGTCTGAGGTACAAGAGCAGAATGTATGACTGTGGTCAGTGCACCCTCCCTGCATATATTTAATGTCTTACAGGGAAAAGGGGATTTCAGCCTGCATGAAAATAGCCTCCTTTCCAAGTGTTGCTGAGGTAAGATAATCATTGAGAGGAAGATGATGTCCTGGGTAATCTCATAAATAAATCAGCACTGACCCAAGAAAATCTCTGATGCTGCCTAATAGAAAAAGCAGAAGACACTCAGTTGCTTTCTGCCTTTCTTGGCCTTACTTGAAAGCACTGCCTCTAACCCAGACAGAACCTTTTTGCAAGCCATTTAGGAATCTCAAAGGAGCAGGTATCTCTTTTTTTTTTTTTTTTTTTTTTTTTTTTAAAGCTTTATGGGGAAAATGCATCATGCAATACTCCTCTAGTTCTCCACAAGTAACTGAACAAAGCCAAAGTAAATCAGCAAGTGGCACGACATGCAAGAACCCAGAAACAAAATGAGCAATGAAATTGGATTTATCACAGAGAAAAATCTGAGCCATTCATTCGAGATGCTTGTGTTTCGGTAACCTTTGGAAGAATGTTTGCTGTTCCATTATACAAACAATGGAAATATTAGATAAGGAAAAGCAGCCCCGTTGCCAAGAAAGCTCCGTGCACCCCTTCCAATCCACGAAACGTGGAGATGGGATTTTATGGAAATAAAACGCATTCCTGCCAACCCCAGTGGGTCCCAGGAGTGCAGTTCAGGAACCCCTGGAGCAGCACATCTGCCCGGCGCATGGACGCACCAGGGCACAGGAGCCAAATTCAAGCTCCCCAGGCCTTACAGCTGTTGTGTAGGACAGAGAGAGCCCCGTGTGCCAAACCAAACCTGCCACAAGTGATTCACACACAACCAGCTCGCCTCCATCCCTCCCAGCTGTCCCACCCTGTGACAACGGTGCCACGTTGTGACTCGGGACAGGCCCAGCGCTTCCCCACAGAGCAGAGCTGCAAAGAGCCACAGATCCTTTGGGATCCAGGGCTTTTCCCTGTGGAGAGAAGGGGCAGGAGGGGTCCCTGGGTGTGCCAGTGGGGAGGGTGCTGAAGGGGAAGCCCCTGTGCACACTCTGCCCACCCTTCACACAGAGTCACGGACCCCTCTGGCTCCCCCAGACATCCAGGCAGAGAATCATGGAATTAACTGGGTGGGAAAGGACCTTTAAGCATTGTCCAGTCCAGCCCCTACAGAGAACAGGGCCATCTCCAGCTAGGCTGCTCAGAGCCCCATCCAGCCTGGTGTTAAATATTTCCAGGGGTGGCACATCCCCCTCCTCTGAGGCAGCCTGGTCCAATGTTTCACCACCCTCACTGTATGGAGTCCCCTCCTTATGTCCAACCTATACCAACCCTCTCTCAGTTTAAATCCATTACTGCTTCTCCTATCACAACAGCTCCTGCTAAAACATTTTCCTCTGACTTTCTTCCAGCCCTCCTGCAAACACTGAGAGACTGCAATGGCCTCTCCCTGGGGAAGAGAAGAGCTCAGGGAGAACAAACCCAGCCGGGACACACACCAGGGGTTCTGCAACGGCAAATTCCAAATGAAGGAGCGTGCAGGAGCCCCCTTCCTGCCCAGCCAGCCCCTCAGGGAAACAGCCAGCCCCTTTGTCAAGCACAGGAGCCCTGTGGGGCACTTGGGGACAGCCAAAGCCCACTGATGGCACCGCAGGAAAACGCCAAGTTAACCCAGTTCTCACCAGCTCAGCCACACGGCACCGCGTGCACAACCAGGACGAAATACGAGCTTAAAGTTCGTCTGTGGGGTTTTCCCCGTGTGATGTAGGGAAAAAAACCCCACGAGGCCTCGGCCCTGACGACGCTGAGGGGTTTGCTCATGGCCAGGGCTGTTTTCATTGTCCAAACCAAGCCTTCTGCGTGGGGAGAACATGCACAAATAAGGGCTGGATGCGTACTTGGAGCTTGGCTGCTGGCCTGGGGGCTTGACAAATGGGCCTGGGCTGCAGGAGATGTTTTGACACCACAAATAAGGATGAGGAATTGGGCAGTGTGGTGATCCAGACACAGGATGAGCATGTCTGCTCTTTCACTTCTTTTAAGATGCTGCTTTGAAGGTTTCCAAGGTGCTTCAGCTCAACATCCCAAAGAAACTCTTAAAATCTCCTTTCGGAGAGCTGGCAATGTTCCTTTTAAAGAAATAATGAAATCAATCGAATATCATCCGTCCTAACCCTTAAAGTGAAATGATGTAAGAAGATCTTGAACTTATGGATAATGTTTAATGGTTTATACGTGATCATGTTCTTTTAACAATGAAAACGATGCTACCACCAATTTCTTTACATTCATGGACTATTTTGACAGTGTTTTAAAATAAAGCTCAGTCTCTGACAAGCACAGAATCAATTCTTTCATATTTCTATTCGTCCGAATCAAGTATTTTTCATTCCTTTCCCAACTTCCTTCCCAAATTCTTCACATCTCTGTAGCTGATTGAACACAGTGATGCACCTGACTGCAATTCAGTGTGAATCAGCAAGAGCAGCTTCCAAACAGACTATTAAGTTATTAAAGGTGCATTTTTATAGAAGCAAGTGTGAGGAACCAAAACTAATGAGTATTAAATGCAACAATTTTGTTGCATTCAATCTTTCTTCATCTTTTACCTCATCATTAAAATTGTGAAAGGCTTTTTAGACTGCAATAATGAAAAATAAACATACCTCCACAGCTGGCCTAACTGATTCTCTGTCTGAGAATCACATGCAAACATGCATTTGAAAAGAGAGAGAACTTCTCTGGTAGCTCACTAAGGGCAGTTGTGATGATTAAAAAGTCAACTTCTACAGCAGAAATATTATCAATTAATTGATATTGTGTCTTTCCATAAAAGCTTTACATGGTATCCCAAGACCTACAGCCAGAAAAAAAAAAAAAACAAACCAAAAAAAAACACAGAACAAAGCTGTTCTGCCCCAGTGCACTCCACCAGCCCATTTCTAGAACCTTAACCAGTTCTGTATCCACTAAACACCAACAGAAGAACTTATTTTGTAGTGCTGCAACATCACCACCAAGGTGTAACTCCTTCTGGAGCGCCTGTTTGGGGTGTGGATATCACCCTGGAAAGATTCTTCCTTCATATAAAAATTTTAAAAGCTTCACTATACTGCGGTGGAGCACAGCCCTGAGGCTGTCAGAGGTCCAGGAACCTTTGGACAACGCTCCCAGGGGTGCACAGGGTGGGATTGCTGGGGTATCTGTGCAGAGCCAGGGCTTGGACTCAATGACCCTCGTGGATCCCTTCCCACTCAGCGTATTCCACCATCCTACACACAATGAATTCTTACTTTTCACATGCACTGGAAATTACAGTGCCCAAGTATTTTAAGCAAGAGATCAGGGAAGTTAATTCACTGACGTACCCCTATAAGAAATAAACATTTTTATAAGGGAAAAAGTTAAGATGAAAAAGTTAATGCGATTTGGTGGGTACTATATAAAATTGTGGGTAAACATAGTTAAGTATTATAGAGAGAGGATTCCAGTCTCATTTGGTGTTCATCCAACTAACTCATCCCATTTTACCAGCTGTCCTTTATAAGGTATCACTGATGCTCCAGTGGGCCTTGGAGACTCCGACTGCATGGAAAATTATACAACTGTCAGCACAGCTCTGCCCAAGGCGGGACTCAGCATTGTTTAGCAAAGTGACAAGACTCGATCTATATGTGGTGTTGCTGGGATAATGAAAGTGAAACTAATCTGAATATAAATATTTTTTAAAACAAATTCGACACACGTGTATTTTCTTGTATAAATTATTTCCATGGATTTTGGGGAGGTTCTTTCTACAAGCACTTAAACTGGAGCTTTTCATTATAATATAATCACTTTAAGGCAGGAAATCCCTCAGGCATAACTGAGAGCTGGGATCTCCACTGCATCTATAGCTAAAGGAACAATCAAAGAAAATGTAAAGGAGAGACTGAAGTCCCGTAGCCCGTAATAAGATTATTAGTTCATTCAGCATGCAAATATTGGCCTGCTCAACATTCTGCAGACTTCCCCAGCTCCATGCTGAATTGAGACACGAGTTCACTGGGAAATGAACCTCCCAGCAGTGTCAATGGCATCTGAGTTACAAATATGACATCCTAACTTGAGAACTTCAAGGGCTTTAAAGCAGTTTCAAAAATCACTTCTAAGTGTGATTGATCCTACCAATCCATAGGCGGGACATCAAACATCAACACGAGAAATTAACTGAGTCAGCTCTGAGCTCATGACTACTTCTCACTGTCTAAATAAACCAGTAAATTCAGGTTAGGCCACATTTTACCAAATTAATCACGTTCCTGCTGCCAGGAAACATTTTCTTCCCTCTGCTCCAGTAACTGTTTCAGCACTTATCCCACAAAATTAGGAGGACTTTATGAAGATGAATTCTGGAAGAGCTTACAAGGCAAGGAAGATCCACGTTCTACAGTCAGGTCCTTTTTCACTGTTTCACAGTCACTCAGGACTCCTGCTCAGCCTTTTGGTTTCTTCAAAGAAGTGCCCTGCAGTAATTCTTATTTCACATTGCCCACAAAACCACGTGAGATGTGCAACACACCAAAGTATGAAAACCAGAGGAAGCTCGGTGAATTGCGAATCACCAAAAATGATGCCTGGTTGATTTTCAGGCACTGTAGCAAATTGTGGCTTTTCATAAAGATATTCAAGGAGGAATCCACAGTTTGCCGCAGATACCAAAAGATAAAACTGAGTATGCCAAGGATTAATTTTCAGATCGCGTCTGTTGGATGCTAGAATTCCATTTCCACGTAAGGAATGATTATGTTTCTATCCTCTAAGAATAGTCATGTCTCCAAGAATATCCTCTTGACTGAGCTTGGAACCAAGAAAAACAATGGCTTGGGACTTTGGAACTAAACATAAGCTTATATTTGCCATAAGCCTTTGAAGTTTCTCGCTATGGATACTTTCTCTCCTGTGAAAATTTTCCAGAGTCTGACAAGACACATTTCAGAGAATTTTTTCCAAGCAAAACAATTAAAAGTAAGACGCAAACTTTGCGTGAACGGGAATTCCTATTATGTGATCCACTTGAAAATTGAAACCCAGCGGAGCCTTGACGATTCCAAGGCTATGCTGATTGCCATTTGAAGCTGGAAAGGTTTTTCCCTAATGCACAAGTGATGAAGTGCACGTAATGCTTGCAGGAAAGTTACCTTATCTGCAGTATCAGATATAGATTACTGCTGGAGTCAGCGTGCCACGCTGCTGCATCCCTGCTCTCTGTCCCGATAGGAGGAGTTGAGTTTCCCTGATGTCATAAATTGAGCACATAATGCAATTAACATCTCCTTTGAAGTTCACATTGACCAGGTAACCACTGGAAGGAGTTGGCAGAACTCGACTGAAGTCGCCGCCGTGAGCTCAGCTCAGACTTTCTGCAAACGTGGAATTCTCGAAGCTGAGACATTGATAGCTGCTCCTTTGGGACCCCTCAGCTGGGGTAATTTATGGTATCACACTACAGTTGACATGTTTATGATCACACCAATAATCCCAGACTTTGAGGCATTCAAACACTGGAGGTAACTAAATGATTAATTTTAGAAAGAAGAGAATGGAACAGAGCCAAGGCTTCTATCTTCTTGAAAAAGAAAAGAACTTAAAATGAACATCTTGGCTACTTTACAAGACTGCAGAAATATTATAGACTGAAAGGCTGTGTAATTTCCAAAAGTGTTAATACTCCTTGGAGATGAAAATACAGTGACAAAAATAGAATTCTTAGAATGAAACACAATTTTACTTGCACTTAAAGAGAAAGAAAATTGTATGAGGAGAGGAAGAGGTTGCACCATTGCCAATGCTTTATGGGGAGATATTTGGTTTGAGCATCGAAAACCAGACTAATAAATGATCAGGAAGATGTCTCTAAAAACACTTAGGAAAACAGATAATGGAAAGTTATGGTTGGTATTACTAAACATAAGGAAGTAAGGAGCTTAATTTTGCACACGACAGAAGTGCAACCAATAAAAAACATCGATACAATCACAGACTGATGATTTAAGCAAAATTATCTATGGTAATATAGTAAGTGAAGATGAGTAACCTATATATAAATATAAAAAATATATATTGATCTACACAGTACCATAATGTGCACCCCAAAAGGTCATTTCATGCTCTCAAGATGTCCAAATATCTAGATGCTGTTTTGAAGGAAGTATTTCACACCCTCTTACCCCCAAGGACACAGAGATTCAAGTCTCTTTGCAATGCCTAAAACATGTGCTGATTTTTGGTGTCGTTTTAAGGAAGAATTAATGCATTTAGCTGTTAAAACAACTTTCACTCTCATGCCAGCTTTAGCTGGGCCAATTTACCTTCTTTCTTAGAAGATTCTTGCTTTATTATCGTTGGGAATAATGGCAGCACCATGAGAATTCTGTTCAGGTCGGAATCAAAACCTCTTTTCTCGCTGTCTGGAGAGCATTTACACAAAGCCCCCCAATCTGAGAGAAGCGAGAGGTGCTTACCTTCTGTTGGTGATGTCTTCAGGTGTCTGCAGAGCCCCTCTGTTTCCCCATATGTCTCTTTAATTTTTACTACTGCTTCTGTCCCTCGGAGTTCCATGAGGGAGCGCAGTTCCTGCAGTGTGCACCCAAACTCTCCCGCATGGTTGGCCTCGTTTCTTTGGTTCTTGGAATAAAAATCGCTGTTTGTCATGTCCCCCATCGTGGCTGGTTGTATTGCTCCACTCGTTTGTAGCTGATACAATCTTAAAACTGTTTAAAAAAAACAAAACAAAACAAAACAAAAAAAAAAACGGAAGGAGAGGAATCTTGAGTTCCAATCCGGGGAATTAAAAAGAATCCCGCGTGTGTCCGGCAAGCGAGGTGGAGGATGCCTCTGGCGTGGAGGGTGTCCCTGACTGGCTGGAGGTCACAGAACGGCTGCTCTCACGGCTGCAGACCAGCTCCACTCCATTCACCATTGCCCATTATGCTGCACCCAAGCTGTAGAATCTACATGGTCATTCCTTCCTCTGGACCTTTGGGAAGAAGCAGAAAGGGCTCGTTAGGACGCGGGATGTCAAAGGGACCCTGGCATCCCACAGGAGCTGCCCAGCACCACGGTGGGGTATCCTGCAGGTGCTGCAGCCCAGGATAACACCAGCTCTGCCTTAGATAAAGCTCTCCACGGCTCGAGCACCAATAGCAGAGCTGCTCCAGTCCCAAGAGCAGCCGCTAAATGAGATGAGTCATGAATATTAATTAGTGAGTTAGCAGCCCCAGCACTGCTCTGCTCCACACAGACACACCAGGCTGTCCTCTGACCACAACAAAAGCTCCCTGATAAGGCTCCGAGGTTAAAAACGGGTTAAACACTACCAGCGTTCATCATGGGTTAAAGGTGAACTGTTTTTTAGCCACGAGGGCGGTGAAACTATGGGGAAAAACTGTGGAGCCACCATCACAAAGGCAAAGTATATTTAAATACATTACATCTTGCAGCCCTGCCTTGTGTGCAAGTGAGCACAGCAGGAATGCAACGGGATGTCTGGGTTGGAAGAGGAGCTCTGCCTCTGTGTGAGGAGTCCTTTCCCCTCAGCCCATCACCAGCAGGATGCTGCTGGGCTCTCTCTTTTTCCTTCTTTCCCCCCTTTTTTTTATTTTCTTTTTTTATGCGCAGTGTCGAACGAGTCCCGTTTGGACCATCTGGGAGGCAGCTGATTGCTTGCTAAAGCCAGCCTTTAAAACCTGCTTCCCCTTCCCATATTCTAATGAAGTTGGTTTAAGCACTGCTGAAACCAGCTATTATATTTGGCACGCAGAGTTTTAACAGAGATTAAAGGTTTCTTTTTTGCCTCAGGCGGGTTGGGGAGAGTGCGCCATCTAATCTAGAGGTCTCAGGATCGTTTTCATAATAAAAAAAGATGTTTCAAAGGGCACCCCAGCAAGCCTAATGACTGACCAACCTGTCACAGGCAAAGGGCACAAGTTGAACTTTCTAGGCACAGCAATCCCCAGCGGAAATGATACATAAACGCCCAGATAAAGCACATTAAGAGGAGCCCGATGCATTTCAAGTCCCGGTTTTATATTTGTGCAATAATTTTAATCTCTTTTAACCTCGCCCAGCTACAGTTGACACAACACGTAGGGTTTGCTATTTCCACTCTCTGAGGACGTTGCCGCTGCTCTGCCGTGACAGAGATCACGCCTGTGTGGGCGCTAATTTGGAGGTACCTTGCTCAGTCGACAAAACTGAACCTCTACCAGCCCTCTTACAGCTTCAAACCTCAACATTCCTTTGATTTCTGCGGACCAAAAAATTTTTCAAAAATTTGAAAAAAAAAAAGGGGGGGAGTTCAAGTTTCACTGTGATATTACAAACCAAAATTAAAATACCAGCCAACTGCTACGCATTTCTTCCACCCCTCCTAGCTACTGATCTGTCTCTTCTGCTGCTAAGAACTTCTGCCCCCCTCAATTTCACATATTGCTTTTCACATTCACGGGATGAGAGTTTCAGCACAAAATGTTTTTTAGGGGAAACAACAGAGAGAAACCAGAAGTAGCAATTGTTAAAAGCCTTGATTTGCCAAGCAGGGGATGGGGAAGCACACTCAGCTCTCCATGCCTGCATCCTGGGCACTGCTCAGCCTCAATCCATCCCCAGTATACAGCAGGAAGAACAGGCCTTACTCACACTATTGCCTTGTCTGTTTGTAAACAGGATCGATCAGTATTCTGCACAGAAATAGCATCAGCCTGCAGCATTACTTGGGGGGAAAATAAACAAAACCAAACCTGCAGGCCAGAAATGTCACAGATGCCCAGTGGAACAGGCTTCATCCCAGGAGGCAGCAAACGGCCAGGGCTCCTCCTTCCTACCAGCAGCATCCCAGCTCTGCCTGCTGTCAGCCACAGCAAAATGCAGATTGAGAGCTGATTGTCACAAAGACTCTGAGGCTGCAGCAGTAACAAACGGCTGAAATAACGGGCTGCTCTTTACTTCCAGTGGTTAAAAAAAAAAAAAAAAAAAGAAAAATCGAGTTTGTTCCTAAGTGCAGTTCAGGGTTTTGAAAGCTGGGCATCTCAGACAGCCATGATTTTAAGAAAAAAAGAAGATGGAAAAGAAAATTGCTCTAATAAAAAAAAAATCTTTTTAAACGTTGCCCCAAAATAATAAAATTGTTCTTAAACTGTTACATAACACCACAGAGAAAAGACAAATCTGAGTATTTTCTGGACAGAACCATCCACTAATTTAATTTCTGATGCAAAGGGTACTAACACAGCACCAAAGACATTTTCTCCACGATCTTTCTGTGGGATGTGTCCACTCCTCTCAATCAAAGCATCTCTTTAGGCACCCTGTGCTATCACTATAAATTAATATATTTTCTTCTATTCTTAGAAATTTATTGTCATTTGTCAGCCCCGGCAAGACAGTGCTGTTGCTTTTCAGCATGAGTCATTTATTTGCCTGCTTAATTTTTAATTTCACCTCCGATTAAATATTAACCAATAAACAACAAATACGAAGCTCACACTTCCTCCAGAGCTGCAAAACCGAACGGGTGGCAGTCTGTGCTGCTCATGACTCACCTAATGCTGCAGCACCAGGGAAACACCACCTCACGTTCCTGAGGGCAGATGGAGGAGCCCAGCAGGCACAGAGCGTGACTGACATTATTCCCTGCTGATGCAGCTCCTTAATACCATGGAAAAGGATGCTCAGGCCCAATTCCATCCCAGAATCTCTCCCAGCACAAGCACAGACCCCTCACCGGGCTGGCAGGACTGACATTCCACCACCTCACCCCTCCTAAGTGGTGAATGTTGGATATTTCTTCACCAAAAGGTGAGAAATAGGAAAAACCGTGGCTGGCACATGGCAATATTCCCATCACGGGGTTTTGCATCTGCAAAATACATCCAGTTACCACAAATGGGGGAATTGGGAGTCTCACCCACAAGAAACCCCATTATTACACTGGGTTTGGGTGGGGTTTTTTTGTTTGCTGGTTTTTTTGGGTGGAGGTGAGGGACTATTTTACAAAAAAGACCCTCCCAATATTGATATTTTCAAGATGTAGATATGTTCTACATGAACTACCGAGAAATTGATAGAACTACCCAAGAAATTTGGCTGGAGGGAAGGGGTTATTTTACAAAAAAAAAACCCTACCAATACTGATATTTTCAAAATGTAGATATGTTCTATGAGAACTACCTCCTGATTAAAGGAGGTGATACTGGCCACATTTTTCAATCAAAATTGAAAAATTCAATCAAAATGATCTGACATCCTAATGACCCAATAAATAAAGTGAACTGGGTTTCATGCTCTGGGTGCTGCTCTCACTGCTCTATCCATAGTGGGCTTCAGTGGATTTATTTCATAACCAAAATCCTCCTGGAACATAAAGAGGCATCACCCCCAAGCCCTGAGGGCACAGCTTTAAACATCATCCTAGAACCAGGCAGATTTGGTGATCCCAAACTTAGAGAGAAAACATCCCTCCTCAGACACCTTCAACAAAAGAGAAATAAGAACTCCAGGAAATTAATTTCACACTCAACATCAGTTGGTTTTCGCAGACAAAAGCGGTCACTTTTAACAAAGGTTATTTGTTTTTACTTATTCTTCCCAATGCTTCTGAAAGTAGAAAACTGAGTAAAAGAAGACCCAAAGTGCAGTTTGAAAACAACAGACTGCTGTGGAGCAGAGAGAAAATCACTTCCATCTCTGATAACCAAAAACTTCACACACAGAACCCCTGAATAAAACACCATCCTTATTTTCCTCATTAAAAAGTCAGAATATCAGCCTGTAACCTGGTCTGGAATCGTGTGAAAGATGGATTTTTGTCGTACAAATGCAATATAAACTCGAGCTGGCTGTTTGGTTGGGTTTTTTGTTTTTTTTTCTCCAGAGTTGCTGTGTCTGGGAGAAGAGGCTTCCAGTCCTGTAGAGCCCAAGTCAAATATTTTTCATCTCCTAGCTGCTTAGAGGAAATGCTTGCCAATTAAAACAGAAGCAATTTGGATGAGCTAACTGCAGGCCTGCTGGGAAAACTATTCTTTGATTTCCCTAATCAGGAAAAGTCTCATCTTGGAAGCTTGTAAATATTTTCACAGTGTGTTAGAATGTAGATATCATCCCCGAGTATTCTGACATCTGATTCCATTTGGGCTTCTACTGGCAGGAAAGTTAACAGCAGTGTAATGAAGCAGATTTCAGCAGAGCAGGATCCCAAGGCTTGCATTTCACAGTCCTAAAATCTGGACAAATAATGGATTCACAACGAGTCAAAAAAAAAAATTAGGGTATATTCTTAATTTGACTTTTTTCTCCAAATTGTCACCTGAAATTATGGCAGCTCTGGTTTTGCTCCTCGTGCAGCTGCAAGGTGGCACACACAGGAGTTAAACTCAGGGAATTTGCAGCTCCCACTCTTCCACTGGGAACATTACTGCCCCACTTGGACTTCACCTGGCTGTAGATAAAATTCCAGCTGAGACATACAAAGAACCCCCAAGCAAGTGGGGGAAAAGCAGAGAAATGTCACATTTTAGTGAGTACAAGGTGCACAACCAGATTTATTGATGCCATTCCTTAATAAAACGGGACTGGAAGCAGATTTAAGGGAATTTTCCCTTGAGTCTGAGCAAAATCATCTGAGATGTTTCAAGACTGCAGTTCCTTGGACTCTCTGCTGGGAGCAGCAGGGATGAAAACTGATTGCAGAGGATGAAAACCTCACAGCAGAGCTCTGCCAGGGCAAAAGGGTTGAGCAGGAAAACCAAAACCTGCTCTGTAGAGGCCTCCAGGTATGTGAAATAAATCAAGAGTGGCCCAGCTGGGGCACCTTTTCATGGCAAAGCCAAAACGTCCGTCCATTTGTGAGCACAATCTTCATGGAGCAGAACGAGGGATGGATCCTCCATCCAGCAGCCAACAAAGCTGATTCAATGCACCCCACAATGCCCAAACTCACACTCTCAAAAAAAAAACAAACAAAAAACACAACAACCTACACTGACTTTGAAGCCGAATTATCAGGAATGCGCAAGGTGCAGAAGGAACTAAGGAAAAACATCATCTGAAATTAAAGCCGGTTGGCACCTCACAAAGCGTGAAATTTTTGTTTAATACCAGGAATTCGAGAGCAGATAAAGAAAGAGAAACCGAACTTTGTCGCTAAAGTGTTCTCTGAAAACATCCCTGACTCCATCCCTACATTTCTTCATGAATTTCAAGTTGATTTAGTTAATCTGTCCGTGAATAAAGAAGCTGTGGCTGCCCCTTGGAAGTGCCCAAGGCTGGGTTGGATGGGGCTTGGAGCCACCGGGGATGGTGGAAGATGTCCCTGCCTACGGAAGGAGCTGGGATAAAATGGCCATTAGGGTCATTTCCAACCCAAAGCAGTGATCCTGTGATAATTCATTCATCGTGAGCACGCACAGATGAGACTTTCATTCAGTTGTTGTTTTCAGGCAGGAGCATATTTCCCCCCGTAATAGGATGGCATTAGGACAATTAAGTTAAAGTATTATTTTAAAAATATTACAAAAATGAAAACATTTTAAAAAATCACAGGCAACTACCTGTTATAATCCCTTAACAGCTGTTTCAGCCTTTCAGCATGAACCTGAGCCTCCAGTCAGTGCCAGTTTTGTTATCAGGTAAGATAAATAAAAAGGATTCCGTGCCACCCGTAGACACTGTTGAATATTTGAAGGCAACAAAGGCCTTGTCACGAAAGAAATTTTTATGAAAGAGACACAAAATATCATCCATTTCAGCTCTACAATAAGCATATTTACTTGGGACTTCTACCAAACAGAATCTTGCACAAATTGGCTGATTTTTTTTCTTTTTTTTCCCATGTTGTGCTAGTGTGATGAGGGGAATTCAGAGGAGGGTTGTGAATTGAAGAACCTCCAGCCCCTGCTGCAGTGCAGTTACCCAGCCTACATCTGATCCCAAGCCTTTCCCCTGCTCCTCGTGGAAATGGCTCCAGCAAAGCCAAATGAACTCCTGACAGCCACCAAACTGCTTTAAAGCAATCAATTCAGGCCCATTAAATAATGAAATGACTCCAGCAGTGACTTCTGGGGGACTGCAGCAGTTCCTGCAGACAAAACCCTTCCTCCCCCGATGCCGGAGCCTCTGCACGAGCCTCGCTCTCTGCCTGCTGAGATGGGATCAAAAATGAGATTTTTTTTCCAGCCAAGTCTGTCCCAGCCACCAGTTTTCACCACCTCAAACCCTGCTGGTGCCAACAGGAATTTATTTTCTTTTGCTTCTAGTGCTCAAATGAAAGGTTATTTTTTATCAGCCATTGATGCTCTTGAGGCTCCAATTCCCCACTGCAAAGCAGGTTTGGGGTTGCTTTTATTTGCTGCCTTCCTGCACACCACATATTCTCACTCTTTGGGGCACTGAAAAGATCCATTCTACACCTCCCTAAGCTTTAAAAAAAATCATGTTTTCATGTAGAATTGATTTTATACGGCACAGTCGTGGCAAGGAGTGCCATCTTCCAGATTGTGTTATCAATTTGATAAAAAAACACACCTAGAGGAGAAAAACCTGAGGATATTCAGACTTCAGACACTGAGCATTAAACAAAGCAGATGGGGAAAAAGGGGGAAAAAAATCTAAATTTAAAAAAATAAATGGGGGGAAAAATCTAAATTTTAAAAAAAATGGAGGAAAAAATCCAAATTTTAAATAAATGAGAGAAAAAAATCTAAATTTTTTTAAAAATGGGGGGGAAAATCTAAATTTAAAGAAAAATGGGGAAAAAAATCTAAATTTTAAAAAAAATGGGGGGAAAATCTAAATTTTAAAAAATGGGAAAAAAAATCTAAATTAAATGCTCTAAAAGCACTAGGTGATCAGGCAAGGAACATAATCCAGCACAGACTGCTGCATCATTTCCAGAGTGGGGTGGAGCCTTTTTTATAGCAGAAAACACCCAAGAGATGTACTACAGTGATGCTACAACACAGAGGAAAATTAGAGAGCAGCTCATCACCATCATCTCCAAGGAAAAATATTCAAAATATTTGTTTGCCTTGTTTCACCCCAAAATTATAGTTCTGTCCAGTCATTACAGTTTTGACCCAGAGGACAAGGATGAAAAATCCTATAAAAGAAAGAAACCCAAACCCACCAGAGTTCTATAATTCGGATATTTTCTTTTCTTTGCTTCGCTAAAAGCAAATTATCGGCACTTAACACTTAAAAGATGAGGCATTCTACATCTGTCCTTCATCTGTGTGTTTTACAGACCACCAGATTTCTAAAATTCAGAATTTGAGTTCCCATGAGACCTTCAGCTGATTATCAGCTTAGTGCACACAATCTCAGGGAGTCTGTGTGCCCAAAATACCAGATTGTATCTCATTTTATCAGAAAATTCTCCAGAACATCCTAAAAGAAATCGATTTTCCAGCTCCTTCCAACAAATAGGATCTGAGGCTGACAGAGCCTGATTAAAGCTGAGAATTCTGCTCCGCCCCACCCGAAATATTTGGGTTTTGTTCAGTCCCTGTTAACAATGGACACTGAGTTTGGTTCCTAATTATTGCTCTTTTTAGTCCATTACTAATCATTTCGTTGTGACAATATTAAATGGCCTCTCTAATCTTCATACCTTGAGACTAACCCAAGTATTTAATATTTTGGTAGAAATTGCCATTTCTCCTGATTGGCCACATCCATCTTCACTTCTTTTCACATTCCTTCCTCAGATTTTTTTAACAATATTTTACAGGCGCTTTCAATCCTAAAAATTGAGATTAATGAAGAAAAGCTTACCTATATCTGAACCACCCATCAGGCTTTTAATCAGTGAATTGTAATTTGATTTCATGATTCCTCTGCCACAGCTCTGCCTTGAGGGCTGCATCAACCCAGGACTGGTTTGAGAGTTGGGAAATGGGAGTTGAAGAATTTCCAGTCCTGGAAAGGATTTTGCCATGAGAGCAATCTCAAAGGCTTAAAGGAAGCCTGGACTTTATTAATTTTTAAATAAACTGGAGATAAATTGAAGCCTTTTCCTGCCTTCTTAGGAGCATGAGGATGAGGAAGTGCAGCAGAAGTGCACTCATTAATGTGAAATATAATTTTGATGGATTGCTTTTACTAAAAAGTTGACAGGCATCATGTTTTCCATAAATATGGATCTATAAGATAACTGAATAAAAACCTGAGGAAATCCATAATTGGCCAGCTGTGGAGAAATTCATTTTGTTGTGTCATGATCTGAGCTCTGGAGGTTAAAGTACCTCTCCAATTTTTAACATCCACGCTATTGTAGCGTGATCAGTGTTGACACTGAGGAAGTGACTCAAATTTCTACAGAACAACCCAAGGGAGACCATTAAGGGAGAAGAAAAAACAGAAATAAAAGCCCAAAACAAAAACCCCGGCCTCGTTCTGCTGTTTTCTGTGTCCTTCTGCCAGCATCTATCACATAAATCACCCAGCCATTAGCAGGGGAAAGGACTGACTGCCTACTGTTGTCTAGAAAAGTCAAGAAAATCAAAGCAGATTTAACAGACCTTCAGCCAAAAGACAGCAGAGCACGGCACAGCCTCACAGAAATGGAACAAGATTGCTGTGTTTGGCCAAAAAAAAGGCCAGAATTACGGTGTTATCCATACAAATCTTTTATCTACCAGAGGCTTCAAGACTGATTGCAGAAAAAAATCCAATTTTCCAGGTGTTACTCTCATCTTTCAGGCGTGAGGTTGCTCAGCAGGTGAAACGCTGAGCATCAAACAGATCATGAAAAGCAGGAGGGGAAAAAGGGATAGGAAAGGGAAAGGGACCCTCCCCTAAACAAACTAAACCAAGTTCCACTCCAGTCTAAATTTGCAGACCTCTCTTCTGCCACCTTGGTTTCACTGTCAGAGGCATTTTGTTGTAACATTCATTAAAGAGACAAAGACATGAAGCCAATACTGAAGCTTTTAGTGCAGCACCAATGGTTGCTAATGAGATCCAGGAAACAGAGCTTCCATGCAAAATGAGTGCAAGCAGAAAAACAAAAGGAAGAACAGAAAATATAAAGGTAAATCATTCGGCTGTTAAAAAAAACCCACAAACCCAAACACTGTATAGTTATTTAATGGCTGAAGAGAAATATATAAAAGTGGAATTGGAAGAGGCACATTTTTCACTTGCGCCATTCCCATAAAGGCTGGAAAAGCAAACTGCAGGCTATAATCTGCTTTTCTGAACATATATCTACATTTTCTTTTTGCTAACGGTGAAAATATTTTTTTCATATTTTTTTAAAAATTCTTACATAAGGCTGAATTATTTTATTCTTGGGATGGGATGCAGCTCTCTAAAATGAGAATAGAGAGACCAAATGATAACTAACAGGGACCACCTCAGAGAGATTTTTGCTGCCACGTGCACAAAATGATGGCAGGAGATCATTTTAGATAACCAAGGGCATAACCCCAAGCCTTTCCTGCTCTGTGCCTGCACATCACAGAGCATTCCCACCCCATCCCACCTATTTATCAGGATTAAAAAGCAGCAGGTGAAAGTATAACAATTTTTAAATCAAGCTTTAATAGGTTATAAACTGCTAAAAATAAACTGCCAGTAGATTACCACCACCAGTACACAGTTCAGCTCCCATAAAACTTGGCATCTCTTCAAATCTCCTTTACGCCACTGAGCTCTCAGACCATCATTATGCAAGAACCAGAGGTAAAGAAAAATAACTTTTCAGCTTTGCTCCATCTTATGGAAAATAAATTATGTGGTAGAAGAAAAAAGCTTTTTCCCTTGAAAAGATAAATTTGCTTCAAGCATGTTATGCTATTTTTTGCTAAAAAAAAAAAATCTTTCTAAATAGTTTTTACTGTCACAGCTTTATTTTTTTTTTCTTATAAACCAGCCCATCTTTGCTAATAAAGAGAGATCCAAACCTGGCCAGCTTTGAACTCCAGCTCCACGTGCAAACATCCTCAGCCCCGAGCTTGCAGGCAATCCAAATTTAGAACAATAAATCGCAATTGAAGCGTTGGTTTGGGCAGAACTTCTTTGCAGTTTTGCAGAGAGTGGAGGAGAAAAAGAACATCCAGCTCGTGTGTCCCCAGCTGGAATGAAAGCCCTCCCCAGCTGGCTGATTTCTCTCACCTGCCAGGAAAACCACAGATGATTCTGATTCCCTTTGATCAGGGGAGAAGGAACAGGAGCACTGGGATGGGATGGAACCCACCAGCCCCCACCGTGTTTTTAATAGCTAAGAAAATCAAAGATAAACGCGTTTTCCACAGTGATTTAGGAGACCTGCCCTGCGAGGCAAGAGGAGCAGGGCTGCTGGAGAGGTGAGTCTGCACCACGAAAATCCGTGTGAAAGGAGCGGAGGGAAAAAATCCACCAAAATCCATCAAAATCCATCCCCACAGGACAATGGGGACTGGCAGCCAAGGTCACTGCCGAGAAAGAGAGCAGCCAAAAAGGAGCCTTGAAACCTCAGTGGGCACTGCCTGAGAGACACACAGCAATGTTCTGCAGAGCTTTGAAATAGGACATGCACAAAGGCTTCCAGGAGATGGTGATCAGGCAGCACTATCAAAATGCCTTTTTTTTTTTAATCCAGGTTATTGTCATCCACGGAGAATCACGAAACCTTTTTGGAATAGAAATGACAGCGTAAATCCCTCCCCAAAATGGCCTTGCCAGCACCATCTGAGGGGGGTGAGGAGCATTTGAGGGTCCCCAAGCTGAAGGAAGGAGGGGTGAGGGTCGTGCCCAGGAGCTGCCAGTGGGCACCGTGGGACTCCAGCTCCTCTCCCTGGCACCAGCACACACCACCTGGCCCACGGGAAGGCACATGCAGACAGAAAACCTCCTCATTAAACCTAAACATCCAACAGAAACAATTAAAAAAAAAATTTAAAAAAAGAAAGGAGTTGGGAAGAGAAATTTCCAAACCCGAGCGTTCTCTGCGTTCAGCTCGAGGGAAAGCATCAAGTTTAGCAGAGGGAAAATAATATTAAAAAAATCCATTCTTCCCTCAAAAATGTACATGAGCACAGACATCACTCTGTTTCTGCTTCAGAGAAGCAACATTTGGAAAACTACTTAACCTTTCTATTTTTATCTGGGTGCATTCAAATTACCAATAATGTACAACATGCTGTAACAAAACCACTGATGTAGGGTATAATTTTCCCTCAAGCACATTATCCTAGCTGGTGGCTCAGAGAAATAAGCTGATAAAACAGCAGCAGACATCAATTGATGGATAAAAAGCGATCACAGCCATGGAGAATGTCGCTGCCCAACCTTAAAATCATACAATTAGCCAAAAAAATGCAAGCTGTAGGATAGGACATACCAACAATCATGCATTAGCTACAGGGTCATCCCAAAAATCCTCCTACAAACACATTTTTTAAGCAGACCAGCAGATTATTGCCTCGTAATTTAGCTATTAACACACAGATTTATTTTAAAGCCATCATCGTGCCTGGTACTTTTATTAAATATCTTCTTCCCTGTCAAGTTCAATCGGGATCTCATCCTAACCATGATGAGCTTTTAATTTTCCGTGCTATTAATAGCAACTTAAAAATAAAATGTTCCCTTTTGAAGCTATAAAGCTGTAACTTTCTTTAGGAGCTGCAAGGGGGAAGAGAGATTAATCTTCCTACTCTGCATCTCTTAAGCTACATTAGTTATCTGCATATATGGGGAAAAAAAAAAAAAGAGCAAGGAAGAAACAGGAATTTTCTCCAAGAACTCCTCCCTGTAAGGATTTCACGTGGCTGCAGCACAGAAATGAAGAATTACCAACATGCAAGGAAGAAATTCTTTAATTGCCCGGCAGGTTCTGAATCCTTCTCGGTGACTCTTTTTTTTCCCCCATCATCAAGAGATAACAGGTTAATGAATGACATAATTAGCTGCAGGATGCACAGACTCCTGTCCAGCACAGCCCTTCAGCAGGTACTCAGATTTCAGCACAACTGGGGTCCTCATTAATTGCCCAGCAAATGAAGAAAGAAGGGAAGCTGGAGATGAGTCCTGTGGCACTCTGTGACCGTCTGACACCAGGATCAGCTGCTCTTCCTCAGCTGCCTCCCCCCAGCAGGGGCACAAGGGAAGGTACAAAGGTGTTCCAAGCCCTCTCTGGGGCTGGTGGAACAAAATTAATGCAGAGTGCTGCACACTCCCTGCTGCAGGGCTGCTGGCACCTGCGAGGATTGACACAAGAGACATCAACCCCGAGGCTCCCACCAGGATCACAGAGCCCCAGCAGGTGCAGAAAAGCCCAGAGAAGGTCCCAAGGAGAGCTCAGAGCCCCTTCCAGCGCCTAAACAGGCTCCAGGAGAGATGGAGAGGGACTGGGGACAAGGGATGGAGGGACAGGACAAGGGGAAATGGCCTTAAGCTGGAGGAGGGTAGATTTTGATTGGATTTTAGGAAGAAATTCTCCCCTGTGAAGGTGTGGAGGCCCTGGCACAGGGTGCCCAGAGCAGCTGTGGCTGCCCCTGGATCCCTGGCAGTGCCCAAGGGCAGGATGGCCAGGGCTTGGAGCAGCCTGGGATAATGGAATGTTTCCCTGCCCATGGCAATCAGATGGTCTTTAACATCCCTTTCCACCCAAATCACTCTGGATTCGATGATTCCCTGACCTTGGGACACAACCAAGGCACTGGGCTGCTTTGAGATGGATTTTCCGTGACTGCCTCGGTGCTTGTGACCTTTCCTTCAGGATATGGGCCTTGCCACAGCCATTGGAGCCCATCTTTATCTGAAGACTGGAACACCAAAGTGTATTTTAATGAGGGATAAACTGAGACCATCTGGATGTCTCAGCTGCTCCAGAGCATGATTGTTTGCTGATTTTAACCGTGGCTCTTGCCGAGAACACAGACCTGTGTTGCACAAAGCGCACGAGCTCAGCTTGATTTCTCCTTGTAATCAAATGTGTTGATCTAAAATCTATTTCCAGCGGATTACTTGTCTGTTTTGGGAACAGCTCCCTCCTCATCTCTCCAGCAGGGTGGTGGGGATGAGTTGCAAAGGTATTTTTGTGAGGGTCTGACAGTGAGTGTTCCCAGGGAAATCTTCCATTCTGGAGCGGGACCACCACTTACTCACACACTACGTACCAGGCGCCAACTCAAATTAAAATCTGCAATTTTAGTTCCCTTTTTTTCTTTCACTTCAAGGATTTTAGTGACTTTTTTTGTTGTTGTTATTGGTTTTGGTTGGGTTGGGTTGTTTGTTTTTTTTTTTTATTTACAGAGATTTGTTGCAAAAATTTGGTAACTAATTGGTCCCATTTGAATGGTGGTGGCATGGGGACCATCTGCATTTCTTCATGCACATATTTCAATGGTTAAATGTTCTGAGTACTGGATAACCATAGTGCAATTAAGCCTCAACAGATCATTTGTAGACCCTGTATATATCCTGCAAGACAAATAATGAGTTTATTTAGGAAGGTAGAGCAAGAAACCACTCAAAACCACCACAAAATTAACAGTCAGCCAAAGAAACTGTGAAAATAATTCTGCAGATTAATTATTAGGAATATTGTCTGGGCAGCTGAGATTTCTGCTCAATTCTCAGATTAAACAAAACCAATGGGGGACTGCACCCAAATTTCCCGTGTTCCCATAGATTTTTTTCCGTGTCAGAAGAATGCAGGCACTGGAAACTCTCCAAATTCTAAAACCTTCAGCAAACTTCAGAACGACTTTTGAAGAGCTCAGGCCTGGGTTTGGAAGTGGGGATGGAGTGAGTGTGCAATGACTCCCACCCAAACACCCCAGCCATCATTAACAAATTGAGATTAGAACACTCTGCTTAAATTAGTTCAAGTGCTGTTAATTAGGCATTCACCAGGAATGACACCTGTCATGGACCTTAAATTCCAAGCAGATCTGAAAGTTAAAAGAGTAAAAGCAACAAGTGTTCTTGTAAGAAGAGCTACTCCAGGGATGCTGAGATCATAACTAATTTATCATATTTTAGCATGGTTTTTTCCACCCTTTTTCAATCTAAAATAAAGTTTCTGAAAAAGAAATTGCTGTCTGTTGCTTTTACCTCTCAAAAAGTGACCCAACACAGAATGTTCTGGCTTTTGACTAGAAGGTGATTCTTTGAAAATGAAACCCTGTAGAGTGTCAATAAATGCCTAAAAGGGAATTTCTGGAAGAGGGATCTTGAGATGTTTGGGAGAAATACCCCCCAAAACACCAAGACAAGCTGACTGCTCCCATTTATTAGGCTCCATCTGGTACCACATTCCTTTATGGATTTGTTGGGCTCAAAACCCTTTCAGGGGCTACACATAAATACCTACAAAAATTTCAGTTGGTTACTCCTTTGATTCCCACTTCTAAACCCAAATGGTTTTGATAATTTGAATTAAATTTAAAAAATTAAATCTCTCCCTCTACAGGCAGAAGCAGAAACGAGGAATTACCAAATTCTCCAAAGATCCAGGCTAGTGCCGAAGATAGCCAAAGTTATTAACCATAATATTATTAACCTGGAATATAATTGGTCATATCTGTGACTTGGTGTGTTCAAGGTGTACCAAGTTTTAAAACAAGGTTTAAACACTGGGATACCCATGATTAATCTGTTTGAATCACACTCCCTGCATTGACATAACACCTGAAACGTGCAAGTAAAAGACAAATCCAGTTGTTTTCAAGGTTTTCACACCCATCAGCTCCTACATATTTCCTAGAGAAGCACACTCACACCTCCTGCAACAGGTTGGGTTTTCTTTGTTATGTTCTGTGGATCCATCTGAGATAATTCAGACATCAGAGAATTGAAATTACCATACTTCAGGTAACTTTAAGCAATCTCCCAATCGGCATTTTTTTAAATCAGAAATCTTACAGGGAGAGCACCCCCACAACAACCTCCAGAATAAAAGGAGAACAGTCAATTCTTTGTATGTTTAACTACAACCCCCCCCAAAAAAATAAAAAATACAAGCTTCTCTCAGAAAATTAAGCAAAACTGACGAGAGCAGAGCCCACGTGTGTGATTTGCATGCTCCTAACCCACGTGCTATCACAGAATGCAGCTCCAGCCCACTCCTGATGGCAGGAGCAGCTCTGCCAGGTTGGGCATTGAAACACAAGATCCCATCTCCTGCTTCAGCCTGCCTCAATCTGCTGCTCCCCACGTAAATCAACGCAGGGTTTTTAGCATTTTAAATCAAGACAACTTTTGGTCGCATATGCTCCTGTGATTTATTGTTTTGCCTCCTTTGAAAATGAACAGAAAACACTTCCTCAGATGTGTTCCTTAATAACCTTCTGTTTGTCTTGCTTTTTGTCTCTTCTTGCGAGAACAAAACTTCCCAAGTTCTGGCACGGCCATTTTACAAAGGACTTAACATTCCCACTGTGGAAACAGAGTGGAACAGACCCTTCCCATCCCTGCTACAGCAACTCCAGTGACCCTGAGGAGAACAGACAATTGGGAAAAACACACAGCTGTCATCTAAACCTCTTTAACTCCTTTTGGAAGCTGCAGCTGCCTGGTGTGACCCTGAGACTGCCCAAGAGCACCTACACCTCATCTGGAGAGGCTAATGCCTTTTTGGGGTTACCTACAAACAGAGGCCAGACAGAATTAAGGGAATCAAAAGCTGTTCTATTTATTGAAGGGCCTGCAGGTACATTTTGGGCAGACAAAACCCCCCCAAAATGGACAACAGGTCACAGGTTTGCACACTTGGATCAGTTTGCTCCATTTGCGTATTGGGGGTTCATCTTCCAATTACAGCCTCAGCTAATGAAGTCATTCACCCCAAATTTGGTGCCCCCAACTCACTTTTGTTTCCATCTCTGGGGGCCTGAGGCAGTGAGGGGTCCTGGATTGCCAGGCCTGGAGAGGAATTGCTGTGTGTGACCAAAATGGGGCAGCAGCAGCTCCCACTGTGTGTGGAGTTTGGAGTTCCACACTACAGAACTGCAGGATTACACATAAATGAGAAATATAAAAGCTAAAAATATAAAAGCCAAAATCCTAGGGCATCATGGGACCATTCAGCACTCAGGCTGTGCATTTCCACCCCAGCCAGGAACAGTGACACAGGCAAAGGCAGTGACACAGGCAAAGGCAGTGACACAGGCAAAGCTCTGTGTGTGTGTGTGTGTTTGCTCCTGTTCTGCTGCTGCTCTGCCTGACCTGATCTGCCACTGGGAGTGCACAGGGAGCAGAGTTGATTTGCTGAATCTGTTTACCCCACTGCCAGTCAAGATGTAGGACGGTGCTTTAAACAGGCAACAGCCAGATTAATATAATTGAGGCTGCAGCTGGCAGCAGCCAGGGAGCCGTGCTGGAATCACAAAGCCCTTATTCTCTTATGATTAAAACCTCCCCAGGGTTTCATCAGTGTAAAGACACCAAATCAGGGATGCAAGGGAGCCAGGGGACCAAGAGATGGGAGCGTTTTTCCTTTTGGGAGGAGGGAACACGAATCACGCCCAGGTAAGTTGCCGTTTTAATCGCACCAGGAGCACCGGTGGATTTGTCATTCCTTGTGACAGAGTTTTCTCCCCAGAGTCACACTCTGAGCAGGGCTCTGTTGCTGTTGTGTGAGGCATTCCTTGCAGCAGGGTGACAGCCCAGCACAGACCCAGAGAGCCTCGCACTCAGCCTGCTTGCACTGACTCCAGGGACAGCTGCCTCCCTGCTCTCCCACAACACAGCAGGAACCCCCTGCCCAAACACACAGAAAAGGAGCAAAACAGTGGCCGGAAAGGAGCTCAGCACCATCAGGCTGACTGAAAACCAGACATTTCTTTGTGCTGGCACTGCTATTTCCAGCACAGGGGAGAACAGACAGGCAGCTTGCAGGTGGCATCCTCCTGCAGGGACCAGCACTGCTGGCACAGATGGCACAGGAAAAAGTGGAGTGATGGTGATGCTAAATCCTTTTTCTAAGGTCTCTAGGACCCTTTGCACTTAAACTCTTTAATACCTCAGCACTACAAACCCCAAAGGTGGAAGGAGCTGTCCTGACACACAAGCTGTCACAGGCAGTGAGGTTCTCGTGGTGGCAGAGGGCTCCTCAAGGGCTGACACCACAGCTCTGGCCATGCCTGGGGGCAGACTGTCCCCAGGGAGAGGTGCTGTGCTCAGCAGCATCCCACAGGTGGGAAGCACTGGCTTGGTGTCAGTGATTCCAGTGACATTTGCCCCAGAAATGAGCCCTCCAACTCCAGCTGAAGCACACAGGAGTGGCACAGCACACGGGAACTATTTCTGTATCAGTGCAGAGCTGATCTTTGCCTTTTCTCTAGCCTAGATTTTGATTTCCCCTAAGTGATCAGCGCTGGCCTAATTCTACTCCCATTTACATCACTTGAAGCTTTACCATCAACTTCAAAGAAAATGGATTTAACCCAATCCAGTTCATTTTGATAAATTCTCCTTTCAGAGAGAAGGACCTCTGCCTCTCCAGCAGAGGATAAGATGATGTATTTTTACACCAGGCTTCAGAGGCAGATGACTTTGCTGTGCCCTACATTCAGGTTTTGGGTTTGAGCAGCCCTGCAGCTGGGCCAGCCATGCCTTGGCTGTGGCTCAGCTCTGCTTGCAGAGCAGCTCTGCAGCCCAGCCAGGAGATTTCTCTGGGAGAGGACAGAGCCCTGCTGCAGGTTCACACTCGGTGCAGGGAACAATCCCAGGGCTCTGGAGAGCTTCCAGGGCAGGCAGGAGCATTATGAGGCCAAAGGCTCAGACTAAATCCAGTCAGACACGAGCCCTGCACAGACCCAGAGCCTCAGCACTGTCTGCTCCCCTCTATTGATCTGCCTCTAATGCACCAAATGCAAACTCCACTTCTGCCTCTTATCTCCACCATCTTTCTATTTCCCCTGCCTTCCTAAATAATTCACTCAGCATTACTGGTCTGCACAACCTTCTGTGTCTGATCCACAGATTCTTACTGCAATTGCATAAATTTGGATTCAGCCTTTTTGGATTGTAGCCTTGGAGCTGTGCCTCCCTCTTACAGGGACCTGACTTCAATTGTTAAAAAATTCTCTCCCAGAATGAACCTTCCAAGACACTTTAGACAGTTTAGTAATCATTTGTTTAACATTGCATTAACCAGCAACTTCATACCAAGAAATCTTCCCTTGTAAACAGAGTTCTGTAATAATTTACCTGATGCATTAGGAGTAGGAACTTTAGTCCAACTTAGGTACCAGCAAATCCACTACCAGAATAAAATATTGAAAAGGGACGCTACAAAAACAAACAAAGGAGCACTACAAACCCTTCAAATAAAGCTCAAAATTCAAAATCAGAGCAATTGTCTGGCAGGAGCAGCAGTGGTTCAGGCTTTTCAGCCTTTACAGAAGGAAGGACTGCTGCAAAAGGCACCTCTGCAAACACTACACCAGCAGGGAAAGGAGCTGTGCTGAAGGACTTCAGGAGGAATTTCTTCACATAAAAGGTGATTAGAGGTTGGAGGGGGCTGCCCAGGGAGGTGGTGGAGTCACCATCCCTGGAAATGTTATGGAAAGACTGGATGTGGGATCAGGGATAGCTTGAACTTGATGATCTCAGAGGACTTTTCCAACCTAAATGATTCTGTGATTCTGTGCCTTATTAGAACACATTTTATCAGAGGAAGGGTAGCCCCAGCACAGTGCATCACAGATATTTAGCAGGGAGAGGAGACAGATGCTGTTTTAAATGCAGTTCAAATATTTCAGCCTATATCCCCTGAAGCTAGAATCCCCTTTAACAATTATATCCTAAAATTGTTGGAAACTCTCTGTCTGCAGGGGTATCTCGCTCTGCCTTTGTACACAATGAGTTATTTCCATTCTTTCCTCCCCACACCCCAAGATGGGCACAGAACCCTTTTGACTCTCAGATCTTCTGCCCCAAAACCAAGGTGCACTGTGGTGACCCCAGCCTGGGCTGGCTCATCTGCCTCTGCCCTCCCTGATCATCTTCTGTCCTTCCTGATCTACCTCTGATCTCCCTGATCAACTTTGGCTCTCCCTGATCTGCCTCTGCCCTCCCTGATCTACCTCTGATCTCCTTGATCATCTTCTGCTCCCCCTGATCAGCTTCTCTCCCTGATCTATCTCTTCTCTTCCTGATCATCCTTTGCCCTCCCTGATCAACTTTGGCGCTCCCTGATCTGCTTCTGCTCTCCCTGATCTGCTTCTGCTCTCCCTGATCTACCTCTGATCTCCCTGATCAACTTTGGCTCTCCCTGATCATCTTCTGCCCTCTCTGATCTACCTCTGATCTCCCTGATCATCTTCTGCTCCCCCTGATCATCTTCTCTCCCTGATCTGTCTCTCCTCTTCCTGATCATCCTCTGCCCTCACTGCCCACTCTGCCCCCCAGGGCCTCTCAGGGCTAAAGTGACATTTCTGAGGCCACAGAACGATGGTGACACTTCCCCCAACAATTTTCCTTTTAACTGGAGAGGGGGTGGTGGTTCCCAACCAGTTTTCATCCTTGTAACCCTAAAGAGCCCACCCTCAGAAGTGACACCTTAACATCTACTGAGCGTGTTTTATCACAACTCATTTTCCTCTTTACTCACATGTCCCCCTCAGACACAAGCCTTTATCAAGATAATCATCAGATGTATTATCTCCTATTTTATGGTGCAGGAAGAGCTCACCCAAAGGGAAGTGACACTTGCAAGAAGGGTGCTTTAACAAGAGACATTAATTAGCAACCACTGTAATAACACCACAGCAACAAGTGCCAAACCTCCCTACATGGACTCCAGCAGCCAAGAATAAGTTAACTTTTTTTCCCTTATTTCCCTGACTTTTATAAAATTTCACGTGGTAAATGGAAAAGTCATCTAGAAATTTGGGGCAGGTCATTTATCACTGTTGAAAAAAATGTCTGAAGTGGAAGAATTTCAGTAACATTTCCTGAATTCCCTACACAGGACAAGACTGTGCTGCTTTCACTCCTCCCGTTTCTGCCCTTTGGTCTTACCTGTATGAATTCTACCTGCTGGAACCAATTAAAGCAACAGAAAATCACAAACCTATCATGGAAAGGTATAAAAGTTTCATAAGCAATGGTCAGCAGCAACCCATAATAACCCATAAATGTGAGCTGCCAGTGCAAATCAGTGCTCCACCAGGGCTGCCAGAGCACCCAGTGACTCCACAGCACAGCACTCACAGAGGTCTCATCAGAAACCTCATCAATAAGTTGTCCATATAACCAATAAAACCAATAAAAGTTGTCCATGAGTCACAAAAACACAGGCTCAGCCTTCCCTGCTTTTCTGCTTGGAAAACCAACTTCAAATCAAACAGCTCCCTTTGGTTTGGGGGTTGGGTTCTTTCCAGTGTTCCCAAGAAAACCATAGGATGATTTAGGTTGGAAAGGATCTTTGAAGGTCATCTAGCCCGACTCAGAGCCAGCTTCAAATGTGGAGCAGCTTGCTCAGGGTCGTGCCCAGCTGAGCTCTGAACGTCCCCAAGGATGGAGATTCCCACCCCTGTCTGGGCCACTGTTCCCATGTTGGAACATCCTCCTGGTGAGAAAGCTATTTATACCTGACCAGAATTCCCCTCACTGGAATTACAGCTTTTACCTCAAAATCCTCTTGCCGTGCACCTCACAGACGAGTCTGGATTTTCCTTCTTTTGTGACCTCCACTGGTTAAGTGAAGGAAGGAATAAAACCACATCCAGCTCTCCTCCTGATCAAGGAACTCTGACATTCCCAAACCTCTCCCTGTGTGCCACGTGCTCCCACCCTGTGGCCTTCTCTGGACCCCCTCCAGTCACCAGTATCCCTCCTGTACTGGGCAGACTGGTGACAACCCTCCAGAAGCAAATCACCAGTCTGAAACAGAGCAAGGAAGTTCAGAAGAGTGGAGAGGACAATTGTTAAAGAGTTTAATGCCCATTCCAAAATGCTTTTCCTGAGCTCACAATTCCACCATTTACCCAGAGCTACCGAGAGCAAAGGAAGAATTGGGATGAACTTTGCCAAAGTCCCTGGGAAAAGAATTTTATTTTCAGAATCAAGAATAAGTCTTCATAACTGGCACTGGAGGGGGAAAAAAAAGGTTTCCATACAATGAAGGCCTTGCATTTAATCAAAACATTAATCCTAGAGTGAATTTTCTGAACATATTTGAACCTCAAGAGTTGCAAATACAGATAAAATACATTTCTTATATATAGGATTAGCCACACAAAAGAGATTGTTTTAAAACTTGTTTTCCTTCAGTTCCATAAACTAGTGGAATTAAGGGACTTGAAAAGTCAGCAAAGGAGTTTGATGCATTTACAAAACTCCATTCACAGTGCTATCAAGATAACCTTGCTAAAAAGAATTAATTCTGATTATCAGGGGAAAAAAATTGTTTGCTTGCTTTAGCAGGTTGCATAATACCCAAAAATACTTAGAGCAATATTACATTTTGCTATATTGGAAGTTTTACATGATACAAGATAATGCAATACCTACAAGTGAACACGACCATTTAGGAGGAAAGGAAGGCAGTGGCAGATTATCAATCACCTCAAGCTTTGTTTCATACACACAATTTGAAAAATGAGGCTTTGATAAAGGCATAAACCGAGAAACAAAAGCAAATCAGAGCAGAATTCAGGGATTAACAATTCAACCAACTCCCTAAAGGCCAAAATTTAACCAGAGAGGCTCGGCTGGGGGAAAGGTGCACAGAGAGGTGGGCAGGGATCTCGTACAGTGGTGAAAAAAAAAAGGGGGCTTAAACAATCACCATTTCAGTGGGGCTACAATGTCAATAAAGAGAGAACTTGTGCGTGGGGTCTGTGGCTCTGATGCTTAACCAAAATAAAATCAGCACACATCCAGAAAAAGCAACAGGGAGGCAGGTGGCAGCACAGGTAACGAGTGGTGGCACTTCTGAGCATGGGAGAGGATTTTATTTTAGCTCTGAGATGTCCTCCAGCATCACCCCATGCTCAGCTCCCGGGCAGCAGAAATGGTGCAGCTCCAGCAGCCTGGGAGATGTGCATGGGGGTAAGGTGAGGCTCTGCCCATGGCCCCGTGGAGGTGATGCCTTCAGTTTTATCTTTCATATTTTCACATTCTGTGCTGCCCAGGGGTGCAGCTCTGAGCTCACAGTCAGGGTCACTCACCTCTGCACACAGCACGGACACAAAACAAATCCTTTTCCTGCTGCACACCAAGGACAACTTTCAGCCCAAAAGCACAACCAAGGGTGGCTGAAGGGAGGAACAAGAAGGATGGGACCTGACAGCCTGGAGCTGGAATGGGACAATTCAACCCCAAGATGCAAATGGACCAAAACTTATAAAAATGTGAGACCTCGTGACCAGTCAGCCATTTTGTGACCATTTGGGGTCCACCTTTGGTGCAGCCCTGGCCAGGCTCTTGTCCTGCCCAAGGTGTACCCTAAAGTCCTTTCAATAAATCTCTCCTTTATTCTCCAGCTCTGCACAGTCTCTGTTTCAGCTCAGCCTTCCCAAGGCATCAGAGGTACTCCTGTCACACCACAGGCACGACAGGCAGGCAGGAAAACTGGAGAAAGGAGAAGTCAGGGAAGTGGATGAAGAGCAAGAGATGCATTTAAACCTTTTCCAAATATCTGCAACCCGAGGGAGAAGGCAGGGAAGCAGTGGGATGGATAGAGGCCTTCACCCTGGAATTCAGGTGAAAGGAAAGCTGCCAGCACTGCTCTGCAGCACACATTTCTTGGGTCCTGGGTTAGAAAGGAGGACCCAGGAAATGTGTTTCTGCTTCCCAGATATGTCATATTGCCAGCCTCACCAGGAACAGAGCACTCTGGCTGTGCTGTCCAGCATTTCCACCCTGCTGCCCAAACACAGCCTGGCTGCTCACACGAAACGAGAGCAGGGCAGCTCTTCCAAAGGCAAAGCCAATTAAAACTGGATTTGGGCAAGCTAAAGTCACCCCAAGTTTCAGAAATAAAGGCTGAACAGCTGTCTGAAGTTTGTTTCTATAGCTGTTCCTAAACTCTGAAGCACATTTTCTGTCAGGTGAAGTTGCAACCCTTGCAAACCCCATTAGCAGCAAGGAGAGCTGTCGGACCCGTTCCACACAACGCATTATCCCTAAAGTGATCCCGATTTAATTACTGAAGAAAACACAAACACTTTCCAGTTGTTTTTTTGCGGTGTTAAGTAGCTCACAAATTGTTGCACAGATGCTTTTCCTGGCATGCATCAGGTCCAACACTTTTGCAAAGTCATCCCTTCACCTCAGGTGAAACCTCAGCGATCAGCAGCTGATAAAAGTGACATTTCCCTTGATCCCCACAAAAACTGTGGTCACTCTTTGGGAGTTTCACATCTTCACTTTAAAAAACCAACCAATTACATCTCCTTCATGTTGTGTTTCACGATTCCAGCAGTTTTGTTAACCTGGAGAACACTTGGCACCGTTATTCTAATTATGAGAAGCGGGAGTACACGAAATCTTCCCAGCAAAAGAGAAACCGAGCTGGCAGGTGCATGAAATTCTACCCTGCAAAATGACAGAAGGGGAAGTAATGGGACACTAGACCTGTCACTTACCCAGGTAAGAGTCAGCTGCTGTAAATAAAAAACTACATTCTTTCGAGCTCATTCAGCTCTTGATAAATTGACACCAAGCACGGATATTGTTACAAAATACAGCTGCGGTAACTCGGATTGTTTATTTACAAAACCAGCTGTCACTATAACACAAAGAAAAGCAGTGTGTGTGTTTGTGAGACATTTAAAGCCCCAGACCCCAGGAAGGAAAGTCTCCCATGTTTCCTGACACAGCATCATACATGAAAAATGCATGCACTTTCCTACTGAGCTCACACATTGGGTTACAGCCACATGGCAGCACTGGGGGGTTAAATACCCCACGGGGCTTTTCTTATCTCCTGGACAACTGCCCTGGAACCCAACATGCACAACTCCCAGATGCCACGAAGGCTATGGAGCCATCGCCCCCTAAAACCTGGAGAAAATATGAAGTTTCTATTTTAAGGATTTCCTGTGAAAGCCCTCAAGTTTATTAAGGACTCTGTGCTAAAAGTATTAGAAAGCTTTCATTGCCCTAAAAGCCACCCTTCCACAAAGTCTCCCCAAGCACAGGAAAGCTCAGTGAAACCCAGGAAGGCCCTCCCAGAAATTCCTATTTCAGAGGGGCAGAACTGAGCCATCAGTGATCTCTTCCACAGCAGAAACCTTTGGAGCTCCGTGCAGTCACACATGTCCTGGCCCACATTCAAAAACCAGACTCCAGCCCCTCCTGCCTCCTTCTGCGTGTTGCACTTGGCTAACCCCTTACATAATCCCAGGACTGTCTTATTTTAAAGCACATATAAAATAGCCCGAGTTCAAGCACGGAGATAACAAAGTCGTCAAACAAATCTGAACGCTTCCGAAACCCACTTTTCTCTTTTGACAACTGTCTGAGAACAGAGAGTGCAGGGAGCTGTTCCTCTTTTAAATTTAGCTTCAGCCTCTGTGAAAACTCCTCCCAATGCTCCAGCATTTGCTGCCTGGAAAGATTTGCTGCCTGGTCTTTGCATTCAGGTGGAATGGGGCAATGAACCCGATTTTGCTGACCCAATGACTGTAAGATTACAGAGGGGGAAAAAGCGAACACGCGTCTGCACAGAAAACCCAATATTTTAATTTTTTTTATTTTTTTTAACTTCGAAGTTTGTTTTATGTGTGCAGCAGGGAGACAGCTGCTGCTGCACCTCTGTTTGCCCCATCTTTGTGTGCCAGGACAGGAGCTGGTGCTGCTCAGAGCCACGTGAGCTCCGGAGCTGCTCAGATGTCTGCCTGACATGGGATTGCTCCGAAATTAGAACATTGCCCCATTTTCAACAGAGCCTCCAAGATCCCAGGGTTGTCCCTGTTAGCAAGGGATGTCCTTGAAAACGAGGACAGCTGATAACCTTAAAGAAGGAGGGTAATTAGTCACAGCCCTGCAACCTTTCCTCCTGAAGTAACAGTGATAAAAGTAAACTCCTATTAGAATATCATTAAATGCATTATTATGCAATGCTGGTTACATAACCATGCTTTACCAACTCGGGGTATTTTCAGGCAGAATTCAGTTTCACAGGCTTGCCCACACAGAAAGGTTTTTAAAAGTATGAATTGTCTCTCTCTCTCTCTCTCGAGGGGATGAAAAAAGCTCAGGTAAATTGATGAATGGCAGATTGGCTGCCAATATTTCACATCCAACTTGAACCCTTTAAAAAAAAAAAATCTTTTTAAGAATCCCTTTTCAGCTAATTCTTTCCAGAGAAGTGATAAGATTCATAGAAGCATTTGCAAATCCAAATATATCACCCTATCCAGACATTCAGTACCATTTGAATTCCAGCTAAAAATTCACTGTGAATCCATGCAAAAATCAAGGATAAGCAAAATTAGACTGCATTAAGCACGACAACGTGAAAAATGTTGCTGCATTTTATCAAAATTAATACTGTCATCTATTTCCCTCAGTCCCTGTTTCAAATAACAAGCAGGAGTAGGGATACATTCTAGGTTTTACTAAAATATTTCATCTAATTCTACTCATTTAACAGCTTTTGCTAGTTCAGAAATGTTCTAACCTCCAGAATAAATACCTGAATACTGTTCTTACTGGTGCCTAAGCTCAAGTTAAATAAAATTCACAGCTATTATAAAGCCTAAAAGCAAGAAAAGAATGAATAGGAGTGCATGTGGAATTCTGACAAGGCAAAAGCTAGTGCTGAATACATTTCTAAAATATCAGGTTATAAAGAAAGGATGTACATTTTCAACACAGAAATCTACATGAAATGCAAGCATTGCTATTACTTAAAGTTCATCAGTTAGCTGCTTATTTCCTTTCCAAACATTTCCTTGCAATATCAGCCATTTCCTGCTATCTGTGAAATCCACCCCAAAACTCTGCATTTGTAACGGGCTGCAGTGACAATTGTTAAAGAGAAAATAAACAGCTGATGAATATTTCAGGTACAGCATCATCTCTAGGTAATATATCCCACAAAATCCCCCTCATAGCTACATTTTTCTTTCACGTTCTCCATCCTCATGAATCATTCCTACTCCCCTGCTTCCTGAAAGTCAAAATGCAAGGGACGTTTTTGGAGCAATTCTCATTTGCCCTCTGGCTGTGCAAACTCATAATGGGCATCCTCCTCCCCTCACATTTTCTGCCCCATGGCCCAGCTTGTGCCCCCTCCCTGGAACCCAAAAACAGCCCAGAATAATCCTGCTGGATGGCAAAACAGAGAGAGATCCCGTGCCAAGCATCACCGTGCCGTACCTGGAAGGCTGCAGCGGCTGGGATGGGGATGCTGGGGCAGCAGGTGAGTTGTGCAGGTGAGATGTGCAGGTGAGTGAGCTGTGCAGCTCTGCGCAGGTGAGATGTGCAGGTGAGCGATGCAGGTGAGCGATGCAGGTGAGATGTGCAGGTGAGTGATGCAGGTGAGTGAGCTGTGCAGATCGGTGCAGGTGAGCGATGCAGGTGAGCGATGCAGGTGAGCGATGCAGGTGAGTTGTGCAGCTCTGTGCGGGTGAATCGTGCAGGTGAGCTGCGCAGGTGAGCCCCGGCTCCCCGCTGGCCATGGGATGAGTGAGGCGCTCCCTCGGCACCACCCCGGGCTGTGGCAGCAGGGACACACCTTTCCTGCTTCTCTCCACCCCCTCGAATCCCTGGATCCCCGTCCCTTCCCGGCTGGCTGCACTCGGGAGGGGAAGGGGAAGGGAGGCAGCAGCAGCAGCTCCGCGCTCCGGGGAGGAGGCACCGCCGGGAGGGCGATGATTGCTTCTACTGACAAATCCTCAACAACAAAATGACATTTCTGCGGTTTCTCAGGCGGGGTGATGCCCGGCCCTGGCAGAATTCAGCAGTTTTGAGAGAGAAGGCAGCGGGGAAGGTGGATTGCTGCGTCCCTAATTCCTTAATGCGCTGTGCCCACCCCAGAAAATCCAGCCTGGGCTGCTGTGCCAGGAACCAGAGACACCAAACAAACGGGAGCAACCCAGTATCTAAATTTATAGAGAAACAAACAAACAAAGAAAAGTGCATTGGGGTGAGAGTGTTTAAAAACCACCAAAGGAGAGGAGTTTGGTTCACAGCGTAGGAAAAGGATTTTCAAAAATGATGTGCACGACCCAGCAAAGCAAGAGCCTCTGAAGTCAGGAGCACTTCAAGCAGAAATAAGGACTTTTCAAAAGCACTCTTAGGAAATGCTGCTGAAAAGGCAGGCAGCCATCAGTTCCAACCATCACATTTTACCTTTTTAGTTATTTATTGGAGAGCTGAAACACAAACCCGGCAGCAGAGAAAGCCTGCACACCAAACCCAGAGCACCTGGCTCCTTTGGGTTGGGAATGTTTGGGGAAATGAGGGGTAGTGGATTAAATAGGATCGAGCAGAAGATGAAACTGAACCCCAGCCTCCCTCGCTGAGCCCTTAACCACTAAAATATCCCAAAAAGGGGGAGGCAGCAAAGTCAGGGCTCCAATTTTCAGTTTCTCTGGCCAGGTTTGGACAGCAGGTGTGAGCCTCGCCCTCTGTTCTCAACACAACTTGCCCAAATTGAACCGTCACAAGTTTTTTTTTTCTGTAATCAGGACAAATATACTGGACTACTATTCTCAATTTTAGAGGAAATAAAGGAACAGAGGAAAGGAAAACAGAGTTCCTACTAGCTCCAGATTTTTAAAAATGTCCACGAAAAAAATACGTGGGATGAGTGGGACAATCCATGTTAAAAAATAAACCAATATTTTTATGGAAGAGATATGTACACACACAGTAACTTCCTACTATTATTATTAATAATATTAATATTAACCTCAGGCACTTTCTCACAGGTAAACATTTCCTCCCATCAATAAAAGAAATGTCATTAGAAAAAGAAAATAACGATAAAGTAGCCAAAAGTAAGAAAGTTTAGTGCTGCTTTTTAATCTGTTGGCTCATTTTCTCAGGAAACATTATTATATTTTCATGGTGCAAATTATGTTTATCACTGCCACGCTATGGAAATTAATTTCTGATTCATTTAAATTAAAGACCTTTGTATCTGTAAAGAGTAACAATTTCTCCTATAAAAGTGCAAGGGCTTTTAATAGAGTCTAGAAGAATTATATTGTCATATTTGAAAATAAACATTGTCAGACTTACCTGGAAAAAAATAGATTCTGTGAGTTAATGCAAGTTTGACTGGACAGAATTTTAAAAGGGTGTTTCACATGCATAGACCCTGCAGGTAAAGAAACCAACCACCCCAGATCTTTAAATTCTGGGACTGTAAAAGGAGACTCCAAAAACACTCGAGATGGTTTCACCCAACCATTAAAATAAGTGGTTAAAACTCAGGCAATTAAGAAATTTAAAAATAATTTTTTAATAATTTTTTTTTTAAATTTTGCAGGAACAAAATTTGGCACTAAGCTGTTAGAAAAGCACATTTGTGGCCTGCAAATGTCTCAAGATAAAACCAAATTATACCTTAGCAGGAAGGCAGTGCCTGCAACCTCCACAAAATGTTTTTCTTAAGGACTGAGAAGCGATTGCTGTCGGTGAGAGGATTCATTTCTTGAGTGGAAGCGATAAAGATGATAAAGATCTATTTTTTACGCATTTAAAAATAATTTTTATTCGTGTTCCAGGTCCAAACAGGAGTCTGAGAAGGCAAGCACTGAAACCGTGCTGAGCTGCTGGGATTCAGATCATCGTAAACCCCAAATGCTGCAGCCACCCTGCCTTTGCCACGGCAGAATCCAACACCTTCAGCTCCTCTTTTCCTGGCGCCCTGCAGGTGTTTGACACCGATTTGTCCCGAAATCAGCTCACAATCCCTCCCTGCAGCCCAGCCCAGGCTCTGCCATCCCACAGGAACATCCCAGGGAAGCTCCCAGGGCTGCTCTGCTCCTTCTTCTCCCTCTCCAGCGGGGAGCAGCTCTGATTTATGAAGCCTTTGCACGCATTGTGCAAGAAGGAATTCCTGGCACCATCCTACGGAGCCCCAGTGGCACCGTGACCTGCAGGAGTACAGAGAGCACCTGGCACTGCCAGATCCCTCCACCACTGGTAAAATTAAATACTTTTTGTCTCACTCCTATTTTCCACAAGGTAAAATCCACGAGCAGCCCGAGAGCAGTCAGGCTGGATTGAAGAATTGAAGGAATTTGTTTCCCTTACCTTCGTGACACTTTCCATTACGAGTAACTCTGAAGTTGTTTTTAATCTAAATTTAAAGCAAGAAAAAAAAAAAAAAAAAAAGTTGATCGGAGTGGGGGAGTGTTTAAAAATTACAGAAACCAAAGGACAGAAGCTTGGTTCACAGTGTACATTCAAGACCAGTCCAAGATATTACTTTGGAAAAGCCACTTTTGCCACTGCTCTAAAATTTGCATGACGCTCAGGGTGACTGAACGTTATCTTCACATTATATTATGTAATTGTCTTTTTTAGGCAGATATATACACATTTTCCTGCACATAAATGTAACTCTCTGGCCCAGATTCCTCTGCAAACAGAGAAAATGTTGCTCCTTAATCAGGTAATTTTTTGGAAATCTCTAACAGTGAAATCAGATTTTAATTTTTTTTCAAAAGTTACATCTAAGAGAAGAGAAATCTGCATCAAATCATTTTATCAAGGCATAGGCCCAAGGCTAAAGCAGAGAGAGGAATTTCAAGGAATGAATAAGGACGACTGGAGATGATGGAATTTATCTGTGGGGATGAAGAAGAAATGAAGTAACAACAATGGGAAACAATGAAATGGCAAAGGGTAATTAAAAAGCCAGGCCAACATTTACC
>VZSR01000223.1:2487756-2498964 GCA_013398615.1 Brachypodius melanocephalos
GGTGTCCAGCTGCTGTCCCCAGCACCCCCAGGGCCTTTCCCACCTTTCCAGATGCTCCTCCCCAGCCTGGAGCTGCGGGAATTGGTGTGACTGCAGTGCAGGACACTTGTCCCTCCCACTGCTGTCCCCATCCCTCTGCACACTCCCAGCCCTCCAGCAGTTCTGCATCCCCCTGGACAGCAAGCAGGGAAAATGACCCAGTGCCAAGGTCTAGATTAAATATTTCCTTCCGGAACAATCTTCTGATGGCACCTCTCAGTCACAGCACCAGGCACAATTCCAGTCTGACACCAATCCTGACATTCCCTTCTGCTGGGTTTTACCCACAGTAAAGGCACCAGGCAACCCCAGCCAGCACCATCCTCACCAGAGGCTTTGTCAGAACTCCTGCAGGAACCTCAGCAAGCCCCCAAAACACGGTGAAAAATATTCTTTGCACAACCCTGGCAAAAGCATCCTACAGCATCACGCCAGGCCACTTCCCCTTGATTAGAAACATTTGCTCAAACGAGGTTATTTTGAGTTGCAAGTACATTACCTTGTGTCAGGGAATGATTCATGCGTACAGATTTTAATAAAATAATTAACATTTTGTGCCTAAGATAGTGTTTAATGTTCTAGACCAGGGTGTCAGTCTGAATCCTAGGCAGCACCTCACTTTCCATGCCTTGATTATTCAAATATCAAATCCTTGTCATGCTGTAATAAACAGCTGTTTAAGAAGAATCATTTTTAAATGATAAATATATTATGTGCAATGGTGACTAAACCACTAAAGGTCAGATTATATTTTGTCTGTTAAAAAATACGGGGATTTATCAGCCTATTTTATTTGTAAACAGTGTTTAGAAGGTCTGAATATGCAAAAATCTGTTCCTGCAGCTAACAGACAGCTGATGGATAGGATCTATTCATGTCCAGAACAACAGGTATGTTGATAAAGTCTGGAATGCATCCAGGAGTTTGGTGGCAAGGGAATGATTACAGTCCACAGGAGAAGAGTCAAAATATTGTTTTGACAATTTACATTAAATTATGCTCTCACATTTCTTTCTCTGTGGGTAGAGGCACTACCGAAAAATACCAAATTATTATGCAATATTTTTTCCTTTACAAGAATTATCAAGCTCAATTAAGTGTTGTTTGCAGAAAATCCTGTTCATTTAATATTCTTTACTCATTTCCCATTGCAGCTGACCTTTCCCACTGGCCCCAGACTGAAGAGCACATGCCTGCCACCAGCACGTAATCTGGGGACAAGTGCTTGATTATTTGTGATATTTCCAAGATGCAGGACTGTTAGACTGTTCCACCTGCAAAATGTGCATCTTCATGCAGCTCTTGAACCACTCCTTGCTGCATTCCCCTCCTCCTCTCATCCCACCATCCCTGCAAACTTACTCGAGGGCACCCTGAAAACGTGGAGCAGCACTAAAGCAGCAGTGCTCACACCACCCTTGGGAACCTTCCTTTATCCAGGGCTGCACATTTCACCAGGGAAGTGGAAATTTGCTGGGATTTCAGCTGGACCTGCCTGAATTCAGAACCAACAGGAGTGTTTTCGTCGTTTGCTACGGGACAGAATCCCCGTCCAGGAGCTCATGTTTGGGACAGAAGATGGAACAAAGAACAGCAGCCAGCATTTCCCCACCTTCCTCCTGGCTGCTCTGCGTTTTGAAGAACAAACCCAGCTATTCCAGGCTCCCATTGTGTCCCTCCCAGTGGCAGCCCTGCCCTGCCCGTGGCACCCCTTCTCCTGCCGGACCCTTGCAGGGAACATCTCAGGAGCAGCCAGCCAGGCCCTGCCCATGGGTGACTCAAGGTGCCCAAGGGTGTCCTTGCCCAGCTCTTGCTGGCACTGCTGGGCACAGCAGCCCTGAGCCACGGCAGGAAGGTCCTGGCAGGGCCACGGGCTGTGCCATCAGGACCTGCCAAACCCAACCCCGCAGGGCCACGGCAAAGCCACCTGGAACTGGAGACTTCAGTTTTATCCTTCGTATTTTCAGGTTCTGTGGTGCCCAGGGGTGCAGCTCTGAGCTCACAGTCAGGGTCACTCAGCTCTGCACACAGCACGGACACAAACAAATCCTTTTCCTGCTGCACACCAAGGACAACTTTCAGCCCCAAAGCACAACCAAGGGTGGCTGAAGGGAGGAACAAGAAGGATGGGACCTGACAGCCTGGAGCTGGAATGGGATAATTCAACCCCAAGATGCAAATGGACCAAAACTGATCAAAGTGTGGGATCTCATGACTGGTCACTCATTTTGTGCCCATTTTGTGCCCATTTTGGGTCCATTTTGTGACCATTCTGGGTCCACCTTGGGTGCAGCCCTGGCCAGGCTCTTGTCCTGCCCAAGGTGTACCCTAAAGGCCTTTCAATAAATATCTACTTTATCCTCCAGCTCTGTCCAGTCTCTGTTCCAGCTCAGCCTCCCCAAGGCATCATCACCAAAACCCCTGTGGGCATCACCTTCTCACCCCTGCACCTTCCCCAAATGCTCCTTAATCTACAATCCCAAAGCTCTACTCGATTTTTGCCACACACAGCAAGTGTTCACTTCAACCACTGGGAAAAGCTGTGTTCAGCTATTCCCAGAAAAATCTAAGCGTGGTAGAGAAAAGCAGAATTTTTACCCAAACCATCCATTTTAGTGATTTTATCATGAAAATCAATCTTACCTGTAAGATTTTTTTTTTCACTGTTATATAAAAACTTCATAAATAAATGGCTCAATATTAAAACTAGGAAAAAAAAGATGCAGATTTACTTCACTTCTCTTGTTTTGCCCCATCTTCACAATACTAGACCAAAACCAAGTTCTTGTTAATTTTATATCTGATTTACTTAGAAATGAAGTATTTTTGAAAAGCACTGTTAACCATTTTCAGCCCCTGAAGTCACTGGACAGGTCAGTTCTGCAAACTGCACATAGTGATTGAATGAACATGCAGAAAGAACTGCATTTAAACCTATTTGGGGAAAAGGGCTTTTGATTGTGGTTTTTAGGGCGGACTGAAATTACATTTCGGCTTTATGAACATCATATGAAACATTTAACAAGAATTCTTCAACCTTATTACCATTTCTCTTTTTTTAAAGACTCTTCTCATCTAATAAGATGATTGATAAAGCACATTTCCAATCACACAGTGACATTTTGGGGGGGGGTTGAAATGCTCTCCATTCTAAGAATTAGTTCTAAAACAGCCCTTCCATCCACGAGCAGGAATTTTTTCTCAATCCAGACCATCTGGGCAAGGCTTGTAGCACCACAGCTTCTACATCAATTATCCCTGGGGAAATATATAGATTTCTAATCATCTATTGCTGCCTTTTGAGTGACACGTAAGGGATTTATGAAAAGGATTTCTCAGGCACGCCATCAGTCAGAGAGCTTTAGAGACAAATATTGGGTTCTGCAAAAGCATTTTTACACTACTTGGACACTCACAAATGCAATCACTCCCTCCTGCCAACTCTCAGATTATTGTGTAATACACCCAAGCTTTTACATTTATTCAGCGTACACAACTGTGGTTCAATTTGGCACGTTTTTGGGTTTTAAATATGAATAAGAATGCTTCAAAGAACAAAATGGAGCTGGGAAATATTTATACAAGAAGCTGGGTATGGATTAAAATTGCTTGGCTTCAAAAGTAAAATTAGATGATGTTTAATTTAGTTTATTTATGAAGTTGTATTTGTTCAATTTAAATACGTAATCTCCTCGGAGAGAGTTCAGCTTTGCAAAATGATAAACTGTGCCTATATTTCTATTAGTTGTGATTTATTCTGATTCATTCCTTTGTTCAAAAATGCTAATGAAGGCAGATGATGCCGAAGAAGATCCACGAGCAACGACCAATAATACATCCATCAGTCTGAAAAAGAGGGAGAGACTGCTCCACACAGCCAGGCAAGAAACCCCAGACAAAAGATTTCTAGGGAGACTCTGGCTATGCAGGAATCCAGGCACAGGCTGAACCAGCACAACCTGAATTCTCAAAACTCATCCCAAAAAGTCCTGCCAAGGCACACAGCAAATTCCCTCCCTCCCCTGGGTATGCATGGAAGAGAGATGGATGCTAAAAATCAACTTTGCTGGGCTGTGATGGGGAGGCTCCAGGGAGGAAGAGCTGCCCAAAGCTCTGGGGATTGCACGGAGGGATGAAGGAGAGATTGACAGCAGCTCTGCCACTCTGGATGTGCTCTGAGAAGGCACCAAAGAGATTTTCCCTTGAGACATCCAGGTTTGGAGTGGTTTATTTGCCTGTCAGCAGTTGATGATGTGTTTATTCCGCTCCCCGGGTAAGAGCCTGGGGTGTCTGCACCATAAAACCCTTCTCCCATCACTGCCTCCTACAGCTGCACCCAAAACCCCCCCCAGAGACACCCCTGGGGCTCACCAGGGCCAGGACCTGTTTGCACACAGAAGAATTGGCCACTGATACCAGAGATCCTCAGAAAACAATTACAACAAGATTTTTTCCATCCTCCTCCACGTGGATTAAAAAACCTCCAAACTGCTGCTCCTGGTCTAGATTTTTTTTTTTTTTTTTCCTTACAAGGCTATTTCTTCTGGGCACACATGGAATATCCCAACCTTCTGCCTTCCAAATGGAAGCTGATGGATCATCAGTTTAAGTCATATGATAATACGGTTTGAGGGGATAATGAATAATAATATTAATAATAGGTTTGAGGGGATTCCCTATTTCTGTACTCGGATTTGCTTTGCTCTCCTCACAAAGAGGTCAAAAAGAGCAGGATCTGCTCCCTCTTCCTGATCTGAACTGAAAACAGCTTCATGGAGCTCTTATGGCCATCACCAAAGATGTTGGGTTCATTCCCTGGTCTGTTCAATCCTTTGCAGGAATGAACTCCACAGCTCCCAAGAAGGAATTTTTATTTGAAGCACTCACAAGCATTTCCTTTTCTTACTTGGGTGCTGAAAAAAAAAAAAGCAGAGTCATGGGAGAGCAAGTCAAATCCATACAAAATTTTGAATTAAGTAGGGCCTGGAGCTTTGAGGCTCTGTGCTCACTGCAGAACAAACAAAAAATCCAGACCAGCATGGAAATGTGCTGCTGCTCCTGAGGGTAACTCCTGAATAGAAATATCTGGCAGCTGGGAGGAAAGTTTCTGGGGAGCCAGCTGTGAGGTCAAACAAGAATTACTGAGGAAGGGAGGGGATCTGGTGTGTGGGAGGCAGCACAAAATTGGTATTGTTTTCGAGTGAGCCACTGCGAGATTAACTTTGAATGGAATTAAACTCCAGAGTGTACCAAAGAGCAGGAAGGATTTTAGAGGAAGTGCTCTCGCTTCGGGTGCTTTCAGAGATGCATACGTGCACACGCGTGTACAGACACACAGACACGGATTTTCCCCTCCACGAGCAAGGATTTATCCCTTCCCTCATCCAGCAACGGGCAGAACTCTTCCCAAGCTCCCCTGTGAAATCTGCTCTCCCTCAGGAACCTTTGCACTCTCCAGGGTCAGCGCTTCCAGCCCTGCCATCCCACTGGGATTTGCTGCCACCGCCACAGCCCCGGGTCATGCTCTGCCTGGAGGCAGCAGGGTCACCTCACCGCATGGGATAAATCCAGCACAGAGGCTTTCCAGAGGATCCCAGCCCTTAATCCTCTTTCATTCCCGGTGTCCACAGCAGCACTGAGCTCACCAGGACCACTGCAAAATGCCTTCTTTAAAATGAGCACCTTTGGATGTTTCTAGTTACTTTAACTTTGTTCTTTCACAGCGTTCTAATTCGTTCCAATTCTAATAATTGCGATATTCTTAAATATTGCAATTATTCTTCTCTCAGGGTTTGGCAATTAAAGCTCGGAAAGCACTGCTGCTTACCTGATTGTTACTAAAAAATTTAACATATCCTGTATCTGCAGCTTTCATCTGTTCCAGATGAGATAAAGGAGGGGAACAAGATTTCTTCAGAAGGAAGCTGGACAAAATGAAGAAATTGTATGCTAGTTTTCTGTAACAAGTGGGAAAAAAAATCCCCAAAATAGTTCCCTAGCAATATTTTTCAAGATCCCCTCCTAATCCAAAAAGCAGATATGTAAATGAGGCTTGTATGTTAAGACCTCATGCACTCAATTTAAAGTCGTAAAAAGGTTCAAGAAAAAAAAAAAAACACTTCAGATGTCTTCCATTTTCTCTTTCATTCCTTTCCATCCTCAGTTCTGGTACCAGAATCACGTTTTCAGATTAAAACTTTCAAGTGTATTTCTAAACTAGAAAAAGGAGGACAAGGGCAGGGAAGAGGACACTTAATTTATTATCTTTTCACATTAGAGTTACAGGGAACCTTAATGATATACCAATCTATAAACCCTGTAGCTGGTGCTGTATTAATCATCTGTCTACACGAGAACTCAGATAAATATATAATCCTATTTCTGCATTGCAGATTTCATACGTGCCTTCCTCAGATTGCCGCTTCTTTTTTCCCATTATTTTGTAAACATTGCTGGAGGGGAGGCTCCATCCCAAGGTAGGGAATGGCATCCTAACAGTGCTTGCTTCAACTGAACAGCCACATTAAGATTTATAAGAAGATAACCAAAGCAATAGGCAGCAATTCAAGCTTTGCAGCAGAGAGGTTGGTTTTTGTTTTTTTTTTTTTGAACAGTCTGAGCACAGTTTGTCTCTCTCAACACATTCTGCCTTCTCCAAGGTCAAGTCTCTTGCCAGCCACAGGCAGCAGCTGGCCCACCCAGGCGTCCCCCCAGCTTGGGGACGAGCCAGGTCCCACCTGCATGTCCAAAACTCTTCATTTTGGACAGGCTCCAGTGGTCCCTATCCGTGTCACCTCTTGTCATGCCACATATTCCTGGAAAAATCCATATCCCCCTTTTTTTGGCTTCCCACTTCAGCCCAAGCATGTAAATAAATTCAACCCCTCCACATTCTAATATTCAGGCACCACACAGGACAGACAGAGATACTCAATCCTATTTTAGATGAAACAGGATTTAAAATCAAATAAACCCAAGACTCTGCCAACAGCAGTGCAAACTCACCAGCACAGTGCCCTGGGGATAACAGCTCCCCACAAACACTCAGCATAAAACACCACCCCAAAACCTCTGTGCCCTGGAGGGGAGCTCTTGATGCTGCAAGGGGAATATCAGGGCAGTGCTCTCACGTTCTTTCAGGTCACCCCAAGACGTGCAGGGCACCCCTTGAGCCTTTCCCCTCCATGCCAGGAGCTCTGTCCTGCCTGATGCAGAAAATGTCCTGCAGAACCAAGGGGTTGTCCACAAGAAAGCTGAGAGGTGTCCTGCGTGGGAATCGGGCACCTCATTCCTCCTGTAATCCAACAGTTTGTTTTCCTGGCGTTTTCAGCCATCTTATTCAACACTGCTGATTTAGCACTACCATTTTATCCTGCAGTTCTCTGCATAACAATCACCACAACAGCATCACAGAGACAACCAGTCCTACCATAATGCAAATGTCCTCCATGGGTACTGCAACAATTTGCATTGCATCTCAGGAACCGTCTGCAATTCCTCTTGGAATTTCCCAGGTTGGCTCAATTACTCATAAATAGGTATTGCTTTGAGCACCAGGGGAGGGAGGATGACAATCTCGTGTCACTGTGAAAAACGCCACGAAACCATCACTGCATTGTAATTGCATTTTGCTGGTCCCTCAATATCAAACATTGTTTGGGGGTATTTTTAGAACAACATGCGAAATGTTCATTACAGTGCAAGCAGAGGAAGGGGACATGGGAAGCCTGCAGTGCAAACTGAGCAGCTGTCCCCAGGCAGAACAGCAGCTTCTTCTCAAACTGCCTCACAGAGGACACGGATCAATGCTGCCTCCTGACATCTGGGATTGCACATTTCCCAAGGAGACTGGGACACTTTGTTAGGGACGCTGTTCCCTTCTAATTACCTGCGTGACACGAGGTGTACCGCTGTGAAAGACAAGCCAGGTCGGTGGCAGAGCATTTTATTGTGCTTCATCAGCACCCAGGGGGGTGCCAAGGTTAGTGAGATGCTGAGCACGACCATTGCAACGAATCCACCCAGCCCCAAGGTAAACAGTGCACGTGCCAAAGAGCCACCAGCACTCTGAGAAGGGTCACTCTTCCCTCAAGGCCCACTGAGGCACAGAAAGCTGCTGGACAAAGAGTGTGGCTGGCAGGACCTGTGCTGGGAAGGCTGAGGCAGGATGGAGATCCCCCCATTCCAGTCACAGGGGGCAGATGGCCTCAGTGCAGAGTGCAGCACATCCCAGAAGGCGTGTGAGGCTCTAAAGATGTCCCAGGCTGTTCCACTCTCCTGCACGAGCCTGCTCCTTGCTGGCTCCAGCCTCACTGGGTTGGCTGAAAGTTTTGAGAAGATCTGGACTAAGAACAGTGGAGCGTGGGATTAGTGCAGAGGGATGAGACAGCACCACCAAAGGGACTGATCAGGGCAGGGGTTCTGCCCACACTGCTGAGGTTTGGAGAAAGAGGACCCTTGAGCTCCAGAAGGAAGACGAGGCTGAACAAAGAAGTGGTCTCCGAGAAAACAAGAGTGCCCAGGATAAAAACGGTGGAGATTGGACAGAAGACCAAGGGGAGTTTAGAAAGACAAGTGAGGGGAGACCCTGGAATTGTGAGATGCATGGAGACAAAAGCCAGGGGGATGCCTAGGACAGCCCGTGCGTGAGATCAAGGAGGGTAAAAGCCCAAAACTCGTTGGATCTTGAATAAACTCATCACCCAATCCCGGTGTGGGCTGTCCTCCCCTGCCTCACCTGTGACAGCTGGTGGGAATCATCATATGAGACTTTAGCTGGGGGATGCAGGAGGAGGAGGAATCCCAAATCCTGTTTAAAATGCTGCATCTCATCCTAAACTGCAGTCCAGAGTCTACACGGATTTATACCATGGAACACAACCCAAACCAAAGCACAGGAGATAACTTATCAGACTGAGACAGCACTTGTCCGAGTAAAATCCTCCTGAGATGGAGTGTGTACATGAGGAGTATCATTTTCTCCAAATGCCCAACTGATTTCCAGAGGTCAGGAGCTGGGAAGGTCAGTGAACTGGACAGGCAAGCACTACAGAAACAGCTCTTTGCCCAACATCTCACAGATAAGCATCTTCCCTACCCTGTTTCCTCATTCTGTGTGACAGATTTTTCAGCAAGATCCAAAGCAGATTGGACTAAATCTCATTTTATTTTTAATTCATTTCGTATGGTTTTATTTTTAACTCACTTTAATTGAAATGCAGCGAATGAAATTATCAATTGAAATTACTTCATCAGCTGTGAGTCTTCATTCTTTAATATATAAAGTAAGCTCTTAGTAAATCTGAATCACTGATTTTTCCTGCTTCGTCCTCAAACCCTGGGATGCTGATGCAATGCATTGGGCATTCAATATTGCAAATTCCACACTCTCAACCATAAACGTATTCAGGATATTGACCAATCTTTGGCATTTCTTACTAAGACAGCACTTCAATTCTGGGCTAAATCTTGAAATTGCAGTTCCAGCTTTAATCATCCCCTTCCAAGGGATTTCTTTCGATGCAATGGCCAAGTATTGTATTTATTAATGGCAGGGCTGAAGGAGCAGAGCACCCTGTGCGAGGGCACAGACTAGGCAAGTGGGGAGGTGTGGTTGTGCCATCAGATGGATGAGCTGCCTCTCAGAGGGAGCAACGGGCCAGGAGGAATCCCGGGATGGCCCACAAAAAAAGGGAAAGGCAAACCTGTGCCCCTGAGGCAGGATGGGCTGGGGGCCAGCTGGCTGGGAAGCAGCTCTGCCGAAAAGGCCTTGGGGTTCCTGTTGGACCCAGAGCTGAGCAGGAGCCAGCAGTGTGTCCTCAGAGCACAGGGCTGCCTCCCTTCCCACCAGCACTGCTGGGACATCCCAGTGTCCATCCGACCTGGGCTGGGCTCCCAGGACAACGGGGACCTGGACTTCCTGGAGAGAGTCCTCCAAAGGAGGTAAGGAAAGGACTGGAGGACCTGACAGCTCAGAAAACAGGGACTGCCCAGCCTGGAGAGCAGAAGGCTCAGGGGGACCTCACCGATAAACAGCTGATGGCAGAAAGGGAGGAAGATGGAGCCAGACTCTTCTCAGTGGTGTCCAGTGAAAGGCAAGGAGAGCCAAGGTAGAAAATTCCCTTTAAAGGTCAAAAGCTGTGAGGGAGGCCAAACACTGGCACAGGTGCCCCAGAGAGGTTGGGAAGTCTCCATCCTCGGGGATACTGAGAACCTGACTGGACACTGCCCTGCTATAGGTGACTGCACTTGGGGCAGGACCATCTTGCCAACCTCGACTATTCTGTGCCTCTGAAATCAGCTGCTTTTCTCCAGCCATTTCACCTTCACCGTGTGGGCAAAGGAGAAAAAAACGAACAAAATGCACAAACTATTCCATAGGAATCCCAGTTTTACTGCTGCTCCCCTTCCAGCTTTTCCCATTGGCTGTTCCTAGGGTTCTCTGAGAGCCTGGTGGGCACAATCCTCAGACGCTTCAACTGTGGCCATGAACATTTTAAAAACAAGGAAAAACATGTTGCCAGCAGGATGAACTTGTTCATACGCGGTGTGGTAGAAGGGAAGCCTTTTGTAACTTGGTTACCATTGCCCAACTCTGCCAACTCTGGTACCTAAGCAGGAATCCCACATCCCTTCCCAGGCTCCATATTTCACTCATCTGCAGTGGCTGGAGGGAACACGTCCTGCCTTTTACAGAGCTGACAGCCTCTCAAATTTATTAAAATATGCCTCCTGCCCACCCCTTCTCTTATACACTGGTTCTTTTTCTTCAACTGCAAATCTCCAGGTTTAATGCAAAAACCAAGGTTATTCAGCAAAAATACAATAGCAAAACCATGCTTTTTAACCTAAATACAAGCAAAACCAGTAAGATTTGAACCAAAAACCCTACAGCTCTTAAAATTGCACCGTATGCTTACATTTCCTGCAAAAGGGCACCAAACTTCCAGACAAAGATCACAATAAAACACCACCGACTCTCTCTGTTGTTTCACAGATGAAATTAAAGCCTCTATATTTACATAACCTCCACGACGCCCTTTATTTATCTCTGTTGGCACACAGAAAACCATCCAGCACGCAGAGCATAACCTACCTAGAGAGGAAGACTGTTCTCTTATGCAACTGCTCCACTAAGCAGGGTCTGATACCTGGGAGCAGGGCAGGGAT
>VZSR01000223.1:2502156-2529360 GCA_013398615.1 Brachypodius melanocephalos
TTTTTTTTTTTTCTTTCCGTAATGCTTCCCCCTGGGATAATGACAAAAACGGAAGATGGCAAGCGACCAGGAACATGCCACTTACTCAGAGACGGGAGAAACCTTCAAGGACAAGGGCTGTCAAGTCCTAGCGGTGTCGCTGGAGGAGGGAAAGGGGGGGGAGGGATGAAAGGTTGTGGAGGAAAAGGGGGCGCGGGGAGCGGCGCATCCCCGGCACCCCCGAGCAGGCGCAGGATGCGGCGGGGCTGGAGCCCGCAGTGCCCGGCGATGCTCGGGCTGTGCCCGCTGATGACAGAGCCCGGCACGGCGGCGTGTCCGTGCTGCAAATTACTTCATAATCGCCCTCTGCAAAGATCCGGCTCGCTCGCCCTCCCCTGCTCTTTCTGTTTATGTCAGAACAATGGGGATTCTAAGGAAAATAGGGAGAAAAAAAAAAATAAAGAAAGAAAGCAGCCCTGCGGCGCTGTGAGGTTTGTGTTGTGTTTGTGTCCCTGCCATGCCTGCCAGAAATCCAAAACCGTACAGGAGGAACAGCGAAATGTCCCCGTTGAATGTGATCTGGTCACACCAGCATGTGCTGTAAAAGCACACACACACACACGCCAGAGCAGCTCCTGCCCTTCTCTGCCTCTTCCTCTTCCTCACAGCCCTGCACTTTGGGGAATCGCTGCATTCTGTCTACAGCTCCTCACCATCCATCCTGAGTCATTATGCACCTGCTATTTTGAATTATTAGCACACAGAGGATTCAGAAGTGCAAAACGCTTTTCCAATGGAATACCGTGTTATGGCAGTGCAAAGCAAACCCAAACACCAGAAACAAGACAGAGACATCAGCCCTTTGAAAAGCAGAACATTTTCTGTGTAATAGTTTGTTTTTTTCAAAGGAAACTGTGATCAGTACACGTACCATGTCCAAACTACAACTTCAAATCTCCTACCTCAAACCATTCAACCCTGAGAGCGACTGAACACAAGAAAAAAAACCTCTTTTTTTTTTTTTTTTTTGTGAAGAACGTGTAAAACAGTACAGATAAAAGTTGGGACGTGTTCTGGAGCATCCTAGGACAGCAGTGGCTCATGGCTTTGCCTGTGCCTTGGCCAGGGTGGGCAGGAGCACACCTCCCTGAGCAATAATAGGAGTAGCTGTGCTGATGCTCTGTCATCCTGCCTTACTCGCTGCTCAGAATATCAATTCAGCCAGTTAAACCAAAAGTCTGCACTGCACCAAAATGGAAGCTATTTAAAAAAAAAAAAAAAAAAGTGCTGGGATCATTGATCAGGAGTTTTATCTGTGCTGATCAATTTTTTCTTAACGAAGTAAAATGTAAATCAGGGCGAGGATCAATGCAGAATTTTCTCATGTGAGACTGCCTTTATCATTAGGAAGCTACAGGCAATTACATGCATGCCAGGACACCAGATGCAGTGACTTTGGGTTATATTAAGCAGAGAGACGTGTCCCCTTTTCAGAGCAAGTTTCCAGTACAAACTGCAGCTGTCAGAGGAGTTTGCAGTGCAGCTCAGACTGAATCCTAGCACTGAGCAAAGCAGTGCCTGATTTAAATGTCTTGTGCTGAGGTCCCAGACCCATAAATGTTGGTGACCTCTACTGCTCTGTCAGAAAAGCAGGAAGATGCTGAGACATCTGCAATTATCTGGCTACTGATATTCTGGGGTTTGGGGTAGAATTTTTAAAGATAATTTTAAAAAGCAATAGGAGGTTGATTGACACGGTACCAAAATACATTAAAGAAGACTTTTTTTCTTGCACTGCCTTTCCTGAAAGAAGAGGGGAATGGCTTAAAGAAATTCAACATGGCATAAAAACCTTGTTCCACACATTTGGCTGTTGCCAGTTTGATGAGTGCTGCTCTCAAAGACTTCCTGTCATACTACAGAAACTTCAGGCCAGAGACAGAATCATAAAGTCTATATCAGAAAAAACCCTCTAATTCTTATTTTTAATTAACAGAATAGGCAAGGGAACAAGAGGAGAAAAATAACAACCAAAAAAAATTGTTCAAAATGGAAAGAAAACCTTAGTTTGAACATTCATTATACACCAAATCCAACCAACTTGGACATGAATGTTTCACTCACTGCAGGCCTCCCAAGCATGTGGGGAGATGAACAAGCCAGGAGAATATTTGGAGGTTTGTTTGGAGCCTGCTCAGAGGGTTGTGTTGATCCTACCTCCACCACAACGCTGCCATCCTGCAGCCGAGGCCAAGCCTTGATGCTGATCTCCATCCCAGAGGATGAGAATCCTGGAGTGGGAGCTGAACTCCCAAGCCTGGAGCCTGCCCTGGGTGTGCATCAGGGAGCTCAGAATAAAGAGGCAACCTTGAGTTTGCCCTCATTTAAAGCTCTCAAGGGAAAACTCCTCAGAAATGGCCCAAACCTGAGCCCCAGCACAGGGCCAGGAGCTCTCTGATTCAAGGCTGACACCTGCCCACTGCCCCCAAAATCACTGGACCACAATCCCAGGGAACACCTGCCACCCACTGCAGGTACCCTCCAACCAGAGCTAAAAATAGCAATTCCACCCTCAGAAATGGGCCAGCCAGTAAACAGCACCTCTAGGAACACCCCGAGCTCAGAATTTAAAGGGTTGGGGGGGTTATTATCATTACTTTTTGGACACAATAGTGAAAATATCGAAATTTTCCGACCTGGCTTCCAGCACGTGCAGCTCAAAATGGCTGCAACGTTGGCTGGTGCTTTTTTTGAGATGTTTCATCATCAAATTTAATGGCAAAGCCCTGCAAAGCAAGGCACCATCTGAAATGAGGGTTTGTCAGCACATCTTCGTGCCTATTAAAGCATCCAGCAGCATGTTATTTAGCTCTGACAGAAAAACAATTTAACACCTTAACTTGGGGGCAAGGAGCGGAAATGGAGCAGAAAAATGGAATGGAAAACAGAAAGATGCTCTTTGGAACGAAGTTTAAAAAACAAGACGACGTTTACGGGACACAGAAGGAATGAGACTCCAGCTGTTGAGCTTGAACTGCAACTTGAAAAAATTGTTTCCCCAGTAAAACTTCAGCTGGCATTTATATTCAGAGGCAAAAGAGCCTACCTAATTCTTTTGGAGAAAATTTTAATTCCATACGTGCTGGTGATAGACATCACAAGCACATTTCAAGGTCTTTATGAGATAATTAATGACAGGAAACACAGGAACAGAATAATTTTAATTCCTCTTTCAGGATCCTGGGGACCAAGACCTCCTTTCGAGTGGAGTTGTCCAATCACAGGAGCAGCACGGGAAAGCAGCAGCAGATTTTTAATATTTTCCTAATCACAACCCAGATACCTAAACTAGAACAGCAGACTGGCAGCCTCTTCTATTCTTCAGCCTCATTTGCTACATTTTTAAGAAGAATTAAATCTGTTTGCAGATTTGGAGTCTCTCCAGTTTGGGAGCACAGAGCAGGAATGTTTCTGCAAGGAAACATCCTGAGCTCCCAAACTGCTCAAACATTTTGTTATCCTGGGAAGCAACACGACCCAATAAAGGAGGAGTGGAGGAGAGGGGCCTCAGAGCAGTCACATCAAAGGACTTGTCCTGCTGCTTCCTGACTGGGAGATGTTAGTAGGTCACTCGATCCCACCGTGCTTCAATTTCCCTAACTGTAAAATCAGTGTATTCCCGAGTTTAAATCACAGGAGCTGGTGGCTTGGTTAACCCTTCCCTGCCCTTGGGGGAAGGTGTTGGGCACACCTGGCTGGGCTGGGGGAAGTTCTGGAGCTGATCCAGGTGCAGGATTGGGAGAGCCCCAGAGCTCCCATCCAAGCCCAACCATTCATTCTGTGATTTAAACCTCAGAAGCTCACGGTTGCCTTGAACTTTTTATTTTATCTGCCACATTTGTTTTCCTGTGCAAGTTGCCACTTGCTCTGACTGATAAATTATTGCAGCTCCAGTCAGCTTACTTCCTTGACCAGCATCCCAACTTTCTCAGTATCTGAAAGGAAAACTACCAGCCAGAACTGCAGTTCCCCCCTCTCCTTCAATCTCCACCATCTGATATTGACAAATATCCCAATTTTTCTTCTTTCACCATCTAAAAGCCACGCCCACAAAGAGAAGATGACTACAAGGTTGGGCTGCCATTGCCGTCCCCTCCTTGATGCGGGTTTAAAACTCAGAAAACAAAACCAGGTTCCCAGGATCACCCAAGCAGGAAGAAAAGTCATTAGACTCTTCCAACAACAACAACAAAACAAACTGAGGAAGAAGCATTAATTAGCCTGAGCTTCCCAGTAAAGCTTAAGTAAACCTGGCTCAGTGCCACAGCACAGCTATGACAGAGAAGGCTCTCAGCAGCCTCCTCCAAAGGGATCTGCCCTGGGCAGAGTGAGGACCCCAACATCTGACACGGCTAAACCTGAACCCGCTGCTGAAATCAGCTTCTCAACAGCCTGAGACAGGCCTAAGGATACAAATCCTGTGTTACACCAGCATTCAACCCTCTGGCTTGAAGACAGAATCGGCCACCTCACACGTGGATGAGAGGAAATGTTTGTTGGCGCTCAGAACAAATGTTAGACCAACCAACAGAGTGGCCTGACAAGAGCTTTGAAGAGCAACCTTGTGGGGGTGCCACAATTTCTGGGAGCTGTGGATAGTTCCCAGCAAAGGATTCCCCCCTTTATTCTGTGGGCATTTAAACCCCATGAACTGCCAGCTCTCAAAACAGAATTTCTGCCAACTGCCTTCCAGCATTAATCTGTTTATTTAACGCAATACTCTGATACTGGGAGGGAGATTCAAGTCCTTTGGGTTTCCACCACAGGAATTCCCTTCCCTGTGTTCTGGAAGGAAATGTAACTCTCCTCCTGCAGTCTCATAGCACTGGTCCTGATGGAGATTAGAAATTGAATCCAAAGTCATTTAAACTCAAATTATGGGATTGTACAATTTAGAGGGGTCACAACACCTGATATCAAACTGCAGATTTCAGACAACCTGACTTGGAAGGATGCTTGGAAATAGGGGTGAAGCTTTGCACAAGTAGATGGGTTACATGGACTCATCCCTATACTGCATCAAAACTTTTCTCCCAGAAAAAAAAAAAAAAAAAAACCAGTTTGGAATCAGAATTTTGGTTCACTACCTAATCCTGATATCACTGATGCTAAATACCACCACAATGTTCTAGAAGTTGTTTTTCCTTCTTATTTGCTAAACTTCTGTACAGGAAACCACTCAAGCTCCACTTGAAAAGAATATCCCAAGCAGGATGTGTTTGAAGGAGCATCCTTTGCCTGAAATTGTGCACGACAGTGACACGGATTTGAACCTCAAGTACCCCCTCTTTACACAGCCAGGTCACACCATGACCTTGGACTGCACCTTCAAAAAGAAACCCACCATTGTTCTCTTTAAACTGCTCAACCATTTCCAGTCATGTTTCAGATTAGACAGCAAGAAATAATAGCAGAGAATTAAATTACAAATACGGGCTGTTATTAATATTATTAAGGAAATGCATGCTCCTTTTGAGAACTTAAAGCTTTCATTCTTCAATGTATGGACTTTTCTTACATACCTGGATCTCCTGACTGTAAATCTCATTAGTCTGACACAGTAGCTCCCATTGTAGCCTTTTTGTCAAATGGCTCTGAATGGAAGCCTGGATCAGCCTTATTTATTACTCTAATAAAGGCAAATTATTAACATCAAGGGAAACAACGGTGGGACAAGGTTCAACCACTCTCAACAATTTGGAGAGGAGAGAACAGAATTTTAACAAACTACGGAAAAAGGACTTTTGATATCTCAGCAAACAATCCAACTCCGATGCACATCTCCTAGCAATTAATGACCTGCAGGGATTGCCTCCTGCTGAGGAAAGGGTTTTCCCAATATAATGAGATAAAAGACTATGTTTAGCTTAGTGGGCAAAGCAATCTGACCTGCTAAGCTTTGTTAAGCCCTGGGTATCTGTGCCTGGCTGATCATCCTGCCTGGGGAACGTGCACACACGGGCGGCTCCCAGGGCGGCCTGGAGCCCCATCCTGGGAATCCTGGGGCCACCACCTGCTCCAGAGGGTGTCCCATCTCAGGAATCTCAGGGCCACCCCAAAGCCACCTCCTCTAGAGGGTGTCCCCAGGACCCAGAACTCCATCCTGGGAATCTCAGGGTCGCCCTGGAGCCACCTCCTCCAGAGGGTGTCCCCCCAGCCCAGAGCCTCATCCTTGGATTTTGGGGCCACCCCAGAGCCACCTCCTCCAGAGGGTGCCCCCAGAGCCTCATCCTTGGATTTTGGGGCAACCCTGGAGCCACCTCCTCCACAGCGTGTCCCCACAGCCCAGAGCCTCGTCCTTGGAATCTCAGGGTCACCCCAGAGCCACCTCCTCCAGAGGGTGTCCCCACAGCCCAGAGCCCACCCCAGGAATCTTGGGGCCCCCTCCTCGGGATATTGTCCCCAGAGCCCAGCCCCAGGGGCTCTCCTGGCTGCAGGGCCACAAAGCCCCACAGCTCTGGGTGCTCCTCTGGGCGGAAGGAGGAGCTGGAGCTCGCCCTTCACCAAAATCACGGAGAATCTTGGGTGCTCCTCCCTGCGCCACAACCTCCAGCTCAACCAAACCTGTCACTTGGTGCTGCTGATGTCACCCGGGCTGGCACTGCCCTGTGGGAACCCAGAGCCCTGGAAGGGTTCGCTGGTGTTGGCTGGAATGTTCTGGAACAGCCCAAAATGTTCACACCAGTCCTGCCCTTCCCTGCATGGCAGCATTTGACAGAATGGCTCCACTTCAGCCAAAACAAACAAAAAAACTGTGTGAACTTCAATAAATCAGTTCTTTCAATCCCTGGAATATCTGGGAACAACTCTCACAAAAGTCAGACCTAGTGTTCAAGCAACTATAGGGTCAAACCTGATCTGAAATTATCACAATGGCTGTTTGGGACATAAATATTCTCCTATAAGAACTCAGGATTTGTACTCACGATTATATCTAGATTTGAAATAATGTTCAAATTCTTCAGCAAAGAATGAGCTTTACAATAAGAAAGCTTCAAGAATCGTTGCTACAGAAAATTTACTTAGAGATGTAACATATAATTTGCACAAATATACTTATTCACGTTAGTAAATACTAAACTAAATACAAGACCCAAACGTTATTGTAATAAATATAGTCAGTATAGGAAATAAAAATACACTCTAAATGAAAATTGGGTGGGTGTCAGGCTTGGCTTCCAGACGGAGCCATGTCCTGAAGATCCATGAGCTGTTTCTTAGCCCCAGATGCAACCCTGTGAAACACTATTAATGAAAAATTTGCCAAAATATCAGGACTTTTTGAAGCAACTGAGCTTAGGGCTTGCCAAAACATTATGGCAGATTAAAAGAGTCTGCCCAGTGCAGAAGAGTGAACACGTGAACAAAAATATTATTGGAGAAAAGAACTCCCACCAATATCTAGCCTAGAACAATCTCACAAAACAAATAATCTCATCCAAACAAAACTGACACATTTTATAGTATTTCCCTGAGCTGTCCATTATTTTAAAATTGTCCTTCACTGACAACACTGACGTGCTGCAGATTCCTCACTGTGAGGAAAGGTTCCATTCCTTCAGGAAGAGTTAAAAAGAAAAAAGGAAGAAAAAAAAAAGCAACACACGAAAAAAATCTCCTTATTTTGTTCCGTCAGAAATGTGTCAAGAAAGGACTTAAGGACAAACAATGCAGGGTAGTACCTCTCATGTCCCCCATAAAGGAGCCAGGAAATACAAGACCCAAAAGACCAAGAAGAAGGAGCCCAAACCAGTCATGGCTTCATAGAATCACGGAACAGCCTGGGAGAGACCCACAAGGAGCACTGAGCCCAACTCCTGGCCGTGGTTGGGTCACAGCCAGGTTCAACCTCCCAGAGAGCACAGCCTGGGAGGTTTGAATGATGCCCTGATTACGTTTGGAGTGATTTATTGACTCATTTTTACCTCCCTTTCTCCAGAGCCAGAATTGTTCTTTTTTTTCTGCACCGGCGACGATTTGTTTTCGGCACCGCGAACAGGACGCGGCATTGTGCAGGGGAAATAAAAGTCTGATTATTTATTTCACCGTGGGTCATTTGTCAGCCCACATCCCAAATCCAGCCAAATTCCCCTCCACAGGGTTACAGGGACCACCGGGAAGCGCTGCAGGACCAGCAGGCAAATTCCAGAACTCAAGGCCTCATCCAGAACTTCTCCATCTGGACAACCAACATCACCACCGCCCTTTCCCAGGGCTAACTCACAGCCTTGATCTCTTAGCAAGGTTTTTGCTCCAAATAAATCTTTTTGGATGTCTTAATGACCAGTAATAAACCAGCAGATTAGAGTGATAAAATCCCAACAGCCTCGTCCTGTCCGAGGCTGGCAGAAACCAGCCCTCCTCTTTGCCCGATCAGCCACAGGCGTCCTGATCTCCATAAACAGAAATAACGGGTGAAAATAATTTTAAAAAACAAACAAAAAAAAAGCGTGATTTACTAGTAAATAAATACAATACAATAAATACACGTAAATAAATACACTAGTAAATAAATCTCAACCTCCTCGCTGGGCGGTTGGGAAAACAGATCCGCGAAGTTTGCTTAAATCACTTCAAAGAAGGGAAGATAAGAGGGGAGACTTTGAAGCTCTCGTAAAGTAGTAAAAGCCAGGAGAACATTTTTTTTTTCTCCTCTTTAAAGTGCTATAAGGTGGTTTATGTATGGGCTGATAATTTAAGACCATTAAGAGTTCATCTGCCATTTCAGCTCAGTAATTTTGAAAGTGTCCAGCACCATCAGATAAGCACAAATTCTACTTTAATCCACATTTCTTCTTGGAATTCCCCTATTTAGAAGGATTCCTTAATTTCTTTATACAAATACCCTCTTTTCTTTAACACAGCACTGCCCTACATAGATCAGCTTCATACCTCTGTTACATATCTTGGAGTTTTGCTCTCTAACTCAGACATTCCAGCCTCTAAAAACACACAGATTTTCTTTTCAAAAGTCCAAGCAAAAAGCTCATCGGTGATGCACATACTTGTGTGCATCTATAATACATACAGGGCAATTCCTAACCTTGAAGGGAGTTGTGTAGTAAGACCCATATTTCTTGAACACTGATGTCAGTGCTCAAAGATGTTACTTGACCTTGAGGATAAAAATAAATTGTGCAGTCCTGCATCGTGTCCTCGGCTTAGTTCACCAACGACATCTCAAATGTTCTGTGCTTACATACCATAAAACAGTTAAACACAGACATTCCATATTAATTATATCTAATACTCCTCGCTTCGATTTGTGGAGAGGAAAATTTGGTTTCCCAGGAGCTGCTGCAGCTTCCAAACATCCTCTAATTCACAAGCACCAGAGATGCTCACAGTGTTATATTTAGATAAAGTAGTGATGAGAACCCTCAGCACATTATTCGCAGAATTAAATCCCACTGAGGTTTTTTTCCCCCTCTTGCCATTTCATTAATTCCAGCTCAGGAACAACAGTGGAAGATCATAATATGGGTAAGAGATAAAATAGTAAAATATATCATGAAACATCATTCGGAATTCCATGTTTTCTACTTTTAAAATAATGGAGGTTTTGGTAACTCCATTGGAGAGGAGACTCGCACAGAAGCTTCCCCAAACTGCTGAGATGTCTGATTTTCACTAATTCTCTAAAAAAACATAGAACCAGGTACAGCACCTTCAGTTCCAAGCAATTTCACTCACTGGGAAGGAAACTGAGTGTGCATTCCCTGGCCTGGCCTGGCAAAAATTCACAGGAACAGGACACGGTGCTGGACACGGCCACAGCTCACTGTTAATTAATTGAGGTACAGAGCCCTCCAGGTGCCCAAAGAAATTGGTCCCAAGAGAAAAAGGTGTCCCTTGGTTGTCACAAAGATGCTTTTATAGCTAAACAAGAGTCCTGTTCATAGACAAAACCCCAAAACACCGATCCTGCAGCACATCTGTAGCCCAGCCCTCACTAATGCCACCTGAAGTCGTACCACTGACACCAGCAGAGCCCTCCCCAGAGGCCAGAAGAGTTTCATTCCAACGAAAAAAAATGATCACTTATTACCAGGGGAAATTAAAAGAACCATTTCCTTGGTCTATCCTCTAAAATAGACATAGATAAATAGTTGGGAAATAAATATAAATAGTTGGGAAAGCATGTTTGGGATGCTGCTTCTTCCTCCCTACAAAGTTAGGCTTACAAGAAAAAAAAAAAAAAACTGACAAAAAAGAATTTTCTTTTACATCATTTGCTCTCTCTCAGTCCAAACGAAGTTAAATACAGCTCTGCAGAAATTAGGTTAATCACAAGATTAAGAACAGAATTTAATTTCTCTTAGAGGTTATAATTTTGATGGGTATAAAAGGAGGTTCTTCCAAACCAGCTGAGGAAAGGAACTCAGTGAATGCCCTGGAAGGATGGATGGCCAGGGTTTATAAAGGACTGTCTAAAATCCTTCAGTATGGTATTTAAGGAGTCCACTGGACAAGCATGAATTATACAAATCAGAGATACAACAGCATTAAAGAGTCTACACCAGGATATTTAATTTATACAAGTTCTGGATCCTGTGTTTCCTGGAAGGCAAAAACAATAAATGCTGAAATCGCTGTCTGTAAAGAACAAGATTATGTCACTTGTAAGAAAATCTGCCTTCTTTTCTCCTTGTTTATGAGAAAACCTAAACACATGGTTTATTTGGGCACCATGAATAGGGAAAGTGATTGCACTGGTGTTCCATCAGTGAAAGGCTCTGGGTGTGTTTGCAGAATCAGCAGGAGAGCAGCGAGGCAGGGATCTCAATCTCTAGGAAGGGAATGTTTAACCAGTACAAGGCAATGAACATTACTCTGGCACGTTTTTCTGTCCCTTACAGAAGCAATCCGAGTGATTATTTTAAAACACCATTTCTGACCTGTGCATCCAGCAAGAGGAAATAAAACAATTGCTGTTGGACACAGCAAAACCAGCATCCAGTTAAGTTAAAGTAATACAGTTTTACAACGATTTAGTGACAACCCCAAAGAGTTCTGGATTTTTTTTTAAAGGGCTTGAAACCTCAAGATTTGAACTAAGAAATTTCATTTTCAAACCATCTTTTATAAACGTGGTGCCTAATGTAATCAGGCATCGATTTTAGTTTATACTGAGCAAATTGGGGGAATATTGAGCAATTCTCTGGAGATAATGGAGCAGTGGGGTTCAGACCCTCAGTCCCTTCCTCTCTCACCCCAAATTCAGCTGGAAATAACTGATCCCACATTTACAGGCTCCAGTGTGATCCCTGCCGAGATCTCGCTCCATCTCCTCCACACGCCTTACATAAAGCTGCCTCTCCATCCCCAAGCTTGGGGATCAGCCCAAGCTCCACAAGGCTCCAGAGATGTACATTTAGCTGGAGAAGAATGAGAGCCAGCACAGCTTATATCATCCTGGAGAATCCTGGAGTGAAGGAGAGCTGAGCAATGAGTCTGTGCTGAGTCTGCCCCAGCTCTGGGAGCAGTTCTGGAGCCAGACACTTCAGAACCAAGTCTGAGAGCTCTGCAGGCTGCTCCTCCCCTCTGCCCGGACCCCTCTGGTGGCACTGCCTGGCACCAAGGTCGGGGCCAGCACCTTCAACTCCCAGCCCAGCCCCACTCCTCCTCCTACCTCAAGATACTTTCTGGGAATGCCACCCACAATAAAGTGCTTCCTCTCCATCCACCTGAACGATTAACTGAGGCTCTTCCGAGCTCTAAACCTGCACAACAACTGGGAATTCTTGCAGGAGGAGGGGTTCACTCTGCCCAGCAGTTTGGGGAGCGGGGAGAGGGGCTGCTTTGCTCTGCCAGTGTCCCCTCTTGGGTACCACGGCCACCCTGCGGCTGCAGCAAACCCAGCCAGAGCCACAAACCAGCCCCTGATGACAGAAGAGATTTCAAATAGAGGGTGACCATGCTGCAACAGGATTAGCTCAGGGCTAGGAAGATCCAGGCTTAATTTCAGCATCCATCTCAAATTCTCCCCGTAACCTTGACCGAGTGATTTAATTTCACTGTGTCCGCTTCCTAAATATATCCACGATAGATCATCTCCCAAATGTGCAGTGAGGACAGACAGAAAATTGCTAAATACTCAGATAAACTCTCAGTACCGAAGGCTTTCCATAGGCAGATGCAATCTACTCAGTAAATACAAAATAAACATTAAGCAGCCAAATCGCTGGGGAAATTATCGCACTCTATTGCATTGCAGCAAAAATTCAGAGGAGTAAATTCAATATTCCATGTTTTACTGAACGTAATACACAGCTGAGGAGGACTACAGACTTTTGCCAGTGAGTTCTTAAAAATATTGAATGCTTTCTTTTATTTTCATGGAGCAGAAAACCCTCAAAATCCTCAAAACCATTTCTCCCAATTTTTAACCTACAGACATTCTGGTCGAATCTCAGAACATCCACTTATCAAGCATAAAAGTGAACACAAAACCGAGGTCTGAAGGAATCCCAGCCCCAGCTCTTCTGGCTGATCTCAGCAAGCAGCTCCTCTTTTTCTGGCTTACCTTCCACATCCCATATTCTTTGCCCCTTGGCTTAAAATTACCCCTATTGATTTAATTGCCTTTCCAGATCTCTTCAGAGATAAAACTGAATTCCTGCCTCCTCAACTTTCAACTGGGATATCTTACAAAAAACCCCACAGTCTTCAGAACACAGACACACCCCTTTTCGTATAATATGGATGTAAAACTTCTGAATGCACTGAACAACACCTGGAGCAGCTCCTCCAGGCCCCACGTCCAGAATGATTTAGGTTGGAAAAGACCTTTATGAGACCTTTACCATTCCTGAATGCCATAAAATCCTCCAGTAATGGGGTTTTTTTTTTGCTAACAGTGCCTGTTTCTGTCTGCTGTGAGCTCCTAGTAACAAGCACTCTCTGAAGAGTTTGTTTGATCCACCTGCCCAATGTTTAAACCTAAAAAACAGCAGCAGTGCTACCAGAACTTCCAAACTTCCTTTGCTTATCCATGAACCCTGGCAGGGAAACCTCTCCCTCTGCACCTCCAGAAGCATTCCCTGTTTGCTCCACACATCCCAAATCCCAGAGCAATTCCTGCATCTCTGCCCAAGGGCTCTTGACCTGTCTGGAGGAGCTGCCCAAAACCAAGAACTGCTGGCTTCCCTACCTGCAAGGTCCAGCAGGATAAAGGGGGAAAACAGGGATCCTGCTGCAGGGACAGCCCCAAAGCAGCCCAAACCACCAGGCAGAGGCACATCCTGCACGCAGGCACCAGCTCACATCAGCAAGGCCACAGCTGGAACACCTCTGCTCCAAAAACATGAAATCCTCCAGAAAAAGTGGGTGGGACAAATCTGTCAAACATTCTGGCATGGAAGCTCCATGGAAAAGCATGGAATGGCATTGCCCACACTGCTGGTGATCCCCACAGAATTTGAATTCTCAGTCTAAGGAGCACAGCCTCTTATTTATCAGGATGAATTATCCAAACAAAACGTTTCACAATCCTGGCTGCAGGAGCTTGCTTAAAGCAGAACTAGACAGGAGCAGAGAATCTTAATCCCAGCTCCAAAGGAATGCTAAAGTGTTCAAGAAATAACTGGATGTGGTACTCACAGCCATGGTCTGGCTGACAAGGTGGTGCCCAAAGTTTGGACAAACATGATCTTGGAGGTGTTTTCCAACCTCAGTGATCCTGTGATTCTAAACAGGAAGCCAAAGCAATGTAAAAGCTTTCAGAACTATTTCAGTGCAGACTTCAGCAGGAAGATCCAGGCTGAGTGCTCAGCTAGCATGGCTGGAAAAAAAAATTTAAAAAATAAAATAAAATAAAATAAAATAAAAAAAAAGAAAAGATGAAAAGATGAAGAAGAAAATGCTCCTCCTCCTCCTCCCTGCACTTTCCCAATGTGGCAGCACGTCCTATTTCCCAAAAGCTCATTCTCTTGTCTCTCCTTCACCCCTGTAAAACACAGCTGAAATCAAAGAACCCTGCTACTCTTCCTGTTCCACAAAAGCAGGCATTGCTGTTACAGGTGTGTTTTGCCTGGAATGTTTTCATTCACTTTTTCCCATGGTGATCCATCCTTTCTCATTCTGGGCATCCTCGCTGCATGCACAGGTAGCATCTAAGGGATGCTATCAACTGCAGAATAAGTAAATGGAATTTTTCCTCCTTTTTTTTTTCTTGCTTGATCTGCGTTTGTCAGGTTTCGTCAGCCCTGCCTGATAAAGAACACCAAATTTCTGCCCTCATAAGAGAGATGTGAGTGGTTCTTGCCAGGTGGCTGGCGAAAAACTGAGAAGGGCCCAATTACCCAAACCTTCTCACAGGTGTAGATGTGTTACAGAAGCCACGAAGGAAAACAGAAACAACAAAAATTGTTTAGCGGTTCAAGGTCCCCTTTGATTAGGATTTGGTTTTATTGTCACTTTGATTGCAGTTTTGCTTCCCTTCCCACGGGGGTTTTCCTGCCTAAGGAAGCTGCCCTGGGTGTGCAGAGGGGGTTTGGGAGCCCCATCCCAAGCTCAGCCCTGCCCTGCCCAAGCTCCTGACATCAGGTGGAATTAGGTCAGCACAAAGGCACTGCTGAGGAGGAATCACATCCCTGAATCTCATTTCTCTCCTCCAAGCAGCAACAGGATCAGGGCATTATTTTCCAGCTCCCATCCTGGATGGCTGAGGTAATTTGGATTTTCTTCTCTTTAGCTGAGCAAGGAGGAGGAGGAGGAGGAGGAGGAGAAGGTACTAATCTCTTTAGAAAGCAGCACTTGACACCCAGTGTGTAGGTGATAATGAGCACTTCTAGGGAGCTGACATAACACCGAGCATTTACAGGAGGGAAACTTTGCTGTGAGAGGAGCCAAGGTCCACTGAAGAGATTAATTCATGATTCCTCTTCTCTCTACACCGTAAAGAAAAGCCCAAATACGATTAACTCTGAAGAGATTCTATAGTTGTTCAAACACCCTCAACGAGAAATGACAGTGGAACCTCAGCCTGCTCTCGGGTGCCTGGAAAAGAAGCTAGAGTTCACCTTAATTAACTCTCCAGAAAGAATGAAAATGTCACCTATTAGATTAAAACCAGAGGGAAAGAATGCACTTTTTTTTTTTTTTTTCCCATGCAGAAAGAAAAAAGAAAATTTTAAAAAACCAACAAAACAAAACAAAAAACCCCACAACAACTCAATTAAGTGTGGCACGTAGCAAATAAACAGGAAGCGAATTTAAAATGAATCACGAGATGAACATTCCCCAGCTCCCCACACATCTCTCCCCGACGTAATTAAGCTAAAACTGTCCTTACAGAGGGAAAGAAAGATGCAGTACCTTTATTTACATGGAAACAATTATTCAGCTGTAAACAGAACTCACACACACGGGAGTTGATGGAGAAATCATCAACACAGCCATGGACTACACTTAGATCTCCTCTTCAGGTGCCAGGTAGCAAAATACAGACTCCTGCACCTCGGGAATTCTTAAATATTCCCCTCTTTATCTGTGCCACTCCTATTTCAAATACACTAAGGACTGTCCCAGGTTGGAGTTTGGGGATTTTTGAGCCTCGGTCAAAGCATATTTGCACAAAGTGTGCCTGAGCCTCAGTACAAAACTAAAAATTAACCAGGCACATGTAACTTTATAGAGCCTGCCATAAAACGGCCCCAAAGGCACGGAGATACTGCCTGAACCATGGCCTCTTTGGAAATCCACAAATGTTTGCTGGAGGATTGGACACGTCTGGCCGCAGCAAATCTCAGCTCAACGCTAAAAACCCCCGTGCAAGGCTTGTTTTGAGGCAAAAAATTTCCACCTACTCCTGCATATTTCCCTGTGCAAATACTGCTTTTGCCCCAGACACTGGCCTCCATTCCCTGCTCCCGAATTTGAACATCCAAGTTTTTATTGTACAACTCTGTTATTTGGCACATGAAGAATGAGGTTAAGAGGTAAATTATTACCTTATCTCTGCGAGATGAATTAGGCCTGGACACAAAGGTGCTGGAGGTAATTATCACATTAGATGAGGCCCGGGCAGAATCACAGATTTAACCTCTGAACTCCTCTGCTGTGTGGAGCTGTGGGTTTGATCCTTCTCTGGAGTCTCTGTACACTGATTTCCATCACTCAGAGGTGACCAATAAACCTGGTGACCCAAATCAATGTCTGTGTGAGAGCCACGCTGCTCCCTGACCCAAGAACAACCTCACCACGGGAAAACTGTTAATCTCTGTTCCATCCTTCTGCCTGGATACGGAGTCCACAGGTTCTTTTCAACACTTTTAGACAATGCAATATTTCGGTTTGGAAGTTCAGCATCTCTTGGAGGCAGAATGGAGCACACCCAAGGAGATTCAGGAGCTGCCTCCTGCCAGAGTCCTGTGCCACATCCTCCTCCTCCTCAGTGCAGCCTCTCCCTGCTCCCCCTGTGGGACTGGAGATTGTCTTCACCTCAGAGACATTAATTTCAGAGACCTGGATTTACAGAAATTTCATTTCTGTCTTCCTGAAGCTCAGCTTTTTGCATTATTTCTGCCTTTTTTCAGCTCACTGCAGGGTTAACTGCAGCAAGGTGATGCTCAAGGAGAAGGGAACGGGATTCTTGTTCTCCTTTTGTCAACAAATATTCCTTCATGGATCTTTATTTCAGCTGCTGCCCCATTGGGCCATTATCACTGCCCAAAGCATCTGATATTCCATCAGCTCCAGGAAAAAGAAAATCCCAACTGGAAGCCAGCAGGTGCAACAGCTCAAATGCAAATTTAAGTTCACAAGGACACACAGGTTTTGATTTTGCTTTCTGCAATAATGTCTCCTCTTAAAAAAAAAAAATAAAACAGGATGAGATAAATTACGAAGAGGTAAAGCTTTTCCTTTTAATGCACATGGAGCTGAAAGTGCATTAAATTCATTGGATGTTAATCCCAATGCTAAAATTAGTTGTGATCTTGTGGAATGCCTGCTGTCCCTGGGAAGGATGGAGCACACTACAGGAGCTGCACCAAGGAGTTTGAATCAGCTCCATCCCAGTTTTTAAAGAATGAAACCCTTCTCTAAGTGCTCTTCCTTCGCCTACAGAGCTTTAGGTGTTGGGTAGGCTGCTCCCACCATGGAGATCTGGATCCTTGAAGATCCAGCAGGACTTGGATCACTCAAAGCTGGTGCAGGAGCCAGAGCAGGGCAGGACTGGGCCCATGGAGCTCAAACCAAAAAAAGGCCAAACCTTAATTTCCCACCAGCTGAAGCTGGGATGCAACAACCACGTGTCTCAGCCCCAGCAAACCTCCCAAAGGTCAATAATCCTCTCCCACAAGAAGGTAATTAATTATGGCATGGATGAGGATTGCTCACTGACCACAGAGTGTCTCTGATTTCAAGTTACTGAGCTCAATCAAACTGTCCCAGTGGAGAACATCCACATGTTCCCTGTGCAAAACCAAACATAAATCACTTCTGCTCAGGAAACTCCACGGTGTGCACAGAAAGGAGAATTTTCTGTACCCCTCAGCCTCTTTTTGCAGTTACTTCTCACAGCTTCTCACTAATATTTCCCACAGCAGCAAATAGAACGTGCATGGGCGTAGTCACAACTGCAGAGTTGAGCTTTAATGGATTTATGTGCTCCCAGTTATTGATGTGTTCCTCTCCGCATCTTCTGTACCACGTATTCATAATGACCACATGGATCAGTTAAAAACAAAGAAACCAACCCAAATCAGAACGGGTTGGCTGCAAACTCCAGAGTGGTCTCCATCAGGGCAATAAAAATTTCCCTAAATTCCATTCTAAAAATCCCACTTTAAAATCGACACATTAACCAGTGACAGTGAAGCCGTTTCCCAAAAAGCCACTTTGATTAAAATCAAAGCAGTTAAAATGTCACAGAGATTCTGGGGAGGAGCCAGGAGGAGTTGTGGCTGTTTTTTAAGAGCAGCTACTGAAGGAACTCTCTCCCAGAGGTGCCTGCAGGGCTCAATTGCACCGCCCTGGAATGAGCCTCGTGGCTCTGGGCAGCTCCTCCCGACAGGTGACACCGAAAATTTGACATTTGGACGCCACGGATTGGTTCATTGCGAGGTTTGTGACACATTTTGGGTGGCTCTTGCACCCAGGCACTGTGAGAGCCCCGTGGATGCTGCTTCATTTTGCCACTGAGCAGACCGAAGGCAAAGGATGTGCAGGTGGCAGGAGGGGCTTAAGAGCAGAGAGAAGGAAAAAAAAAAAAAAAAAAAAAAAAAAGGATGAGTTTTTAAAGCTTCTCCTGCGTTTGAGTTGGTCAAAGTAAAACTGCTCTAATGCATTAAAGAATATTACATTTTGTGTACACATATTGTAAAAGAGCAGCCTGCACAAATTCCCAGAGACTGGAATTAATCTGTCGTCTTGCAAGGTCACCATCAGCAGGGAGCAGCTCTGGCAGAGTGAAGGGTGATGGAAAGGCAGAGTGAGTAACTGAATCAATGACTCAATATTGCTCTCTAGGAAATGATATTTTGGGTTGGATGATACTCTGCTGTGAGATATCTCCTCGGCAGGGAACAAGGTCAGGGATAATATTGCACTAACCAGGGGCAAACAAACACGGAGAGCTGGCATTGTGGATGGGAAAAAAAAAAAAAATCACTAAAAAACGTTTTTCCTACATCACTCGCTAATTATTACTCGTAATTAAAATTTATAAATATTTCCTCATACCACATCCCTCTGAGCCCCAGTCTTTCCCAGTATGCATCTTCCATTCTAAAAATATTTTCTGTTTTACCACTCAGCCGCCAGCTGAATCCTTCCCCTAATCCTTTCCAGGTACAAAATTAAAATCAAGAGGAAAAATGCAATTTCTACAAAGCCCCAAGAGCCCTTCTGAAATGTGCTGTGCTGACACGTGGATTTCCAAACCACATTGGGACATTTCTGACCTTTTGCACTTTCAGATCAGATGCAGTAAAGATATCGGGCATTTTGCAATAGGAGCTCTCCCCAGAAGAGAGTTTGCACCAAGAATTGCTTCTAGGAAAATCTCCCCCTGTTTCAGAATATGAGTGAAAGGACTACTTCAGAAAAAAAAGGTAAAAATCACAAAAATGAAATTTTAGCCATCGATTAGAAGGAGCTGCTAAATCCTGGATGGCAGAATTACTCCAGATATATCAATGATACCATGGCAAATAATGTCTTGTCTATCAAAATTCACACAACCAGACAACTCCAGCACTAACCCATTTCCAGCCTAATGTACAGCACCACTTTATGAGTTCATTTACCAAACAATTAGAGGTGGGAAATGAGCAGAATAATCCCAGGGAATGTACTTAAGACATGGAAAGGATCATTAAGGTCTCATGGCAGAGTCATTTTTCTTCATTTTTAAGTTGCTTTGGTTCCCCGTCCTCAATCTGAAGGGGAATTAACAGGTGTGATGTTTAATGAAGTTCTATAAATACTGTGGACTGCATTGCCTTAGAACTCCATGGGACTGGCACTGTAAAACTACTGGCAAGAATTCCTGGGATTTATTAAATCTTTATTAGGAGAAAACCTTTCTTTCACAACAATCCAGAATTTACGTGGGAATAGCTCATTTATTGGTGGTAAAGCTGAGCACAAAGTTGCTCCTCACTGACCAGTCCCTGCTTTCCACACAGCAAACCACCCAAATTCTGAATTTCATTCTCAGTTTCATCCAGGTGGAAATCAGCACTCAGAACACAGGAGCACACCAAGAAGGTGTCAGGCATTCTCACAGGGTGGAGGAGACAAACTCACTCCACTCCCTCTTTGTTCACCTCTCAATATTTTGTCAGAACACAGATTTCCCCAAACACCTCCCAAACGGAAGGAGAGCTGTGAAAGGGACTGGAACATAAGAAGGACAAAAGGAAATATTTCTGACAGGATTTCTGCACAGACTTGGAACCCCATCTGCTCACCAAACAAGTGAATATTCATCACTGGCTGGTCAAACTGGGCAAGTGAAACATCACAGGGCTTTTGCCTGGGTTAAGTTACAGCAGCAGCCTATAAACAAAACAAAACAAAACAAAAACAAAAACAAAAAAAAAACCACAAAAACAAACAAACAAACAAAAAAAACCCCAAAAATAATTTTAAAAAACCAAAACAAAAACCAAAAAAACCCACTTCCAGCCTATAAACCAAAAAAAACACACAAAGAAAAAAAAAAAAAAAACCCACACTGCAGAGTGATGAAACAAAACCCTTAAACTCTATTATTCACAGCTTGCATGAAAAATATGATTAAGATTGTATTTTTATACATGATTTCTTCCAGCATTGAGAAATATGGATTATTTCTCATTAATCAACAAGGAACCAAGCCCAGTGGACCAGAAGTTTCATTACATTCACTGCTCATTCGAAGCTGCAATAAATAAACTTTTTTTCCAATCTACTACTGCATTTTGATTGTATATGAGCAGAAGTGCATTTTGTTTCTGCACTTTAGAAAGACTCATATAAATACTGCCAGAGTATTTCATTTGCTCATAATGCTCAATTTTACACAGCACAGAACAGACTGGCACCAACTTCAAACTACAGCCATGGAAATGACACAACTGTTACCCAGTGCAAAAGTTTTTGGGGTTTTTGGGTTTTTTAATCCCATTTTATAAAACATCTGACTCCTCTCTTTGGAAAGTGACCTCCTTTGGGGATCTTTTAGAGCTCTAATGACAGATCTGTGCTCTCCCTTCCTTCTCCATCCTTCCCAACCAGGGAAATACAACCCCAAACCCCACCTGGGAGCAGATCCTTCTGCCTCAATGTGTGAGAACATCAGCAGAGCTTCTCTCCTGCCTTGCTGCAGTTTTCATCTCATTTCAGCTGGTTTGGCTGATCTTCTCTTCTGCAAACATCTGTGACTCAAAGCCAAGTGTGACTTTGGATACTGCCCACAGGATTTCCTGCATTTCCCACCATTCCTCATCTCTGGGATCCAGATTTTTTTTTCCCTGCTGTATTTTTAAAGCCTGCTCTTCCCAAAGAGATCCCAATGACAGTCTCCTGCTCGAGTGTTATGGATTTCCATTTAAATTGCTAGGTGGAGGAGGGATATAAACTCCCATTTTCCCATCCTTTTCGTGTGAAGCCGCATCCAAGATGATGTGAGTGCCCCCAAAATAGCTGCTCAGAAAATGAATCATTCCAACCAGCTTCCAGCTCCTAACAGACAAGGACTGAGCCACCATCACAAGAACTTAAAATGTCATATAATGAGAGAGTGTTTTGTGAGCACAACAAGCCTTTTGTGAGCAAAGTGAGAAATCAAAATCTAAATTACGTGCTTTTTAAATTTGTAGTGTGAAAATCATCTGTTTTTACTCAAATTCGACCACAGAAATCACAAAAGCCTCGTGGCATACAAAATTTATGGGGAAATAAATAACACCATCACAAGGGTCAAGGTCCCTGCAGCAAAACCCAAGGATTCAAAAGAGCCTCCAGATGGGAAACAACTGAAGCTTTTCACAGGTTTAAATCTTCTTGTACCTTGGGGCTGCTGCTGAGCTCCAGCAGTGCATGTAGGAGCAGGCACACCAATCCCCCTGAGTGTCCATACACACACAGCTGCAAAAAAATCCAGGGCTTTAAAGGCCTTTTTAGGTTTCATGATGATTTGGATGGGTTTCTGTTTCTGCCATTTTTCTTTTGGGAACAGATGGCAATAAAATTATTTTTTCAGGTTCTCCTTTTTTTTTTTTGTCAATTTTGCTCTTTACTCATCCATACCTTACCAAAATTAATTTAAACTCCATGAAGACGAGACAGAAAATTCTCTGAATTTTGGTAATTACTTAAGTAATCACTTAGGTGATTACTAAAATTCACCTTAGTAATCTCGTGTTTGAACACTTGCAATCTCCTCCTTCAGCCTTTGCAATCCCAGTTTGCTTTCTTCCAGTCTAAAACTCTAAAACAATTGGGTTGGGTCTGTAATTTGATTGCCTCAGGTTGGTTTTTCCTCCTTCTTTTCCCTTCTTTCTTTCCATCACAGGACCCTGCCACGGGCTGTTGAGCTGGAGCACTCACCCTTTGTTCTGACAAGACCTCATGGGCTGCCCATCCACCAGATTTCCCAAAAATCACAAACTGGTCTGATCTGTTCACACAAAGCAGCCCCATTACCCTCCAAAATCCACCAACCAACCTCTCTCCCCAATTCCCGGAACCCTCCCTGCAAAGGACCCACTCCTGGTGGTTCCAAGCTCTGCTTCAGATGCCACTTCTGACCCAGAAGCTCTGGAATTGGATATGGAAAAAGAAGTTTCCTTGTTAAACTCTGACCATAAAGAAAGAACCTGCTGCTAGCTCTCCTCAGAAGCTGTACACTGCTAACTTTCAAGGATGCTACCTGATGGGATTTAGGAAAAATTAAAAGAAGTTTATGAGAAAATGAGGATTCAGCTGCTCCATGGCCAAGTCATTCCCCCAGGAATCACAGTGAGGGAGGAAATGCCTGCATGCCAGAAAGAAAACAGCTCCATTGGGATGGGCACTGATTTAATTTCCATTTCAGTGCTGTGTCTCCAGCACCACTGAGAGAAACATCCAGAGGGGAGAACCACCTGCTCCAGCAGGACTGGGCTCTCTGGGGATGATGGAAAAAAGGAAGGGATCTCCCTCAGCAGTGAGGTTTGGAAAAACAAACCCAAACCAACCAACCAACAACAGGAACCTCCCCAAAACCAAACCCCAAAGGAAACACCCAAACAAACAGAAAGGCCAGAGCAGCCCAGGAGGGACAGAAATACTTGGGAAAAGTGGTCACAGGGACACCCACTGGGGTCATCCCTGCAGCTTTTCCAGCAGTGCCAGGGATCATTTCATGACCAGGCTTCCAGGGTTCTCCTGTCTAACACAAATCTCTAAACACCAACACGGACTCATCTCCCTCCAAGCTGGAATTTATATCCAGGGGCTCGGTAAGGTTAGGAAGTGGAAAGCTATAAATGCCAATAAAGATTGTAGGAAACGATTCTTCTCTTTTTGCCCCGGCATTTCCCCTGGGCAGAGCTTTCCCAGCAGGATCAGCTGGATCACTGCACCCCAGACAGCTTCACCTCCGAGCCACTGCAGCTCTGTGCAGAGCCTGCACCAGCTGCTCCAGCAGAGCTCAGCACAAAGAAACAAAACCCTTCCTTCCCTCTCCTCCTGCAGTGTTTGAGCCACACATCTGCACTTGCCAAGTCCTCTTTTTGATGCTCGAAATTTACATTTGCCTTCGTATACACACATGCTCCTTTTGTCACACTCTGATAAACTCGGTTTTTATCCTCCTCCCAGAGGATGCTGGTGGAGAGAAGAAAGTACCTGCTGCAGAGGAGAAGCTGGGCAGCTGTTCCTGCAATGAAAACTGTAGGGTTTTGTAAATGAAACCCATAAAAACCCATTTAACAGACAAAAACAAGATCCATGCTTGCATTTATGAAGCCAGGAGCTCATGTAATTTAGGCTCTCTTCTTTTTGGGTCTGGGCAGAAGGACTCGCAGCACATCGTTCCCAGAAGATTTTACAGTGAGTGCCAAACCTCTGCTAAAATGTTGTCATTTATAAAGAGATAATTAAAATTCTAACCGATTCTAAAGCAGAGGCATAAAGCTGCTGGAAATAAGATTAAGAAAATGTTCACCAAATTCAGCATTACAAAGTTGTGATCTATATTCCAGCCCAGTTCAGGTAAGTCACTGATCCCAGCCTTGGCATTTCCAGTGCTTTCACTTCAAAGAAAGTGGGGAAAATAAACATGACCACAAATCCCAAATAAACCCTACAAAACCCAGCCTTCCACCACATTCTCTCACACTGGATTTAGCATCAGTTCAGGTCAGTGCAGGTACCAGAACTGGCACTAAATGATCTGGGCCACCAAAAGCTGGAAGCAGGAATTTTCATATCTATCAGATAATCAAGTTTTGCAGGACAAGTGATGATGATGTGTAAAAAAATTCCATAGCAGCTAATCAAAGACAAAACTTGAGGAAGCAGCAAAAAAGCTCATAATGAAGAAATATATTCCACCACAGGTGGCAGGAAATTGTAGCTACTGATAACAAGTGTTATGGGGCTCTGGCAAAGAGAGAAAATCAGCATAAACATGAAGGCAAAGTAGTGATAGCACCAATAAAAAATAAAAAAAAAAAGCCTCAGAGCACTCTCCAGAAATCTATCGTGAGAATCAAGTGAGAAGTAATAAATTTGCATTTTCTGTAAGACCTCGCATTTAAACATATTCTTAAACACTGTGTGAGCTTCAGGAGCTGGCTGCAGGCCGTGTGAGCACATTAAAAAAGCAAAGCATCTCTTCACTGAGCGCTGAAGCACCAACATCTGCGGGGAGAGATCGTGGGGAAATCTAAAACCAGATTCGGGAACGAGTTGCTCAATCCATCCAAAATGGGGCAAAGGATGGAGAAGACAAAGAATTCAAAACCTGTGCCTTGGAATGTGACAGGAGGGACAAAGCAGGAGCCTCAATTCAGGGCCAAGCCTGAAGCTGGTGGTGGGAAGTCCCATCCTGGAGCAGCCCCAAACCCCTCTCCAGCTGCATTTGAGGGAATCCCCAGCTCAGGGAAAGCCAGGCAGGAAGGGCAGTGGATGGCACCAAAAACCCATCCAGGATGGGTGTTAACATCCCTGGCTTGGATGAATTCTCCAGGGGAAAAACGGATTGCAAGGGGAAATGATTGGCTCGGCAAACTGGAAACAGAGAATTCGCCCACCCTGCTGCTGTAAAAGGACACAATTCCTGAATGAAGGAATTCTAACAGCCATGGGACCAAGAGCAGGCAAAACACAGACCCTAAAGCTGCTGAACAGGAGCTGTGAGCTCATTCTAATGAGGACCAGGTGAAAAAGGAACTCGTGAATGGTCTAAAAGGAGCTCAGGAGCTCAGCAAGGAGCTGCACTTGCAGGGCAAACTGGAAAAGAGAAGAGAGAACTCACAAGTCAAAGAGAGGCTTCCCAGCAGCCAGGAAAGCAATAAAATCAGCTGGAGGGGGAAAAGAATCCCCTCTCCAGACTCTGCAGTTCAGTTTCTCCCTTAAAAGGGGAAATTTAACACAGAAATGCCGGAGAAAGTGGAAGAATCAGCAAAGCAGGTGGGGTCACATCAGGAAAAATTCACTATTCCACGGGATCAAAAGACTTAAAGTAGGCAAAAAGGAAATGCTTCTCTCTGCCTTTCAGGGGTGAATTTGTACGATGTAGAATGCTCTTAGCGTCAAGCAAGGTTTGGCACACATCCTTTGAAACAGAGTGTGAATAAAGACAAGTGTTAACACACTCCTTTGTGAGATCTGGTTTCTACATATCAGCATCTGAATTGCGCTCAGCCCTCTCTGTGTGTCACATGAAGAAAAATTCCCATTTCTGTGCTCTGCATTAGGAGAAAGCAGCAGAAATCCGGGCTCCAGAAAGAGGCAGAAGCCAGTAAAAATCCAGGAACACACCTACAAACCCCGGACCATCACAGAGCCTGCCAAGGAGAACCCTAAAGCAGCAACACACGAAATTTCCCTTCATGGGTGGCAGCTCTGAACTGATCACAAGCAATTTGTTGGTACTCCCAAGCACTGCTCCAAAATCAGGAAGGATTTCTCATTTGCAGCTGCTTTGTCTTTCCTCAGAGAGGGAAACGTGTCCAAAGCAGCTGCAGGGAGATCCCGTTGAGCCTACAGAGGTGGTCGGTGCAGAAATTGTGAAAAATTACTTTTTTCAACAAATTACTGAGCAACGCCCCAAAGGAACACTCAGAACCTACAATTAACCATTTCCTGCCCATCCCCAAGGCAGCTCTTTTGGTGACAGTGAAGCAAATCCACTAAATAAGTAGGGAAAAGGAATATCCCCAACATGCAAAACTAAAATATATTTTTTAAAAACTATAATAAAATGGATATTATAAAAACTTTCATGATTACTATGAGCTCTGATCTTTTCAGTTATGTTCAACATTTCCCAAGATCTTGAAATCAGAAAAGCGTATCAAAAGTAGTGAGAAAGAAAGGACAAAAATAATGACAACAGTAATTAGATAGATTAATTGAATAGAGTATTAAAATGTGATTTAAAAAATAAAATCTTTCAATCATGTTGTAAAGTGCAAGAAAATTCCACAGAAACTTTATTTCCTGGACATGGCAGGGATTATCCTGCCTGGCTCCCACAGCCACACAGAAGTCAAACTAAGGCCAGGCTGTCTTTTATATTCATTTATAAACTGATATAAATTAAATATACATTTCCTCCTGTCCCTTGAGCAGGCACTGAAGTCTCACCTGACTGTTCCTCCCCAACATTATTCAATTCCTTGGAATCCTGGGGAGCACAAACACTCTGCTCCCTCTGCCAGAGAGGAAAAGGAAAAGCAGCTCCTGACACTGAGGCTCTTTGCCATTTTTAACAGCCAGGTCACACCAAGACAGGTGAGAATCGCTTAAATCCCAGGGTAACACTCATTAATTAGAAAATTAATGGATGTTCTGTATCAAATTCATAATAATCCATCCGAGAGATGATTTGAACCAAACACATAATACAGAATTCAGCAGGAATGTGTTCAATATTTTGGGGTTTTTTTTTTCTTTAAATCCTAATTTTATTCCATTAAATTTTCCTCCTCTTGTGTTTCCACACTGTATTTTAATCTATTGTTCAGGAATCTGATGGGATAATTAGGCAATAGAACACATGGAGAGGTTTGCACAGCCATGCTGGACAACCTCACGGGGCCACAGTTCCATCACCTTTAAAACAGGGATAAAAATCCCTATTTTTCTAATGCACTTCAAGATCTACTGCTGAGAACCCCATGCAAGAACTCCTGTCAGCTGTTACCCTCTCACTGAGTACGGTTATGTTGGAATATTACCCTTCCTGACCTCTGAAAATAACATAAAATTGAACTGCAGCAGGAATTGTATGATTATAAAATGTCACTAACATCAGGCAGTAAGAAAAGACTATTTAATTAAAGGAAGTTTGCTCTTCAAAGGAGGAAGAGTTCAGATTCATTCACAGATATTTGTATTTTTAATTCAGTTGTGCAAAGAGAAGGTGAATGTACAGGTTTTTGTAGGTAGGGATCTGCTCTGCTTCTGCACAGCCCCTCTGGAGGAACATCATCACATTCACGAGGGCCAGAAAATGGAACA
>VZSR01000223.1:2529460-2598374 GCA_013398615.1 Brachypodius melanocephalos
CAACATCACACCTGCAAACCAGATTTTGCTGACACCTCCCATTGTTTGGGATGAGCTGATGGATAATTTGTTCTGGGAATTGCAGTGAAGTGAGACTCGGAGCCCCAGGCTTTGCTGTTTGCCTCCAGTGGAGGAGGCAGAAGTGACAAAAGCTCTTTGCCAAAGGTTCTCTCACTGCTGGAAAAGCCCAGAGTTCCAGTGGCTTCCCAGTGCCCTGCATTTACAGGCTGGGAGGGGAAAGCAGGTGCAGCTACACAGGATAAACCCATTTCTCCAGCTTTCCATCCCCAGTTCCAGCTGGCATTTCAGTGCTGAGCAGCACAGAAATAACAGCACAGCCCAAAGTAGCTCCTTAATAACTCCAATAAATCACGGGGATGACAAAACAAAACCAAGAAGGACTTCACATGGGAGCATCTTTGGGAAAGGACAACACCTGCAGCTGCCTTGGAGAACAAAATAATCCTTGTGGGCTCCCGGGCTCAGCAGACACATTCCCAGAGTATTCCCAGAGCATTCCCAGAGCAGTGGGACCTCCTGGCTCTTGTGTAGAACTCCTGCCAAGGTCTGACCACAGCAGGTGCTTGGTGTTCATCAGTGCAAAAACAGCAACACCTTCCATGTGTGCAGCCTCAGCTCTGCTTGGGAGGGAAGGAAATGCCTCCCTAAACAGAGGAATCCAGGGATTCAGCCCATTTTTATCCTGCAATGGGATGGGAGAGGCTGAAGGCTATAGGAAGGTTTGTTTTTGGGGGGGGGTTACAATTTTTTTTTATCTCTATAAGCTCACTGAGTCGTGTGGTTGTGCCTGGCAGCTTGCCTTCCACAACAGGAATTGAAACTATTATACTGAGAAATAGAGAAAATTACAGTATTTCAATCTCTGCTTATTTCTTTGGGAAAAAAAAAAAAAAAAGAAAAAAAAAAAGACAAAAACCTTGGGAGGCTTTTCTTTTTTTAATAGCTGAATGACTAAGAAAGTTCCCTCTCTAGTAAGTCTGTCTTCGCTTTTCAGTCTCTCACAGACATTTAAATGTCTGACAAATAGATTACAGACTACTTGTTTTAAGAGTTTGGGGGGAAAATGAAGCTGGAATCTGTAGTACTTTGAAAGACAAGCACAATATTTGGTCTGCATAGCTTGTGGCACCTATTAAAACCTTCATTAAAGCACCAGTGACAAAGTGCTGCTGTCAGGGAGGAGTGATGCTCAGCACTCTGCAATGCTCCATGGTGCAGTTGCCCACACAGTCATTATGACCGTGTTTTCATTCTGCTCCGTACTGAAAAAAAAAATATATATATAGACACCTACTAGAACATTTTGATACGAGTTGGGTTGGTTTTAGCTAAAAGAGCCCATCAAACATTCACACGGAGGTGAGAACTACAGGTGCACTCATCGCCTGAGTGGAAATCTGGAAATTAGCAGTGGAAAACGAGCAAACCTTTGAGTAATTCCTCTCCACGTTTACATTACATAATATTTTGAAGGCATTAAAGCTCTGCGAGTGCCACTTTGTACAATGCAATTATCTTTATAAACCTCCTAATGCAACAGTTGTCGTTTCGGGTTTTTCAATATACAATGCAGGAAAATTAGTTTAAAACAAGCCTGTGCGGTACTCTGCATAGCAGCTACACAGAACTTACACCTCTAATCTATGGAGAGCTCCCTTCTCTACCCACAGAAAACCAGCAAAGCCTTTTAATCTGAGTTTTTCACTTCTCTGAGCTTCAAGTCTGTTCCACACACATTGGAGAGGAAGAACTCTGTGAACAGACACCCAAAGCACCAGGGTGCTCTTGTTATCTTTCTGTTTCCCATGTTTACTTGTTGAAAAAGGAGTGTGATTCTCTCTCTCTCTCTTCCCTGACAACTTCCTAACTTATCTCAATAATTTTGGAATATATTTATTATTGTCATAAAGCAAATTTGCTCAGACATCTCCTTGCAATCATAAATCCTATACTTCACTCTACAAAACTATTTCACAGTTAACACTTACTAATTTTGCTTTATTGGTTCTACTATTTCATAAGCCCAAAACTTACTTGGTAGTGAGTGCTATTTTCCCTTTTTTTTCTCTAATAGTTTGAATATTATACCTCATTTTCCTCCCCTTGGTTAATGAACCTTCAGCAACAACAGGAGTAACAAATGAAAATAGAGATTGTACCTGCACTGTATCACCACTTTAAAGTTGCTAGAATCGCTTGCTATTCAAGAGAAAATTCAGTATAAATACCAGCTTGTTCCTTCCACTCACAAAATAATGGAATTTTTATACAATCAGTGGCAGCTGGGCAATGCCATTTTAACAAGATTATGAAGTTCAGCCTGCCTGGCTTTCAGGGCAGCTATAACTAAAGAAAAGCTTGAGATAATGTGGTGCTGCCCCGTGCCTAATGGCACTGGCTGGATCCCTGCTCATCTGACTGGAACATCCTGCAAATGTATGGCTTCCAAAATCTAATAATTAACCCCCCCACCACCTGGTCACAGCAATTAAAGTCTCATCAGTGCTAAGGGAGAGCGTTTTCACACAAGTGAAAAAGGATAAATAAGATTCACGCCGCATCCAACACGATGACAAACGTATCAGCACTTCCACCTGCATCGAATAATTTTATTAAGTTGAGCTTATAAAACATTGCCCATGGTATAGATCAAAAATAATAATTAAACCATGCACTGTTACTGCTGGAACTTTCATTTCTGCATCCCCACACTTGCACTCCAGACTATAACTGATACTGAGAAATTCTAGTGTGTGAGGAAAATTGTGGGTTTGCCTTGGGAAGAACAAATCTATAATTGTGGGGGGGAAAAAAACACAAAAAAAACCAACCCACCCAAAAAACACTGTCTAAATCAAGTACAGAGGAATTATTTAGTCCAAAATCCCAGGGTCTGGGGGCTGTAGAATGCAGAATTCTGCCAGAGGTACCTGTTTGCAGAGGTGCCAACTCCTCCTGCACCACTTCCGTGCTGGGGTTCAGCATCTCCTCACTCAACCCAGCAGCAGTGACCCCAAAACAGCTTTGTCACATCCCCTGACCCCACATTTCACATCACACAACGTAAAGAGACAGCAGACTGATCTTCCTAACTGAGGGAACCTCTCTTTAAACGATGTAAAACCATCACTGTGTGGAAAAAAAAAATCCCTGGTGGTAGCATGGTAAAGTGAACAGAGCATTTCTGTGTCCCTGGCTGGCATCACCGTGCCAAAATTCAGGATTGTCTTTACCAATAAAAGTGAATTCCTCAAGAATTTTCCAGAATTTCTATGAAATTACAACAGTAGATTTTTTTTTTTTTTTTTAAATTTGAGGGAGAAAGAGAAAAAGAAACAACTTACAGTTGTCTTGTAAGCAGGAGCGTGTGCTTCATAAACAGGGTTCTGAGTCACATAACCAGCTGGGTCTTCTCGTGTTGGCTAATCAACCTTGATTTCAAAACTGGAAGAAAGAAAGAAGATAATTAGACTTGACAAACCCCAGAGAATTAAGCAAATTAATAGAACAAACAAGGATTGATCTGAAGGATACCCCACAGGAGAAACAGATCCAAGAGCAAACAGCCAGTGTCATAAATAGTTAGGGACATTTGGCAGTAAAATGAAGTGATTAAAAGGTTCCAACTCTGTGACCAAAGATGTGAATTAAAAGCTTGAAAACACAGGCCTCAGTCCCAATGATATCCTTTCTTATCCCTTTATCAGAGCTGCAGCCCTGTGGCCTCTCATATTTGTAAATCAATGTGATTTTTAATCTGATTTTTGGAGACCGAAAACTCCGTGTGTGCTGTGTCTGAGAGGGAAAGGCCAGCAGAGAGGGCAGGAGCAGAGGGGGAAACATTCTCCTGCTTTTCCTTGGATGACATAAGCACTTGGGAGGGAATAATTGAGAGGTCTTGAGGTCAGCACAGAGGTGTCACCATGAATAAGTGACATTTTGGCTGGTTCCATGAGGGATGGTGCAGGGAATGGCAGGCAGCAGGAGAATCCCTCCTTGGACACACTGCTCCATGTGGGAACACATCCCCACTACAGCATAAGGACAGACAGAAAGAAATCCATTTTTCATGGTTTTGGCATTAAAATGGAGCTGTTGTGCTCCAGCTCCATCCCATTTCTGACCCAAGGCACAGAATTCCGCTCGGTTCCTCTCGTGTCAAACCACAGCAGACGGCAGAGCCGGAGGGGACACTCCTGGGAGAGCAAACATCCACTTCTGACTTGTGAGTCCCAGCTAATGATCAATTCATCACACCCCTCAGTAAATCATGTTTGGACTCAGCTTGCTGGAACTGGATTGTTTCAGGCCCTTTGAGCACCATGTGAAAACATCTTTCATTATAAATGAGGATTTCCCTGCAGACACCAGTAAGAATACATCTGCTTCATCTTGGATTAGCACAAAGGGATGAGCTTCCCCCTGCTCCTGCCACTGAGTGTCAGCTCTGCCAGGTTCTGCACACCGTGGGATTTATTCACTCTCCACCTTGTGCCCAAATGAACACTTAAACTATCCAAATACATTTAAGTTCCATACTGCTGGCTTTTGTAGGACTTGTTTCAGGTATAGCAACATCCCTTAAACATTATTCCCCTAACTTAGGACAGTTCAGTTTGTATCATTCATCTGGGAATTCCAGGACATGGACACCACTGCTCTGTAAACTGCATTTCAGATCTATTGTGAAGGTTAATGCATGACACAGTGCTCCAGGACCACACAGCATCTCCAGACTTTCTCTTCCCTCATATCTGCAGAGACCAGGGGGAGCTGGGGGATGAAAAGATGGAGCAGCTCAGGGAAGAAGGACTTGGAGGTGCTGGTGGATGAGAGGCTGGACATGCCCCAGCCGTGTGTTGGGACCCCAAATCCCCCTGCCCCAGCCTGGGCAGCAGGGAAAGGGGATTCTGCCCCTCTGCCCCCTCAGGTGAGCCCCCACCTGCAGAGCTGCCCCAGCCCCAAGCCAGCTCAGGGGGGACCTGGAGCTGCTGGAGAGAGTCCAGAAGAGGCTCCAGGATGAGCAGAGGGATGGAGCAGCTCTGCTGGGAGAGTTGGGATCGTTCAGCCTGGAAAAGAGAAACTTTGGGGTGAGCTCAGTGTGGCCTTGCAGGGCCTGAAGGAGCTCCAGGAAAGATGGAGAGAGACTCTACAAGAGACAGGATATGGGGGAATGGTTTTCCACTGCCAGAGGGCAGGGATAGATGAGATATTAGGAAAAAAATTCCTCCCTGTGAGGGTGGGCAGGCCCTGGCACAGGGTGCCCAGAGCAGCTGTGGCTGCCCCTGGATCCCTGGAATGTCCAAGGCCAGGCTGGACAGGGCTTGGAGCACCCTGGGACGGTGGAAGGTGTCCCTGCCATGGCAGGGGGAATGGGATGATCTTTAAGGTCTCTCCCAAGCCAAGGCACCCTCTGATGAGGCTCTGTGATATTTAATGCCAAGGGATGCACAGCCTTGCCCTGCCCCAACACAGGGCACTGACAGGGCAGGAGGAACACACCGAACCTGCCTGCTAAAAACAGGAACCTGGGCAGGATCCAGCCCGAAATTCCAGCCTCAAGACTTTGTCTGCCAAAGAAGAGATGACTTTTGGAGCAGGTTTCTAACCAAATAATTATTATCAGGCAGTACCACCAGGTGGCAAGATTGCAAAATAAAGGAACTTTTAAAACCCTTCCTACAACCCATTCGGTCAGGGCTGCTTCAAGGACCCCTTGCTGGGCCATGGTGATTTTGGGAGGACTCGGGTGAGTATTTAACATGTACCCACACGGGTCTGTAAAATAAAGTATTTTAACTTTTCTCCATCACCCTTCATGTAGTCCATAGCCCAATGCAACACGAGATTTCCAGCACATGAAAAAGGAAATTGTGGCCACCGGCTGCAGCTCTTAGAAGAACTTGGTTTTCCCACTGTTTTCGTCCTGCTCCCTCTTCCCCTAATAACCGGTCTAACCTTTTCAAAGGAGCCTAAAATCTGACATGACTGCAGGGAACCACGTAATAAAATGGGAATAAAAAGGTTAATAAAATTATTTGGCAAAGGGAGAGTAAAGACTTTACACAGAGTGTACTTACAGTCATTTGGGTAATTTTTCTCCCATATATTTCCATTTCTCAGGTTATGTCCCAATTATCTATAAACCGAGACACAGGGCAGTTGTGAGTTCTACACTAAAGGTGTGCCATGGACACATGAGCTCATTTTAAAGGGCTGAATTTTATAACATGTTATATTTACAGCCCATTTTCATTCAAAATTTAGGAAAAATATGAATCTCCAGTAACAACTTGGAAAAACTCTCTCTCTAATACCTCGCCCCTAGATCACAAAGGACACCATGTGAGCACCCAGTCCACATTATGTGATTTATTTACACCTGTACACACACAGATAGATATATGGCCAAATAACAGGATAAAAAAATATTAATAAAGCTAATACTGGTAACCAGACCAAGCTGGTGAGAAACTCTACCTGACCCTGAGATATCCAGCACAAAAAAAACCAAAAATACAATGATTCCAGAAATAGTTCAGGGACTTTTTCCTTCCATTTGTAGCTTTGCACCTGCTCCATAACACACAGCTACACTTCACAGATGCTTAAAATATTGTCATTATCCCTGGAGCTAGAAGAAATTAGGTAGGTGTAAAATAATCAGAATGTCAAGCACATTAAATGTCAAGCATAAATAAGAACCAAAATTGGAATCTCTCAAAGATGCTGGTACTCCCACAGTTGGGCAAAAAGTGTTAACTTCAATAACTGCCACCATTTGGGACTTGTATTATTATACAAACCACAGAATTCTCTGCCTTAATGGCATCAACTTGAAAGATGATTTGGCATTAGAAAGTAGAAGTAAATGTTATCCAAAACATCGAGAAAACTTCCTGCCCCAAAATAGATTTTTTTAATTTGAGACTCTTCAATTCAAACACTCTAGGTATTGAAATTTAAAAGAGAAATTTTAAGAAAATCCAAAAGACATTGCAGGAGAAAGGGAGGGATGAGTAATACACAAGCCTGTGTTACATGAGATGGCACAAAAAATATAAACTGCAAAATAAACTGCCGAGTTCTGTTCCTTCAACCAATAAAACAAAATAACTTGTTTAATCAACTTCTAATTCCATAATCCAATCATCATGTAAATTAAAATCAAGTGAATTCCCCAGTGAATATATACTACCTAAATATTTTAAAGTGAAGATACCTAAAAACCTAAATTGGATTGGAAACTCTTTCAAGAGAGATTTGCTTTCATCCAAGTTCATGCCATCCCAGCACGGAGTCAAGTCCAGAAATCTAAACTGTAGTGAACTAAAATTTAAGTTTGAAAAAAATATATTAAAACCCACCAAGCACATTATGCCCCGCTTAGGGAGTAACATCTATTCCAAAATGTCCAATGAAATCCACACAAGTGTTTTGGGTTTTTTTGGTCTGGAATCAACATCTCCATTTCTTCTCATACTACTTATTTAACTTTCTATTTGAACCACACGACCACAGCAGCTTTACTGGAGATCCAGAGCTTGGGAATGGCTTTGCTTGGAGGGCTCCAGCTGAGAAATTCCCTGGAAAAAGCCTGGAGAAATCATGACCAGATGGTCACAGAGATGTTTGCATGACCAAGAACACACCACAAAATACTGAGCATTTACATGTCCATGTGGAAGAGACTCACACTCCTGGACAGAGGCAGGATGGAAATTTCTATGATCTCAGCTCATCCTTTCAACCATGAGGCAAGAGATCTTCTCTTTCTGGGAGGAGCTGGGACAGAATGGATTGAGGAGCGGATCAGGAGACACAGGGCTGAGGTCACCAGAGCATTTGGGCTTTGTCAGCCCAGGGGACAATCAATGACATTGATCTGATTGGCAGGAGCCAAGCACCAAGGTTAAATGGAACCTTCCTCCATGGAACCTTGTTCCTGAGTGCTGGAATTCCTGCCTCTTCTTCCTGCTCCAAAGTCAGGGGGAATAAAACTCAGGTAACATTATTTTTGGAGTCTCCCTCTGAAGTTTATTATCCTTATCTATTACAAACGAGATGTGAGCTCTCTCTAACAAGAAAGTGAGCTAAAACGGTGTCTGTTCAAGTATTTAAGTCGCAATTATCCATTAAACAATTGACATTTAATTTTTTATGTTTATGTTATTTAATTATTTATGGTTTTGACCCGAGGTCCACAATGCAGACCTCACTGACCAATCAAAGAAACCACCCACGCCTGTGAAGAAGGAGGTAAAGAAGAAGGTGCAAAAAGCCAACTCATCCACACCCAAAAATCTCCATCTTGGCTCCTATGGATTACTATATACTAAAGCCCCAAATCCTAAATGTCTAGGGCTCCAACACTGAGGAGGAAAAACATCCCAGGGAGCTGAACTTCAAAACTCCAATCTTCCTTTAAATCTCCAGAAAAAAAAACTTCCTTTAAAGCATGCCATAGCTCTACCAGCATTTCCTGTGCCGTGTTTCAGATTTTTAGAGCAGAAAACATTCAAACTCACAAACTTACCCAATTTTACAGTGAATTGATGGAATTAGGGCAAGACAGATTTACCCCCTGCTTTATGGAATGAAGGCTCTCTGGACTATTTAGGACTTGCTAACGTGCAGTGCTAGGATTACCATGCCAGCTTAAGCCAAATCCAAAACTTACAAGAAAATACAAAGTATAAAGGTTTTAATAACTGGAGTTAAAATTACATTAAAGGCTTTGTTGGCTTTCTTCTTTGCCTTATGAAATAGTTAGAAAACAGAAAAAAAAGATCAAAAATTGTGTATGTAAAATGAGGCAGTGCCATATAGGTGAGCACTCTTCATTAAGGTCTTCATGAAAATAACATTTTCTCTTCCTAGAGAGTACTGTGATCCAGCCACAGACTCATGCAACTGAAGTACATGTTCGCATTAAATAAAAAAATAAAATAAAATAAAATCCTCTTCATGTTCAAGAACGCTCTCTAAAGCACTCACTCTATAAAAAGAAATCTGAGAGAGTACATACACCTGTTATTCCAGGAACCAAGCAAAAATAACAAGAGTGCCACCTATCCTTCATTAGGAATAACAGAACTTCCCGTGGACTGACCTTGCTGCTAAAAACCCTGCACAGCAGAACCTGACAGCTAAGAACAGATGAAACTCTCCATCTGGGCAGAAACTTGAGGGGGAAAAAATGCAAAGGAATGTTGCACGGGAAAGCAGGATTAAAAAGAAACACAGGAGGAGGAGGAGGAGGACTCGGGAAAAAATAAATCTGTTACGTATCAAAAGTATAAAATCCAAAAGATTAAACCCAGGGAAACTAAAGTTTTAAAGCTTGAGGCCACATTTGGGGGTTCAGAAATGATTTTATGAAAGTAAGTTTGTGTGTAACATGGAAAGAGCAAACGTGGTCTAGGAGAAGCTGCTGTACAGAGGCAGCAGCTGCCACTGAGCAAGAGATGGAATATTTATCCAGTGGGGATGACTGGAGCAGCACAGAGAGGTGGGAGGGTCATTATTTTCCCTTTTTTTAAGTTTATAGCAGGTATAGGAGAAATACAGATGAGCAATCCTGGCACCTATACCAGGAGAAGATATTATTGTACCTAGCGATAAACACATAGATAAATATATCTTATTAATAAAAAAGGAGGGAAGCTTTCCTTTCTTGGTAAAGGGAAGTCATGGCTCACGACCTGCTCCATGCACGTGGATGAGGGAAAATCCATATATTTGCACCTATTAAAATCTGTGTATTTGCACCTATTAAAATCTGTATATTTGCACCTATTAAAATCCATATATTTGCACCTATTAAAATCCAATAGATATTTGTAGGCTTTCCAAACTGCCTCCCACCAAGGGAGTCACATGAAAACTAAGGCACCATGAGATAATACAGAAGGCCTTCGCTTTTCAGAAAAAAAAAAAATCTGGTGAAAATGTGGGAGCCAGAGCTCAGCTCTCCCTGCCTGGACACTGCAGAGCTCTCCAAGGAATGGGAAATGGAGAAGGGAACAGCAGCAGAGCCAAGGGAGGGGGCAAAGCCCTTCCTGTGAAGTGAGGAGGGGCAGCCATGGAGAAGAGGGAAAAAACCCTTCCAGCTGCAATTGGGCATTAAGGGAGGAGATGAATCTCAACACAAGCCCCACAATACAAGGAACACCTGAGCAAACAAACCCTAAAATCAAATAGGGCAGCTCTGAGCTGATCCCCTCCCCAGAGAAGGGAGGCAGGGATGAAACTGTGACATCAAACATGGCCTTTCACAGGATACATCCCTTCCATTGCCACACAACCACACAGAGCAAAGAAAAGTCAAGTATTTGTCACCTCTCCTGTGGAGACAGCCCGGAGAAGGCTCCAGGGAGAGCTCAGAACCCCTTCCAGAGCCTAAAGGAGCTCCAGGAGAGCTGGAGAGGGACTGGGACAAGGGGGAATGGCTTCAAACTGACAGAGGGCAAAGTTAAATTGGATATTGGGAAGGAATTCCTCCCTGTGAGGGTGGGCAGGTCCTGGCACAGGGTGTCCAGAGAAGCTGTGGCTGCCCCTGGATCCCTGGAAGTGCCCAAAACCATGTTGGACAGGGCTTGGAGCAGCCTGGGATGGTGGAAGGTGTCCCTGCCCATGGCACAATGGAGTGGGATGATCTTTATGGTCCCTCCTGACCCAAACCATCCCTAATCCACAATCCACTGCCTGCAGGTTGGACAGAAACCTCTTGAAGACGAAGCAGTATTTTTTAAAATCAAGTGGACAGCCAGTGCTGACAGCTAAACAATCATCTGCACTGAATTTCCCAGGAAATTGAGGTGTGAGACACCAAGCTCCAGGAAGCATTGCTTGCCAAGCAGAACTTCATCAGAGACACGATTTACAGGATAAACAAAACGCAGTGTCGTGTTGGAAAGTAATGGAGGTTACCTCAAACCTGTCAAAATTCACAACTCCAACCTCCCCAAAAGGGTTGCAACTGATCTACCGTAGGAAAAAGGTGGGAAAGAGTCCAAATGAGTACTGCAACCTCTCCAAAGAGCACAATGTGAGCTCAAATAAAGATCATTTTATCAAGTCCCCCAGCAGGAACTCCACAGTGAGGAGTCCTTTTGGATTGATTTACACATAAAACAGTGAATGATGGTTTATCTACTCAGGGAGCTTTGATCCAGTGCTTTATATAATATCAGTCCCTGAGTATAATTATAGCTATATAATCAATCAGGGGATACATGTTATTTTACAGCTCTGTTTAGAATCACATCCTAGACATTTAAAATTGTACTCCAGTTACAGCTTAAAAAAAAAAAAACCTGCTTTTTCAGAGAAGTTTCAGAAGGATGCTATTAATAAGTATTGAGACAAATACAAAGAATGGCAAAAAAAAGAAGTGTGAAAAATATTTCCCATTAACATGTGCATATGGTTTCACTCAAAACAAATTTTCTTGCATAAAAAACCCCCCATGTTTATATAACAATATTAAGTTGTTACATTACCAAAGTGGCTGTAATTTTATAACGGGGCCGTTTTGATTTAGGGACCGTAAAAATTTCAGCTGGAGGGCAAAAATTTCAAATATATATGGAAATAATGGAAGTAAAGTCCTGGAGGAAAAGCGTTTGAGAGAAAAATGATAAAGACAAAAGAAACAAAGCGTCGTTTCTGAGCTCCTGATGGATGCCAAAAGCCCAAGGAAAGAGGAGGGAGGTTGGAGTTTGGCCTCTACCTCACACAAAGATGTGTAAGACACATCCATTAATTGCTGCCAGTGCACTTGATCCTAAATTCTTTATGCAAACTTGCAATTTTAAGAGATTTTAAGAAGCCCCTCAAGCAGCAGGGGCCACCGGTCCCCAGGCATTGTTTGAGCACCCAAGCCCTGGTCAACATTACCAAAGCATTACTTGATAATCCAGCTGCAACAGGATTTTTAAGCAATTTTTAATCCAGCTCCATGCTTGGACGAAACAAACAATCTCTATAGAAGGTTCTGTTGTAAATGTCCATCTTTTTTTCTTGGCTTTTGGGATCTGGATTAGCCTTCATGCTCGGCAGGACCGGAGCGGAACTGATACGCGACAACGCTCAAAATGTAATAATGCAGGAATTTCTGTGCATGAGATGGAAATTCCCCAAACTCTGTGAGCTTAGCTCTTCTCACTGCACCAAAGGAGAGACCAACACAGGTGAGTCTCCTGATCCTGTGAAAACTGGGAATTACTTCTGATGGAGGAACGAAACCACCCACAGCAGGTAGAAGACAACTGGGCTGGTTGGGTGGGGAGCCCTGGCAGCTGTGGCTGCCCCTGGATCCCTGGAGAGATCCAAGGCCAGGTTGGACAGGGCTTGGAGCAGCCTGGGATGGTGGAAAAATGTCCCTGCCCATGGCAGGGGTGGCACTGGATGGGCTTTAAGGTCCCTCCCAGGCACTTCCCTGCTTGGAAACCCCAGAACACCATGTGCACATGCTGGTGTTTAAAGCCCTGCCCAGCCTTGTAATTCTGGAATTTATGGCAATTAAGGAAAGAGCAGGTGGGAAAATGAGACAATGGCTCGGTAGCAGGAATATTCTTGGAGCTGTGGATTGGAGGAAGCACAATGGCACACCCACACTGCTCAGGGCAGAGTGACACTCATCCTTTGGGAGGCAGCGGGGCTGAAATGAAAGCAAAAGAGAGAAAACTCTTCAGGAGGAAAAAGTGATGCAGGAACCCTCCCAGCAGGTGCCCAGTGGTGGGAGAAAGACAGGTGCTCTCAGCATTGTCTCCTGCCACAGGTAAATTAGATTGCAGGAGTATTTTTCATTATTTTCAGAGATGGAGAGGATAAATATGAAACCAGTGTAATAGCTCGTTACTCTGGGAAACAAAAGAGGTACATTTGTCAGCAGCTATACGTGTGCATTATCATTTCAGAAGTGACACATTAAATATGGATTATTCTGCTGGGAAGGAGCAGCACCATCCTGCAGCACCATCCATATTGGAGCCCTCCAGGAGGGCGTCTGAGTAACTGCAGTCAAAAAAAAAATCATAAGGAAAAATCCAAACCCATTATATTCAGTGTTTATACTTGTTTGTGACATTAAATATTTACTCTTTGCTCCACGATTTGAAAATATCAGATGCGACGCTTTTCTGCTTCTTATCTAGCAAATACAGAAGAATAAACACAGATAAGATAAATCCCTCAACAGCACCAAGAGCAGCTAAAGAAAGAGGACAGATTCTCTGTGGAAATGTATGAATATAGCAGAATATAGAACCAGCAGGCACTGAGTTCAAAACTCCTCATCTCCCTCCAACTCCAGCCAAGTGAGCTGAAAAAGCCACTTGGAGGAGGGAGTCCCACACGAGCTGATTCACCCTGTGGACACCATTTCCCTGGAAAAGCAGGGCACCCTCCCAGCGAGCCAAGAGCTCACCCATCCTCCCAGAGCTAGCCCAGGGTCACCGTGGTGGTGGTGCTTCCCCAGGCTTTGTCACCCTGAGTGTGACACACCCTGGACACTGCAGCACCGGCAGAGCGCGAATAAACGCGACACATGAGGAGTTTTAAAAGTTCTCTGCAACGCTTCCTTGTGACCAAGGCGGTTTTCATTGTCTCCTCCCTCCTTAGAGCCATTTCTGTGAGCTCTGCAAGCCTCCTTTCCCTCTCAGGATCACCCAAAGTCACCAATGAAGCCCGGACTGCTCAGTGAGCTGCTGCAGGTTGCTGAGTGATGGCCTTGCACAAAGCTCAGCAGCCTGACCTGGGTATTGGAATCACCAGTAATAATTCAGATGTTTCGTGCAAAATGCCATCCTAGTCCCCTCTCAGAATTACCAACCTTCAAACGCCTTCCTAAGCACGTCTGAATCAGCCAGAAATAAAGGGTTCATTTCTTTCCAATTAATTCAACCTGGCTTAGGAAAAATTAAAAAAAAAAAAAAAACAAAAAAAAAAGAGGCAAATTTTATTTGCCTCTGAAGCAGTGGCAGTTCCAGATTTCTAGTACTTGAAAGAATCTCTGTACAAGTAATAACCCTTGCCCAAATGTCTATTCCTTTAAAATTAGCACCTAAAAATTAAAAAAAAACCCCAGCTTCCATATCCTGCAGGATTTCCTCAGCTGCTTAACTCCTCAAGGGTTTCCTACAAACGAGGTAAAGAAATCTAATAATGGGGCAGATGAAAAAAATAACCCTCCTGACCTCGTTTCCAGGAGGAAAAGATTCAGATGGCACAAAAGAAAAGAAAAGATGGTACAAATTGTGACTCCCTGCCTTCTCCAAAGTGTCCATCCCCGTCTCACAGCAAGGGGGGATCGACTCTCTCTCAGGCAATTCCAAAAGCAGTTCAAGGACTCGCTCCTAATTCTTGAAGCAACATCCCCCCCTCCTTTTTTTTTTTCTTTTTTTTTTTGTTTTTCACAGAGGAAGTTTTGCTTGGGAGTTGTCAGGGCTACATTTCCTCTGCAAAGGATTTATGGCTGGGAAGAAAAGACAGGAAAGGTCGTGAAGAAATTCATCTCTGGTGGAGGTACCCAGACACCAAGCAGCCATTTGGGTAGCAGAGAAAGCTGAGATTAAATTGGAATTATTCCCTGTGAGGGTGGGGAGGCCCTGGCACAGGGAAGTTGGGGCTGGCCCTGGATCCCTGGAAGTGTCCAAGGCCAGGTTTGATGGGGATTGGAGCAGCCTGGGACGGTGGAAGGTGTCCCTGCCCCATTGTAGCATTCTGGGATTCTCTAAACTCCCCTCCTGAGCAGGAACATCTCAATGCCAAGATTTACCCCTAGGAACAAAAACTCTGTTCACTTTCAACCTTCACTCATCACCATTTATTGTCCCTAACTCCATTCTGCTCTCAAAGTTTGGACCCAGAGAAGATGGATTTCACACGAGAGTGAAAGCTGGAATGGAAACAGCCCTTTGTAAATGATGGATCTGCATCACACCCTGAAAATTCTTCTTGGGAAAAGACAGACAGCTACAGCTACAGTCTGAGGCACTGGATGGATTGTGTGAACGCTGCCAAAGCGCAGGGAACTCAAAAGGACAGGACAAAGACCTCAAAGGAAATGAGGAGGCAACCGCGTTACCCCTCAATTTTCAACAAAATGAGAATTTCTAAAGTAGAGATGATGCTTTATTAATTCCTATCTCAAAGATTATCCAAATGCTCAGGAAAACAAGTCTAGTAATAAAAGTCACTTTGCTCTTCAGACCATTAAAGCAACCAAACCCTGGAGCCCCAGGAACCTTGGGCTCAGCTTTGCTGGCAGAGCTGTGTGGAATTAGTGCTCAAGAGCCTCGTGCTGGCAGCTCTGACCAGCCAGAAGCACGAGCCAGGCTCTGTCTTAACCTTAAAACCCACCTGAAGAGCAACCTAAAACATTCAGGATTTTATTCAGAAGATTGTCTGAAAATCACTGTTAAACTAACTTAATGCAGGGATTATTTTTTAATAAAAATCTTTTAAAATATTAAAAATATTCTCCTAATTTTCTCCTCTCCTAATTAACATGCTCCCAATTTTTCCTTATCAAGGTCCTAGAGGATGATTTCAAACAATTGTACAAATGTAAGCACAGCTGATTTAAAACAAAACCGAAAAAACGTTCCCATCTGACGTAAGTGGCAGGAATAACCATAATGGAAGGAAAGCAAGGCTTGGTTTGCTTATCAGGAAATAAAGCAATTCACCAAACATCTGAAAACACAAAAAAAAAAATGCGTTGGGAACGACACGAAAAAAAAATTACCTTAATTGAAAAATAATGGCTCGTCTGAATTTTATTTTAAAAGAAAACTCAGGCAGTTGTGAATCTAAATGTAATTGCAATGCATCCTGATGGTTCTCACAGCAGAGATGACATATCAGTGGCAGGCAGAGGATAATGTGGATCAGGATAATGGGCAGGACGGAGGGGGAAGAGCAGAGCATTTTTCGTGCACACTCCACATCCCCACAATCAAACACCACAGTCACCTTGCTGAATAATGAACAGCAAAGTGAGGAGAAAATGAAGGAGCTGCAAGCAAAGGAGAGCAGATTCAAGCTGACATTTGCAGCGAGAGGAAGTCACTGAGAGGTTCCCAGTGGCTGCTCCAGATGGCTGCAGCTATTTTTTGGCCAGACTACCTGGCCAGGACAGAGCTGCAGTCAGGTGAGCAGAAGGGGACAGGAAGAAGGAAAAGAACAAAGAAAAAAAAAAAAAAAAAAAAAAAAAAAAAAAGGCACTGAAAATGGGATTTGGAGCCTGCAGGGCTCCTAATTCTGAACCTTGTGAATAACAGAAAGTCGCAAAATACAACAGGAACTCACAGTGGCCATTTAGGAAAAGGAAACCAATTACCACTGGGGATTAGACACAGAAATTTCTCTTGGCCGCTGTATGGATTCATTATCTCTCCCATGCCTGGCTTTCTATAAACATAATTAAATTGACTATTTCTTATGAGTAAATCCTACATGTGCTTTAGGCCACATAAAGCATCTTGCCATCTAATTGTATTTTTCATCTGTGTTTTCCCCCATCAACCTCCCTCACAGTACAGGGAAGAAAGGAAAAGCCCTTCTGTACAGATTTATCTTTTCTTTTTTTGCTTGTTTGCCTTAAAGGTCCAATGCATATTCAAGCTGTCAAAAGTGATTTCCCTGCTCATTGAGCAAATATTCTCAACGTGGATTTTCTTTTTTATTTCCTACTATTAGACAACGATTTTACAGACACAGGTAATAGAAATGCAGGCGGGTCGGAGCACATCAAAGATTTATCTCTGGGCAGGAAGTCAAGTTTCATGAAATATAAAAATGAAGTTTATGTAAGTGGAACACGGGGTTGCTGCGAGTTGGCTTTGGGACACAGGTGACAAAGTTGCAGCAAAAATGATGAAAAACATAACAAAAGGCAGTAAGGACCTCACCTGACCCCAAGCCTGGGTGGTAGGCGAATATTCCACTTCCAGAAGACTTTTTTTGAACAATTCATCAAAATACATTTAAAGATCTGAAACTGGATTAAGTCTTAAATCCTGATGCCTGATAACACCAAATATTTTGTACTCTCTAGCACTGCCCAATTCCATCTCAGCACAACCCAAAGCTTTTCCCCAGGGCTGTATTTAGGGGCCTAAATGAGTGGAAATGATCCCAGGGGTCTCACAAACCTCCCGGAGCCCAAGCACAGCAGTGGCTCAGACATCCATTAAAAAAAAAAGGGTAAAGCCTTGGGCAGCTCCTGCCAGAGCAGCTGATGTCCTGCTAAGAGGTCTCCTGGTGAGCAGGCTGATGGTGGAACAGCATTTTAGGAGCTGAAAAACCCAGCACATCAGAGTTTTAAATCATCTAAGCAGATAAGGAGGAGCAGAGGGTTAGTGCAGAGGTGAAGCTGAGCTGGAGGATGCTCCTAAAAATGCAGCCAGGAGAGGAACAGGCACGTTCTCATTTAGGAATTCAAACACCCAGGGCCTTCAGTAATCCTTAGGAACCCAGTGCTGGGTACTGGAGGTATTTAGGTCCAAATAAGCACTGATTACCACTTCAAAAAACTCCTGTATTTCTTATTCTAAACACCAGGTATCAGCATCTGCTATAGCTGAACTCCATTACTTGTCACAGTGGAAGGTCCTCACTGCAATACTTGATGTATTTTACAAATGCTAAATGTACATGAAGGTTAATCAAGAGAGAGGTCTTCACAAAATGTCTAAAGCTTCTTTAAAATCACTGCAATGTCTCAACAGCTGTTGTGAGTGAACTGCTAAATAGAATTAAAATTCAAGCAAGATCAGGTACCAGGAAGGATTATATTCCCTAAAAAGGTCAAATAAAAAACTCAGAAATATTTCAGGCAGTCATTTCCATGTTCATTAAACACCATGACAAAACAATAAATCAGACTATGGAAAGCAAAGCATCAGGAGAGTTTAGGAAATTGAGGATGGAACAACACAGAGACGAACAACCTGTGAAGCAAGAGATATTTCCCTCACGTGAACAAACCTACAAACTCCATGAGATGATGCAATTTGGAAAATGTCTGCATGTCAAAAGATACCAACAAGTAGGAAATTGGGTATTTGTTTAACAGATATAAGAGAAATGCAGGCAATTCCATCCCATCACCAGGAAAATAATGGTGTAAACACAAGAACAAGGAAAGCACACACCAAACATGGATAATTTATGCCAGTGTGTCAGAAATGTGAGTATAAAAACATGACTGTTTCTTTAATTAAAAATAATTAATCCATAAATAAAAGCCTGAGGTTTGGGGTTTTTTTTTTAATTAAGCCATGTATTGGGGCTAAACAATTTTAAATACAAAACAAAATCAAGTCAGGTTCGTCAAAAGAATTATAAGATATCTGTGCTAAATAATGAAAAATAACAAGGCTTCACTCTTTTCATTGTTATCAAAAAAAGATTAAGTGCAAACTACAGAAGAAGAAAAAGTTAATAGGTAAAAGAATAGACAGATAAAAGAATTATTAAGATTATTAAAGGAATCCAAATTTGTACTGAAAACAAGCTTTTGCAATTAAAGGCCAGTGTGTACTCCAGAGCCCGTGGATAAGAGAAGATCGGGAATAATAAAAGATACAGGAGAATATAAGACAAGGTCCAAGCTTTCAGCGCAAAAAACAAGTGAAATTCTGATTTCCCGTATTGTCAAGGTTTTCTGGTTGTCAGGAGAGCTGCAGAGCTTCCATGGCTCCTGCTCCTGAGGACACACAGCTCTGCACCCTGCTGCAACAGCAGCAAGAGCTCAAAGAGATCAAGACAAGCCAAGTTAAAAGCTCAGCCAGACGAGGATGGCAGCAATGAGAAGCCACGGAGAAGAGACCATGAATGGAGAATGGTTACACAAGAGAGGGAGGAGGAAATCAAGGAACCCCCTCTTCTGGGGCTGGCTGAGCTAATGAAGCCTCGCTCGCTTCTCTGCTCTCTAATTGTATGCAAGATTAAAATGGAGCTTTCTTCACAAATTAATGACATCTCGGGAGATCTCATTCCCCAGCAGCTTTTTGGTATTCAGCAGGGATCATCAGCCTCTTTCTTCCCCCTGAGCCTGGTCATCTGCTCTCCCTGCTGGCAGGAACTCCCTGTTTGCTGTCTCTACCTGCCAAAATCCACTCGCACTGGCCCAAGGAGTCGAGAATTACTGAAGTGTGGAGGGGAGAAAAGAGGGATGAATGCAGAGACACACCAAGAGGTTTGAGCTGAACGTTTCCCAGGGGAGCCACTGCCAAATTTCCCTGCAGCTCCTCCTCAGTCACTTCAGCTCCTCGCTTTGCATTTCCCCCTCTCCTACCCCCACTCAGCAGCACCAACAGGAGAAGGAATCTGGGTTTTGGGAATGAATCACCTTCTCAACACTTCCCTCCATGAGCCTCTTCCCTCTTTGGAAACTCAGCAAGGAATCATACATATGCAATAGAAAACCCAACAAAGTCGCTTTATTTTAAGCCCGGAGAAAGGGAATTAAAAGACAAAATACTTTGCACGAGTGAAAACAGAGCTGTTTGGTGATTATTAGCGACGAGGACAAAGAAGGCAAATGGTCACCACGAACCATCCAAGCCACCCCAGCAGCTTCTCCTGAAGGAAGGTACCCTACTTTGCAGAGCAGTTTTCCCCAGACTCATCACTTTCTGCTAACAGATGGGAAGCTGAAGATAGAAAGAGGCATCGTTTATGCCTAGCACCAAGGGGAGGGGGAAAAAAAACTATCTCAGCAGGAGATTCTTTAAAAAAAAAAAAGATTTAAAAAAATCAGCAACTGTCCTTCTCCTCAGAAAGCAGGGGAGGGGGAAGTGTTGAAGACAAAGGATCACAGACTTTTCCTGGTGATGCCCATGCTCTGAATGCCAAGCTGAGCTCCTCCAGCCTCTTCTGCAATCCTTGATCCTTTTCCTAATCACCCATCAGTGCTAACACAAGAGCAGCAGGAGTAATGAAGGTCCTCCAGAAGTCTAACACAGCGAGTTCTATGATCAAAAAGGCTTCCTCATACTCCAAAATTGGAAATACATTTTTTTTTTCTGTAAAACCCAGAACATTTCAGCTAATCCTTAATCCTGAATTCCTGTCTGGATTAGTTTCTACACCAAGTAAATCACGATTTCCCTGACTCAGAGATGGCAAAACACCCAGTAATGGTCCAGCAGCAGGGCAAATCCTGGCATGCACATTGAAACACTGTGCAGTGAAATGCTGGGATGTACATTAAAATAGACCCTCTGATGCAGATTGGAGTTCATAATTTGCCATTGAGACCTACAGATTTCCTGAAATTGTGATGATGCAGCAAAAATATTACTGCTCTTAGGTCACTTAACGTTTTCTTCCTTTCCACCACTATGGACATGTGAGAATATTTATCAGTAACGGTATTAAAAAGGAAAAAGAAAAAAAACTCAGGCACAACCCCCACAACAAATTCAGCTGAACTAAACACCTTTAAATTGTGATACTTTAATACTCAAGGGGGGAAAGGCCCTCTACTAATTCAGCAAACTGAGCTAGTGCTGAAAAGTACAAATTGCCAACAATTTTTAGCATAATTTGTCATCATTTTCGAGATGCCAGCACACACTGCACTTACATTTCCACGTGTTTGTGCATCCATGTGTGCCCTTTCGTGTGGCTGCATAAAAATGTACCCACATTTTGGGGACGGTGTCACCAGAAGAATTAACACCACAGTATCCACACACGACTTGAAATTCAGATTGGAACCTAAACCAAGGAATTTGGGAGCGATTCTTTCGTTTTCCTGTCAGTGATTTACTGACTGAATTGAGTAGGGAAGGGCTGCTTTGCTCCAGTGCTAATGTTCATTGAGTAACACGAGTCTTAGCCAAACCCTCAGCACCTCAGGGTAGAAAGAACAGCATTTACACAATATTAATTTTAGATTTTTTTAGATTTCTCCCCTGTGAGGGTGGGCATGCCCTGGCACAGGGTGCCCAGAGCAGCTGTGGCTGCCCCTGGATCCCTGGCAGTGCCCAAGGCCAGGTTGGACAGGGCTTGGAGCAGCCTGGGATGATGAAAAATGTCCCTGCCCATTGCAGGAGGAGGAATGAGATGATCTTTAAGATCCCTTCCAACCCAAACCATTCTGTGATTTCTCTTTAGTTCCAATTTCGAGAGCCAGCTGAGAGAAAGGAGAGGGGTTTTTTTTAAATATTCCGTGTATAGTTCTTCAAGGGAAAACTTTCATTTCTGCTTTCCCTAAAAAAAACAAAAGAGGTCACCAGAAGCAGGGTGAGAACATTTCCAAGGAGGTTTGCCTTTGACAGGGCAGGCATGGAATTGCATGAGTGATTCTTACACAGGAGTGTGAAGATAATAACCAAGCTCTGAGAAGGCTGAAATTCACAGGAGGTCTACACACACAAATAAACCCTGAAATAATGAAAGACAGAGGCTTAGTGAAAGCATCAATGTCACTGTTATTTCTGAACAAATACCAGGTGCTTAATGGAAAAACAGAATACAGAGTCCCACATCCCCAGTTACACACAAAACCAGAAGCCAACCAGAATGGTTTGTTCATTAGAGACATCAAGATATCATCAACTAATTAAGTGCATCTTCTCCCTTTTGGGAAGATCACTGCAGCCTCTGTAGGCTTGAGAAATCCACATGGATTTGGATGAAAGATGGAAAATGGAGCTTGAGCTGCCTCTTTAGATACCAAGTGACTGTAGGAGGGTATTCCTTTATTTGGGTTTTGGGGGGTTTTTTTGGTCTATAATGGGACCATAGAAGAAACTGCACCACAGCAAGTTCCCTGCCACGGGCATCAAGCCCCATTTTACCCTGGAATTTCATTAGGCCATCAATCGAGACAAGCACTGACTAGACAAAGCAAGGAGAGGTATTTATCTACAAGCAGTGCAACAGATTAAGCTGCCAATAATTACAGCTATAAAATAATGCAGACTAGTCCACAATGTGGTTTTTTTTTGAGCTTCTGTTTTGTTGGGAGCTCAATTTTGTACCATTCTTATAGACTGTTCTGCAGAGTCATCGTAAAGAAAATTTAAGCCAGTTTCTCTCATTTCCCTAAATCTTTCAGACTAGCCTGGTATATACCTTGATTTATAAAGTCTGTGATTATTTACAGATTTGTCCTCCATCATTCTGAAATGAATTTTCCTTGAACGTTCATTTCCTGGCTGGAATCTAAGAGAGAGCAACACAAGGAGAACTTTCAAGGACAACCTTGGCTATGAAATAGGCTGGGGAGCCTTTAGTTCAGAGGATCCTTGCTCAGAAACCACGGCAGGTGGCAGAGAGCAGAAAACAGTGAAAGAATTCTGGACAGGTCATCAAGAAAATGCTGAAAGGTGAGACTCAGGATGAGCATCCTCACGGTGAGGACAGGCCTCTCATCCCAGATTTCCTTTGATTCCCATGAGAGTCTCTGATTTCTGACTGCCGCTATCACACCCAATGATTTTGGGAGTGGTTGGAATTCCCCCAGAAATGTTTCCAGGCACAGCCGAGTTCCCTTGGCACACGAGGAGCTGTTGACAAAAGTGATCATGAACGGGGAAGGGACCTGCTCAGTGATCAGAGGAACTCCTGCAAACACCAGAACTGCCTGACCCCTGAGTGTGCTGCTCCCTCTGGGCACCCAGGGCAGCTGCCAGGATGTTGGAACCCTGGGCACTGAGGATTCCAGATTTTCTGTGCTGCCAGGCACTGACCTCTAGGCAAACCCTGCACTGACCTGAGGCCGTGGAGAAGCTCCCAAAATTGAGTGACAGCGCTGGGATTGTGGGGGTGGAGTTTGGATAGAAGTGTGTGATATCACAGGGGGAAAACTCAGAGTTTAAGGGTTTAGAATACAGGAATAGATATAGAAAGATGGAGGGTTTAGGGCTGAGGCTGAGTCCTTCTTTTTCACCTTCTCCTTCATGGGTCTGGGTGATGTTTTGTAATTGGGTAGGAGAAGATAAAACACAACACCAGGACACACCAGAGTTGTGACCTCCAAACTCTGCTCACTGAGGGCTCCCCAATTCCAACCCCCTTTCCTTATGAAAGGACCCTTCTACAGGATCATTGCTCCAACAGAAGAACCACATCTGTCACTGCAGGAGGACTGGACTGGGCTGCTCCCAACACCCTGACCAACAGGGTGTCAGGTCATGTTCTGACTCTGTCAGTGTTTCTAGGATTTTTTTGGTTGGTTAGTTGGGTTTTTGGTACTACTACATTTTTATTTTTAATCTTCCTAGTAAAGAACTGTTATTCCTATTCCCATATCTTTGCCTGAAAGCCCTTAATTGCAAAATTAAAATAATTCAAAGGGAGGGGGTTTACATCCTCCACTCCAAGGAAGCTCCAGCTTTCCCTGGCAGACACCTGTCTTTCCAAACCAAGAACACCTTTTTACTTTGTTTGAAGTTCACTTATTGCTGGGCATTCAGAACAAGCCCAAAAATTGAAGGTGTTCCATTCTCACTTGTTAAACAGAGGAATGGGCACCACACAGATTTTCCCTCTCTCAAACAAACCCAGCTCAGGACAGCTCAGCACTTTCTGGTTGGCAGGACTGTGACAGACACTGGGGGTCAAGCTCCAGCAGCACCGTGATTAGCTTTACGAAATTATTTTTTTATTAAAATTAAAAAAAAAAAAAATTAAAAAATAGAAAAGCCTGAAGTGGTTTCATTTGATAAAAAAGGATGCCTGATATGCAGATTTTTGTTTCATTTCTGATTAAATGAAAATTCAACACTATTAAGGTGGAAGTTGGAACACAAAGTTAACCTGAATTACCAGCGCCACCAACCTAAGATAATTTCACATAAAGCTTGAGGAAATTTTATCGAAACTATGAAAAAAAGATTTAAATATTGAAAACAAAACAAAACAAAACAAAAAAACCCCTCTCATTAGCTAGTCTGCCCTACCTTATGTTACAGTGCTTAGTTTATATGTTATCAAAATAGAGGGAATTAGGTTGGCATTACATTCCAGTACATAAAAGCTGCTGAAATTTTCATTTGCAGAGATGTTTAACCATCATTTCCTCACACTTTGAAAGTGAATATAGTCTGTTTAATGTCCTCTTATGTAACATGAACCAAATGCAACAGAAACTAATAGGGAATAAAACATATCTAGGCATTTTCAATTTTACTTGTATTTCATACATAACACATTTAACCTGACAAGGAGAAAGGTAATAAAAGTCATCAATTTGAAACAGTATTTTTTGCTTCTAATCCTTAAGCTATGAAAGAAAGTCTAAGTTTCCATGGAAAATAATCTATTACTAAAAACCAGGAAAATAATTTTCAAATAATAAATCCTGAGAAATAGACTTTTTAGCTGCTAGTAGGTGAAAAATATACTACTGTCAAGTGACTAAAACAAGCACTCGATTCTCTAACAGTCTGAAATATAACAGATTTCATTACAACATCAAAGTGCGCTCAGGCACATGAAATACATGACACAAAGGACATCCACAGTCACATTAGAAAGATTTTTATATTTACACTCCTAATAATACAGCTCCTTTTTCATGTACTTGCTAGGGAGGGCAGATATATGGAAGTGCTGCTCTTCTGCAGCTTGGCACAAGCCATTCCCAAGAGGGAGAAAAAACAGGAAACTGGGAAGTGCTGTTCAGAGTTCTGGTGAGAAAGCTTTTTGTCTTTAATGTAGTGATCCTGCATCACCAGAGGCAGATGCAAATTCCTAACATCTCTATTTCCTTAAGTAAATGAGAATATTCAATATTGCTGTACAAGAAAAAGGCTTTTTCCACTTCTGAACTTGTGTGTGCCGTTATGGGGATTGTAGCACGAACCATAAAAATACCCAGCAGATTTGGCTGCTTTTCCTGGACTGGGAAATCTGCTTTTCTTGCAGGAAGGTGGGTGCCCATTTCACCTGGCCAGGACAGACTAAAGAAGGAACCACAGCAAACTTCCACACTGGTATTATTCCTGTAGCCACATCATCCCCACGTGGATCTTCTTAAGTCAAACCTTGCCATGGAAAAATGGATGTTCTTTAGGACATGATGCATAAACAGCCATTTTTTACCCATTTCTACACCGCATTGTCCATAGCACTTTAATATATGTCTGCCTGCTGCCTTAAAGATACTTTAATAGATTTACTACCAGCTATCATACCTGGATTTTGTTTGAATTACCAGCCTCAAAACCAAACTATAATAAAATAGCTGTTGGACCTGTCACAGCCTGAACGTAGCCAGAACTAAATGTCATGTTTTCAGCTAGTCAGAAAATTCTTTTTTTTTTAATAGAGGGATGATGATCATCAGCTTTCATAAGTCAAAATTCCTTTGTGTTGGTTGCAGCATATTACACGGCAAAACAAGTGGGGACAAGTATAAATATAGAAGCACCATGACCCACTATAAGAAGGCAAAAAGAGACATGGAAAAAAAAAAAAAAACTAAATTCCCTCAAAATGTGCCTCAAAGGTCCTTTCTCTGTACAATAAAAAAAAAGCTGCCAACTTGTTTCTTCCTAATTTTTTTTTCTTGTCACTTTTGTTTCTCTTTTTCTTCCTTGGCTTTGGATATTCAGGAATCACAAAGAAGAGAAGAAAAAATATTAAACAAAAAAAAAACCCATAATAATGATTTTGAAAAATATCATTTTAAAGCCAGCTTAATGATATTTACAATCACACTTGCAATATTCATTTTCCACGCTGGATCTCCCAGCACTTGGATCTTAACACCACTACTGGTCTATGCAGGCACCAGCAGAGAGTATTTTGAAAAGAAGATATGTTTGATTTTGTCTGTTGCCTCAGGATGGAGAAGACAGCGTGGCAGTGATAATTCCATTAGAAAAAACCAAACTTCTTCATGTGAAAACCTAATTTTTGTCTCTAAAATCTTGGAAACCTATCCAAAAAATAAGTTGAAGCACGCATTAAACGCTGTTGCTCATCTCAAGGCCTGCCATGTACTGAGCTCGTTTGCCAATCCCCACTCAGGGAGAGGGAAATGCAATTCAAAACGTGCCAAAACAACATTTTCCTGCACTCCTAAGAGTGGTGGCCAATGCATTTGGGCCAGCTCCCTTCCCTGTGTGGCTGGCAAGGACCCGGTGGAGCTGCAATCAACTCCTGGCAGCAGGAGTTGCCTCCTCCTCCTCCTCTCCACAGCTTTTGGAGAACCAATTCACTCCTTTCCAATGGTTCAGGCCATAAAAGTGAATTCCAAGTATCCCACCTACTATTTCATGTTCACTGTTCAGATGCAGGGATGCTGTTCCCAAACAGAATCCTGACAAAATCCTGTTCAGGATCTCTGGCTGAGTCACCAGGCACAGGAAGAGGCTTTAGAGGGACTGCTCTGTCCCTGGGCTGCTCCTACGAGTATTTATGGCAAAAGCAAGCTGCTGAAATGGTAATGGAAAAAGGAGGAATTTCAAGTGGGACATAAGCTAGGCAGTGCTATAACCATGCTGTAAAAAATTCCAGCAGGAACCTTTTCTGGGCTGACATGTCAAGGAGCCTTTTTTTGTTGTTGTTTTTTGGTTCAGATATTTGCTCCAGCTGAAATATCAGCTGCATAAAACACCGAGACAACGCCACCACCAAAAGCATAACTGGACTTCTGGAAGAAGAGCTTTATCAGTTGTCCATTTAATTCTCTCTCCTGGCTCCAAGAGTGGCAGTACCAAATGCTTGGAGCAAAAAAATGCTCCAAATGAGAGGAATCAGAGCAGTCTGCAATCTGGTAAAACCCTTCCTGGAATGGAAAGGTTCCCTGAACTCCCCTCCAGCTCTTCTGATGGAATATAAACAAGGCAAACTTTAATTACTGGAAGCTTTCACGTACTAATGGAATATAAGGAGATTTAAAGAAATCTGGAAAGCAGCAATTTACTTTGGAGTAATGTAATTTTGCTTAATTGCTTCTAATTAAAATTATTCTACAAATGTAAAACAAAAGTGTCTATTAATTCTCCGCATAAACTAAATTTAGGTATCGACTGAGTAGCTTATTCACAGTATTTACTATAATTACTGCAAGACTTTTGTAACTTTGATGATTTAAAAGTTTGGAGGCTTGATACCAAATAATGGTTTCTGCTGCATAAAGCAAAATAATCTTTCAAACTCCCAATGCCTTTGTACTTTGACTGTGACTCACTAAATTTACATTTTGTGAAAGTACATGTAGGAGTAAAAGCACTTATGTATTATCAAGAAATATGACATTACAATCCCATGAAGTTACTACTTATAGAAAAAAATAAAACTGTTCCCATTCTCTTCCACACCTAAGTGTAAAGTGAATACTTTCCATTAACTTTACCTCGGATTAACTTTAGAAAGAAAAAGGACACTTAATATTTCTGCATATATTTTAAACTTCACTTTTAACACAAAGTTTCAAAATCAGCCATGAAACGTAAAAATTGGAAATATCTTTCCAGGAAAGTTAACTCATCTGAAAATAATTATTGTATTTTAAACTATCCTGCGATTTGTGTCCAATCTGACAAAACGTTGTGGCCGAAGTTGGGGTGGAAAATTAAACAAAACAAAAAAAAAAAAAAAGTGAGACCATTCTGCAAGCTTTTATATTTTAGAAATGGACCAACTTAAGTCCAAAGACAGGTTGGTTTGGTTGGGTTTTTTTTCAATTTCTTCTCTTCTTTTATCTTCCTTAGTCTCTCTCCACATTTTTGCTACCTAGTTTTTCATTTGGTTCTTCAAACAGCCCAACAAAGCAAATGCAACAGGATCAACGTGCCATTTTGAGGTGAAAATTGCTAATTTGGGCAAAATCAGCACTAAAGGCTATTTTCTTCCTGCAGATCAGCCATTCTCTTCTCCAAATCCTTCAACACTTCAAAGTCAGTGCATCACAAGAGGGCCATGCCTGATTTCCTCCGTGGGAGGTTGTATTTCCACAGGGTTCAGCCACCCTATGGAGCTGACCCCTCAAACACCTCTCACAATTAACAGAGAATCAGGAGGAAACAACCACGCTCGGAGCTCCACTGGGAATCATGGAATGGTTTGGGTTGGAAGCGATCTTTAAGCCATCCAGTGCCACCCCTGCCATGGGCACAACACCTTGCACTGTCCCAGGGTGCTCCAAGCCCCATCCAGCCCCACCTTGGGCACTTCCAGGGATCCAGGGACAGCCACAGCTTCTCCGGGCACCCTGTGCCAGGGAGGAATTTCATCCTAATATCCAAATTTTACCCTAATATCCTAAAATTTCCCTCTTTCAATTTATACCCGTTACTCCCTGTCCTGTCACTGCAGTTCTTGACAAAGAGCCCCTCTCTGGTTCCCTGGAGCCCCTTCAGACACTGGAAAGTGCTGTGAGGTGTCCACACAACCTTCTCTTCTCCAGGCTGAACAGCCCCAACTCTCCCAGCCCGTCTCCTTAGGGGAGGTGCTCCCTTACCAACATCATGGCCTTCCCTTCACCTGCTCCAAAAATTTTTATGTTGGAGGGACCACCTGAAGACACTTTCACTGACTATATCCCTTCGCTGCATGGATGCCATGGGAAGCAGATGGTTGCACATTTTTACCCCAAGCTCACCAAGTCTGAAAACAGGTTCTTAATTAAGGAAAAAAAAAAACAAAAAAAAAAGGAAAGGAAAAAAAAAAAGAAAAAATAAAAATAAAAAAAGAGGTGGGGGAAATAGGCTTTAATAAACAAATGGGTTACATGAATACAAAACGCAGAGGGCGTGTTTAAAAATCGGCCATGATCAAAAGCGGGAATAATGAGTTAAATTACAAAAACAGCCATTAAAATGTCTGTTTTGAATATCTGAAGACAAAAACCTTGAAAATGCACTGTTCCAGGGAAAATTCTGCAGTGGCGGGAAGAGACTCCCAGTGCAACTTGAAGTTTTTTTCTTAAATTCAGCAATTCACTAACAAATCATCATTAAAGCCTTGATCCCCAGGGCATCCTAAAAGCACTTCTGCAGCATTAGTAATAGGCCATTTAATTCCCCCACTTTATTTCTAATTTCTAATTAGGTTTTAATTCACGATATATCTTATCCTCTCATTGTGATAGCCTGTATTCTTAAGGAAATGGGAATTTATCTTTCTAAGCTAAAAGTTTTTACAGTCAGGATTGCTGGATCTCGGTGTTCCTTCTGCTTGTTTGCCATCTCCCTCAAACCATCCTAAAATAAATCCCAGTGTTTATTATTGAAATATCCTGCTTTTCCCTTATCTACTGCTGCTGCTCAGCTGGCATTTTGGAAATGCGAGGATTGGTGACATTCCATGTATGGCCACCTCCAAGCACATTAAAAAGTCTTCTGTACCACGAGCCTTGTCCTAAAATAATCTTGAAGGGCTTCACCATGGAACACTGAATAAACACCTGGTCCTGCTGCATGTCACCCAGACAAGGGACAGTGACAGGGGCTCCTTGTCCTGTGAAGACTTCTCCTACCTATGGATTGCTGCACTACTTGACTCTCTAGAAGTTTCTACAGGACAGCTGCTTCTATTGTCAAACTGGAAAGAAAAAATTTAAAAAAAAATTTAAAAATCCCCAAATCAGCTGCTTTTCCCTGTGATTCTTACTCCGTTTTCTCCTATCCCAGGTATAAGGTTATCAGCATGGTAAATCTAACTCCAAGATTTCTTTGTGATCTTAAACAGAACAACAGGAATTAGGGTTGGGCAAGAAGTGGAGTAGAACAGAACAAGGGAGGAATTGGGGTGAACTGGAGTTAGAGCAGGGCAGAACTGGAGCAGGACTGAATTCCTGCACCTGCAATGCAGCACATCCCAGCTCTCCCTCGGTGACTCTGGCAGCAGGGATCTGCTCAGGGTGACAGTGATCGGCTGCACCCACAAATTCTGTCACTGGACAAACATTTCAGGACCCTCCCAAGCAACCTGTGCAGGCGACAGGAGTGGGGGAAATGCTGTTCCTCTGGTTCTTTGCCAGCTGGAAGCCTGAGTTTATACCTGATGCCCTGCAGAATTTCCTATCGTGGTTCACTTTAATTTGGTTCTAAATATCAGCAAAAGATAGAGACTATATATATATATACACATATATATCAAGAGAATTTGTCTCCCTGAGGTACAGCAGAGCCTGGGTGGGGCTGCCAGGTGATCCCACACTCAGATACTGGTCTGAGGCTGAAAAGCACTGCTGCACTGCAGGGTTTGCATTTCGAGTCCTCCCAAACCCTGACAGCAACAGAAACACCCAAAATCAATCCAGTCCCCTCCGTCTGGATTTTCTGAACAAGCAGCATGCACAGATCATGCTAAGAGAGAGGCTGGCTCCCTTTAACGTGCTGATCTCATTATAAGCAAATCCGAGGGCAATCTAATTTTATCGGCCACAAAACAAAGCGCGTGTTTAAATTTTAACATCCAGCCAAAACCTCTTCTGCTTATAATTTGAGTTTAAACTTATGCAGCATGTTCATTACCATCAACAATCCGCAAAATGGCCAGAAAACAAACTTCCCCTCTTGCAATCTGCCATCAGAAAACCCCAAAGAAATACACACTGGCATCTCAGCTTTGATTTCGCTTTGCTCTCAAGGCTTTGGAAAGACCAGCTGAGAAGTTTTCCTTCCAAATAAATTTAATGTTTTAAGCAAACCAAAGAACGCTTCCAGATGTTTTTCTTTCAAGCATACCTTAATAAATGACCCTGAATAAGGAAAACTTCAATGTAGATAAATAGTGTCTTGGAGGATAAAGAATTAGGGAAGGGCTCTAAGTATTACAAAATTATATTCATGTTTCATCTCAATTGGTTTTGTCCACCTAATCAGTAAAATCAACAATAACAACTTGACATCCTTCTTTGGGAAAGGGAACAAAATACTATTTTAAAATATGAGATAATTTCAACTGAATAAATACTACATGTGCACATAATGGGATTTCCATGAAAAATTCAAAAAGCATTGCTCTTTGTCATTAAATTCAAGTTAATCAGCATATTCTGCTGCAGATTCAATTAAAAACCAATATTCTAAATTTATTACTCGGTGGGAAATATCAGTTCAGTTTCCAAGCAAAACAGTATGAATCTGCAGTAAACAGCTCAATCATTCTGGAAGTTGTCTAAACACCAACCCCGACAGCAACAGAGAAAATAAACAAGAGAAAAGCCACAACAGCGGCTTGTCCAAAATCCAGGATATGTGATACAGCATACTGGACCTTAACAAACCAAGAGAACTGACAAAAAGTGGTGATAACCAACAGGAACAAAGGTTATGCTGTTACCAGATGTTATAAATTATTGTCTTTAAAAGATGCTCATTTTGAATGCCACGTGGGAGATGGGGAGGGTCTGTCAGAGCACAATCCTGGTGGGAATCTCCTCATCAAACCTGACAAATCAACAGATGAACAGCCAGGAACTGCAGATTTCCTTTGGAAAAGCAGCCTGAAAGGAAGGGCTCGCTACCAACAACCACAGCATCCCTTCCAGTGATGGTGACAGCACACACAAACCTCAGCACAACAATATTTGATGGGAAAATGATGAATCCAGAGAGCTCAATCCCCAGAGAACCCGTGGAGATGGATCCAAGAGGAACATCTGCCTCTCCTCCCTGTGGGACTCCCCTAAACCCACCCAGGGGTGTCCTGCCTGCTCGGGAGAGGAGTCCCAGCAGCTCCTGGGGGAGTTACCAACCTGGGATAAAGGAATAAAGCACAAGGATGGGGACAGCAAGGGCATGGAATGAAGGCAGGCTGGTAAAACCTGATCAGCCTTTCCAAACCAAGCCCAGCAGCTGCTCCAAAGATCCAGCCACAGGGACAGCCAGGTTTGGCCAAGATGGAGAAAGAAGGAGCTGAGGGAACACCAAGCTCCAGAGCCTGAGGAGAGCCTCAGGACCATCCCTTCCAGCTCCAAGGGGTGCCCTAAGTGGTAACAGACTCCACTTTAATGTTTCCCTCTCCTCTCCCATAAGTTCCTGTTCATTATTTTCATATTTTCTGTTTGGCATATAGGAACGGGATAATACCGAGTTTGAACTAAATTTCTCCGTAACTGTAAAAATATATTTGATTAAACAGATGTCAGCAAAATTTTATGGAGTGAAAATTGAGTAACAGATGGCGAGGTCTGTGGAGTTCAAAGAGGCTGTATTTTATTAAATAGGAAATTTGAGGAAAAGAATTATTTTGATGGAAATATTGATGCAGTGTTTAGGCAAATGTAAAAGCATTCTTACTTGATAGAAAACATTAAGTTTAAAAAAAGATTAAAATAGATGTATTCATACCATAAACCTCCGACCATTAAAAAAGGGGATTCTATTCTACCTTCTTTTACTGACTACAGCACATCAAGATTCTCAAAGAAAAATAACGGGGAAGAAAAAAACCCAGCTACCAAACCAAAAATAACAACGACCTTGATTAAGCATCCTGAGCAAAACACATCATTCGTGTGATACACAAACTATTGTGAAAACAAGTACAAGCCCATGGGATAATAAAGTTATATCAAACTTATACTCTAAGCATTAAACAAAATTGCAAATAATGGCTTATGTGCTTTGGGAAAGGAGACAGAAGGATTATAACTCCTGACTGCCATTAATGTATCAGCCCTATTCCAACTTTACTGCTTGGAATGGTAGAAGAACATTGCCACCAGTGGAACACAGACAGAGAGTCAATGAAATGAAAAGAACATCATAAATGTAATTATTATTGCACAATACGATTTCTCTCCCTGTTCCTATGGCTCTCAAGTCTTTTCTTTGAGCTGATATTTTAAACATTTTATTACCTCATTGGGGAAAAAAAAATTTCAAAGGGCAGGAGTAGTTTCAGATTCATGGCCAGGCTCCTTCTGCATCAAAGAGAAATCCAGAGTACCCTGTGGAACAGCAGTCACTGAGCTGCCTCAGATATCCAGGAGGAAGAATTTGGGAAATCCAACAGTTCCAGAGCACTTCAGCATGCTGAGAGCTGCCTGCTGCCCAACCGAGGCTCGTGTTGGTTCACAGACCCCTCTGATTGCCCCACGCTGGTGGGCTCTGAGCTGACAGCACCAGCCCAGCTCCATCAGAGAGCTCTGCTCTGCTCATCCTCCCTCCCAAAAACCTGCTGGGAGCTGCTTCTGCTCTGATCTCCCCCTCAGCCAGCACAGCCCAGGGTGTGGCACACCCCTAGATCAGAGCTGTGAGTGCTGCTGTCACCAGCAGTGAAACCGTGGCAAACACACAACAGATATTTCTGAGCTCGTGTCTTCATTTCTCAGTGACATTCCCCATCAGGTGTCTAACTGTGCTGTCAGGGTTCCTGATGTGTGCAGCCTCAGAGCTGGGGAAGCTGCTCCATCCATCCATCCTCACTCTGAGAAATGCTGATTATTCTTCACAGAGCGGTGCAATGAACTGAAACCCCTCTAAAACTGTGAATGCAGAGACAGAGCTTGCAACTCACCAGCATTTATGCTCTGTTAACTAAGATCATGTCTTATTAGTGGGTTTAAACCTTGACACCAACACCACAGGAAACATTTTCCCACAAAGACTGTATTTAGAAGAGAAACAGTCAGATAATGTTTGACAGAGCGATAAAAGAACCAAATAATTCAAACCTCCACAAAGCAAAATACTCTCCTCGAGTTTGCACTTCAGCATTTTGTACAAGCACAAGCTCTTCAGGAGCAATGCTTAACTTTACAACTCATCCATCATTCCCTCCTCTCTATTGATCCCTTTATCAGTCACATCCAGGTATCTTGGTTCAGAGGCTCCAAATAAACACATGAGATCGTTCCTGGGTTTATAGCACCACCAGAGTAATTTAGATCACGTTTAGCACAGCCCTCCAGCCTTCCCAAGGAATAACTGATTGGATTCAAGCACGTTGAAAGCACGTTTATGTTGTCTGAATGATTTTCACACGCTTTTAGACCAAGAAATCCTGTATTTAAACAAGCAGAAAAAGGAAACATTGGAGGTGGGTGTTAATTACTCCTATTTACAGCCTTTATAGCAGTTTCCCATATTGGTTAAAACAGAAGCTGTATCTTATTTTCAGTGATTCAAAAATCAAGGCAAGAGACAGAAATTCATCAGAAAAGTCAGAGACTACTCTTCCAGAGATATAAAAGAAAATGCAGCTTACACATCTCAGGCATCAGCTTTTAGATCTATCCTTTATCTTCCTAAGGCAAATGTGACAATCAATCTATTTAAAAAATCCTTTAAAAGTCACCCAAAAAACCTCCTCTTAATCTTCAGCTGCTCAAGGATTCTGCAGTTTTCAAAAGAACTCTTAAGCACAGGACATTTTGGGGTTTGAAGAATTCAGTGTTAAGGGCATGAAAAAACACAACTCAAAATGTTTAAAAGGGATTTCAAAGCTTGACCCAAGCCGATAACCCTGGTTGAGATTTTCATTTCTGGATATTTAAGATAAAGTGGCTGAGGACTTACAGAGAGGAGAAACCAGTTTTACAGCAGCATTTTAAGTTGTGATAAGATTCCTAAATATAAACGCCCAAAGCTAACGTGCCACAACATTCATTTGGGTATTTCTTAAAGGAAGGCACAAGGAATGATCTTAAACCTACATTTAACCTTTACACAAGAGGCAGTTCAGTGTTTAGAGAGATCTCAGGGCCTTGTTCTCATCATCTTTCTTCAGCTTTGAAGGAAGAAGTGCTAATTTCCATTCTTCCTCATTTTCTGACGTGCTTTAGGATTCATTGTGGACGTGGGAGAAGAAATTATTTGGCCTCTTGAAGGGAAGGAAAAGGGAAGTGAGAGGGTCGTGTCTGCAGAGAGATCTCTGCCCCCTATTCCTTGTCAACCTTATGGGGCTCAGGCCAATTTCTGGGGGCCAAACCTGACAGCTACCAGAGAGGTTTATTGTGAAATGAAAGGAGGAAAAACATTCTTGAGATAATCTTATGGAACCCTTTGATTCCTGCAGTGAAAGGCAGGAAAAGTCCATCTAAAAATCCCAGACCATTTACAAACAGAGACAGAAAACACCAAAAACAATTGTGTCAGTATGTGTAACACTCCCCAAACCGGATGAACTCGACTGGAAAACAACTCGTTAAAATCATCATTCCAAGGTGCTTTTAAATACCTCTGAGATAATTGTTACCACCCTGCAACCAGAAGTTCCTGAGGAGCTACCTGTTGAACCTTTCAAATTACAGTTTAGATAAAATCTCAAGCCCACTGTTGGGTTGTTTTGGTTTTTTTTTGTTTTGGTGGTTTTTTTTGGTTTTTTGTGTTTTGTGGTTTTTGGGGTATTTTTTTTGTTGTTGTTGGTTTTTTGGGGGAGTTTTGTTTGTTTTGTTGGGGTTTTTTTTTGTATTTTCACAGAGAATGCTCACCATTTTTCAAAATATTGTTGTGTTTACAGGAGCCTGCTCTGTGCCTTGGGAATGGCAGTGGATCCCTGAGTGCTGCCACATCCAGTGACACTCCCTGAGACACAGAGGTGACAAGGAGACAACGAGGGAAGTGCCTCCCCAAGCACAGCCTTGCACTCAATGCCTCCTTTAATGCAAGCTGAAAGCAAACTGCTCCAGCTGATAATTAAAAAATAGAACCCAAACCGTTAAGGCCTGTCTGATTAACTGCTCTACTTAGCTAATTTGCTAAGCCCTCCATCAGTTTTCCGTGCCTCCTTCATTGGCTTGATCTACTTGGTAAATTAATCTAATTATGAACACCTGCAATCCACAGCCCCATCTCTGCAGAAGTTTGACAACTCTGATTTGTACACAGCCTTTCTTAAAGGTCAATTCTGAGCCCCATCCTGCCACAAGAAGCTTTTTTGAGGTCCAGGGAAGGGACAGAGCAAGGGGAGCGTGCAGCAGAGGAAGCACTCCCTGCCTCAGCAATGCTTTATTCCATACTCTGTATCCAGCAACATAAACTGCATTCTACAAAAAAATCTAATAAAAATTTACAGCAGGCAAAAGATGACAAAGGAGTGAAAGCCACCACAGGCCCCCACACCACATGAATCAGCTCAGCCACACAGCAGGAGGGGAATGATGATTCCAGCTCCAGTTCAGGGTGCCCTGGGATCTCCAGAGAAACCAGGGGCTGCACAGAGAAAACGCTGTGGGTTTAAACCACACTGCAAGCTGCGACCTGATAAAACTATTCTGGAAAGTTCAGCATCACCTAGAGTGAATATATGTTAGGTAATAAAAGATTAACTGTGTGTTCATGATGGAGATGTGTGGCTTACCCGTGGTTCCCTGAAAAGCCATTCCTGTTTGCACCAGTTCTTCACACAGGACAGAACTCCGCCAATAGAATCCAATCACAAAGCTTGTGCTGCAGTATTTTCAAAATTATGGACTGGTGACTGATTTAAAACCAATTGTGCTGATAGTTTTAATTGATCTCTCTGATTGCTACTTCATCCTCATTTATTACTGTGAATATAAATCAGAAGCAAAAGGAAGCCCCAAGCAGTTTTATCTGGCTATAAAGATTTTTTGCCACTGGATTTGCAATCCCTTTTCACAAATTATTTTGTGGACAGAATTTTTAATATGCTGTTTTAATCATAATTTTCTCCCTCTCAACATCATTATAGAAAGATTGAACATAATAAAATGGGGTTTTTTCCCATCAAAATCAGAAAATGTTATAGTTCAATTCATCTGGGGGTTTGTGCTAGCCTGGATAAAATGTATTTTTTAAAGACAAACAATAACACTGTCAGACTTGCCTGACTCCAAAGCAATTTGCATCAGTAAAATCTAACTGTAAGCCCTTGAGATGACAATGCTTTCTTGTATTTGTTGTAAAAAATATTTTGGCTGAGCAATGCTGAGCTTGGGGCCCTCTGCAGTAACTGTGGCAAGGAAAATCAGGAAGCTGTGCTCCAGAGAACATCTGCAGGGCTTGCAGGGATCCCTGCTAGGTGGACCCCAAAATGAAGGACACTCCTATCCTATCTCAAAATACTGCTCTAATATTTTAAACCTGAGAATATGAGGAAGCAAAGTTATTAATGGAGCCGTTTACTGTCTCTCTGGGGCTCCCAGATTAATTAATTTCAGAGTCAGGGCTAAGATCCTCACAGCCTTTCCAAACCTCCAGCAAGCACCTGCAGAAGTGCTGCAAATATCACCGTGTTGTACAGCACACTATGGGGAAAAGCCATGCATTACACTGCTAGAATGTCAGAAAAGTATGGAAAACAGCACCAAGAAAAAAAAAAAAAAAGGAAATAAAGAAATATTGGCATTAAAAGACCTGACAGATGTTGTTAAGCTTTTGTCCTCGCATCATCTCCCATGGCAGAGAGCTGAGTAATTAAATGTGATGAGGAACGGAGCAAGGGCTTGTCCTTGTCAGGATCTCAGAGCTGCCCAGAACCCTTCAGCAGGGGCTGCTGGAGACCCTGCCAGGCAAAGGATTCCCTGGGAGCTGGGGATGATTATGGAAACGCCAATGGGGTTGAACCCTTTCCTCCAGGAAACTGCAGCACATTTGTGGCTCTCAGGAATGCCAGGAAGCTCAGCTGAACGTGTCTATTGATTACCCCAACAGCTTAATGAGGCAGAGCTGCCATGGCTGACCCCACTGAGGTGAACTAGGGAAGGAAATTAAGAATACTGTGCCTCAAAGCCTTGGCCACCCCTCTGACATCCCTAATCCCATCAGCAGCGAGGGAAAGCTGTTTATTAACTTCTGCTCTCAGAGGTGGAGGTCAGCAAGCAGCTCAAACATCCTGAGGCAGGTAAGGGAGACCTCAGGAGGGGAAAAAATAAGTAAAATGGGGGAAAAAAATAGAAGAAAAAGTACATGGGAACTACATGAGGATTACCTACTTCCAATTAAAGACATGAGGGAAAATAATCAGTTTAAAAATACGTATCAGTAAACCCAGAAATACAGAAGGTCTTTGCTACTTAACCACTAAAAAAAAAAAGGCAGCAAAAAAGGCAGAACACAGTAGGAAACCATTTGATAAATGTGATGCCTAATCCCAAAAGCTGGCTTCTTTTCATATCATGATAACAGGGGCAATTTGCTAATATTTGGAGAAGGGAAAGAAAAGGAACATGTGCTGCTGAGGAGCAGAACAGGGGCTTCTTTTGCCTATACAAAATGAGCTGATGAAATACATTTAACTGAGTTATTTTAAGCAGTGCCAAAAGGTTGGCAGCCACAGAGAATTCCTTAGCACAGCTAAAGAGCCTGAGGGTCTGGAGCCAGGACAAAACGGGATTCCCTGGACCCAGGCTGGGCATTTTGTGCTGCTGCTTGGAGATCTCCTCATGTGGGGACCTGTCAGGAATTCTGATGCCACTGACTACTTCAAACTGCAAAATTGGCCCCATCCTGCCTTATCTGCAATTTTGACCACGAGCACTGAAACTTTAGGGTCATTATCAGATCCTTCACAGGTTCTTAAAACTCACTTTGCACCAGATGTTGTAGAAAAGTGGAGATTTGTCACTAATTCAAAAAAAAAAAAAAAACCAACAACCAAAGACTAAACTCATGTCCTTGTGTTTACGAACATTTCAAATGATTGATTGTTAAAATAATATGATATCCCCTTGATAAAATAATCCCTGGAATGACAAGGTGGACAACAGGAGGAAATCAGGCTCACCATGAACACAGCGCACCAGGCAGTGAGATCTTTGTGTCACAGCATGCAAGACCTGAGAAAAGCAAAGAAAAAACCAGTTTGTATTGTGTAAATTTAAATTGTTACGGGTATAATGAATGTAAAATCAAAGAGAAAGGCAGTTCAGTCATGGAAAAGCAGCTGGTTTCATTTAAATCCAAATGGGTTTATTGCATGATTAATAAAATGAAGCTCATCTCTTCTGTGTTATTCCAGAACACAACATTTCAAAGTGACTCTTAAAAAAATGAAGGCTAATTCACCTTGAAAAAATAAAATATTACACAATATAATAATAATAATACATAAGAATAAATATACAAATGATATATAAAAATAAAGAATAAAATAATACATATCTAAATAAAGAATAAAATAATAAATATATAAATAACGAACTTCCAATAGAACTGAAGAATTAAATATTACCTAATTCCAAAAAATTCAAACTAACAATGCACACCAAAGTTACCATACTTGCTGCCACTTACAATTATTCTGTACTAGCATTCAGGTCTGCAAGCATTCCACAGAACTGATAACCTCAATTTTTTTCCCAGAATCAAACACCTTGAAGGGAAAATGCTTACTAAATAAACACTTGCAGGAATCAGGGCACGTGAAAATTTTTCTCCCTCCCTTTTGGAGATGAAAACGAACATCTCTCCCAAGAATTACACCAGGACAAGCGCACAGGTGTCACAAATCTAACGCCAGGATGAAATTTCCAACAAAGGATCTATTTCAACCCCTCCTGGGGGTGATTCGAAGTCAGCAGAGACAGAACCCCGTGTGCAGCACGTTTGTCAAGACACGACTTGAGCAATCAAACACAGCCCCTCACGCTGCTCAGGGAATCTCCTAAACCAAACCAGCGGATTTACGCAGGAACACAGCAGCGCCGCTCCTCCAGGAGCTTCAGGACACGGAGATTCAACAGCAATTCCTCTCCTACCTCCTCGAAGCGCTTCAAAACATCACAGAGGGATGCACAAACAGAAGGGGCCTTGTGCTGTTGAGAGCCAAAAAGTCATTCCTGGAGTTTCTCTGGGGGTTCCGCCGCGCAACTGCTCGGCCAGAAATCAAAAGGACAACGCGACTTCTTTGAGAGCCAAAGCTGAGTTAGGGAGGTGACACATCATGAATTAAATTGAAATCTGGCCCAAAAAAAAAAAAGGGGGAAAAAAAAAATCAGCCTAACCCACTTGATTGAAGTGCCATGTAAGCAGTACAAGTGATAAAGATCTCTCTCTCCCATCCTAAACTGACAGAAGCACTTGCAGGAGTTCCAAACCAAACATCTTGTTCCACCACCTGGGCTACCAACATCTCCTTAACACATTCATTCCAGAGATTCCCCATTGTGGGAATACATGAAAACACTCTGAACTGCACACACAGTGCTGGAGCTGAGCAAAAAGCAAGCCTGTCTTCTCCAGGAGCTGACAATGGATGGGTACCACTCCCAAAAATCATTAGGTAGCTCCAGGAATCACACAGCAAACCAGGAGACACAGCGAGGAGAAACACCCAAATGGCTTTGGATCGCAGCAAGTCAGAACATCTCTGCCAGAGGGGATGGAAATGGTGCAAAATCAATTAAATGAGTGAGAAGGGGACTCCCAGCAGGACTCAGTGAGTCAGGGATGGGAACATTTGGCTCTGTCCTGACTAAATCCCAGTTCCAGCCCTTACTCTTGGAGGCCTGAGTTGTAAAAACTGTTTGTGCCCAGGCGTGTCCTTAAACCTCCTGCCTCCCTTCGCCTCAGCAGTAAAGTTGTCCCACTTCTGTGAGATTGATCTTGAGTATAAATTCAGAGTATAACATAAAAGCGCTCAAACACTGGGGTGATAAATGAAAATAAATGTCTCATCGGTATCCTCAATATATTTTTCTGACTCTAAAAAGACTCAACATTTTCAGCCTGGGAAGGATAACAAAAGCAGAGTCCAGGAATAATCAACGCCACTTTTGAAATGCATTTTTACTTTAATCAGGGATTACTTCAACCTCGGCCAGATCAATATTTATTTATTCTTTCATCTGGCTTTCCCAGAGTTTTAGACAATCACGGCTGTCAAAGGTACTGCGTATTGCTGTAAAATTCCCTGTGAAGAGGTTTGATGTAAGAAAGCCAGTCAGCCATGAAAAAAATTAAAGTCATACAAAATTTATAGTTAAATAAAAACCTTTGTGCTTCATTCATTTCCCTAAATAGCTTAAACCCTTGATCGAGAAGAAATTCAGTGTGCCTGCAAATCAGTCATTTGCCTGAAAATATGAATAACCACAAAGAATTTGCTAGAATGAAAAAAAACTTATTGATTTTTAAGACTGGCTTTGATGAGGGAAAGAGTTCACCTTCCCAAAGTGAAGATGGAATTACAACAAAATAGATGAGTTCCCATCTATCCAAAAATATCCAAAAATCTGGACGAGTCACAGAGGTGGCAATGGTGAGCTCTTCCTCAACAAACCCATCTCTTAGGAAAAGGAAAATAGATTTTTTTGGAGGGTACAAGGGAATGGGAGAAACTTGATTAAGTATTACAAGAGACTTCTAAAAGGGGAGGGAAACAAAATGATCATTTTTCTGTCTCTCAGTCAGCTCTAGGATGCTCAGCTGCTGCCAAACACCCCAAAGGCTTTTTATTTACCTTAAAAAATAATTCACAGATACTTGTCTTTATATGTGGGGCTGCTGAAGTGTTTTCCAAGGTAAGGCAGAGCAGCTCCAGCCTCTCCCAGCCCAACCAGATATTCCCACACAACCAGAACCCATCGAGCGAGACAAGAACAGAACGACAACAGCTCCAAGTTGAATCTCACGCTGATTGTTTGCTTCATTTTTTAAATGCTGATGACCAAGGTCTAGCAAATATTTGATCATCTCTTAAAAGCCCACGTGTAAGGCTGCAGTTCAACGTTTTAAAGTCAATTTTGTGCTGCTGAACTGGTATCATTTCCCCAGGATTCCGTGGCAATTAGGAGCAGCACTCAGCAGGGTTATTTTTAGCAAGTGCACCTCATTCACACATCTCGCAGTGCTGCTCAGGGATCGCTGATCTGTATGCATGACTGCAGTGATAAAATCTGGCAACGCTCTTTAATAACTGTTTAAACTGTTCTAGGCGCCTTTCGAGCAACATGCAATTATTCCAACACTTAAAAAAGAGCTTTTCCACTTGCAGGATTTTCCACTACTCAGTATGTGCGCCCTTGCAGTCGGATAGTTAAGATTTTCCATTATTTCCTTTATTTGATTTACACCTTTTCAGCCAGTGGACGAAAAGGGTCTCCCTGCCCTGGAACTGGATGGTCTCAAAGGTCCCTTCCAACTCAAACTATTCTGCTCACAAAAGATACCCAAGATGGGATTTGCAAAGGCTGGAATGAGAGATTCTTATCCTGATGCACAAATTCACGAGGATACAGCTGAAAAATGTCGTTCATCAACACACATTTATATAAATACTGAGAATGATAACCCTACAATCTTTACCGTTTTGTCAGATTTTAGTGAGCATCAGTATTTGGCATGACACTGAACAAAGCCAAAATTAAAACTGTAGCTTGGTCAGGTTGGTTTGTGTTTTTCAATTCACAACAAATCCCAGTAACATGTTCATGACTGAATCAACTCTGAATTTCTTTCTGCTTTCTAAATGTCCTCAAACGCTGCTGCTGTACAGTACCATTTCCTAAGTTAAACAAAACAAATTGAATTTATTGACATTAGCATGGGTGTGGTTTTTGAACCAAGCACAGCACTTTTGTTAATATAAAAGGTGGCAGAGCTTTGGGTGAAGCAAGGATAAATAAAAGTCAGCTGTGTTAGGTCATCTCCAGGAGGAAAAGTGTCCTGCTGGCCATGCTTCCATTCCTCAAAACCCTGTTCCACTTGGCCCTGGCATCCCAGGACAAGGTTTACTGATGTTTGAAGATGGAATGAGTGTGGCATTAGCAGAAAGCCCATAATGAACTGTCCAGCTGCAATTCAAGCTGGTGGAGAAATGAAACCACAACACTTGAAAGCCAGAGACAGGACAACAGGAGAGAAACCACAGTGATGCTTAGAAAATGCATCACAAACGATGCACGGAAGGAGGAGAAATCACTGCCTTTTAATTAAGTGGTCATTTTGAGGGCTTTGTCTTCCCCAAAACCCCCCTGCAATAAAGGTACAGACTTCTACTACACCTTCTACTGCTCCCACCTTTCATAAGTGCAGCATTATTCCAAGTGTGAAATGCATCTCCTTCTCCCTATAATTCCCCAGCATCTCAGTATCTGTAATTACAGCACTGCCAAACAAACCTGCCAGCCACCGTGGCAGCTCTTTTTGTCAGACAGACAGACAGACAGGCAGGCAGCAAAGCCTCTCGGTGCCTGTGCCACATCCACTGTCAGCTCTCATCGGCTGCAAGCCGAAAATCAGCGAGTGATGGCTTCCCTTGCTCTATCAAATGAGTCAAAGATGCTCTTCTAAAAAGGCTCTTCTGACCCTCAGTCAGGTCCTCACTGGAAATGGGAGCTGAAAACACTGCCCCAACAGCATTTAGACTTGGAAACGTGCAAGCCTGGTGCTTCCTCTACCAAACTTACTGGCATTAAAATAAAAGTGGCATCTCAGGCGCCTTGAGTCACTCGTGGAGCTAGAAGAGGGTTGTAGGCACCAGACACACAACATGGTTTTTCTGCTTGGTCATGGAAGTTCTGGATGGTTATTGAAAATCATCCCCTGTGTTCTATTTCCAGACCTGAGGTGACTGATGCCCTCCCTCCATCAATGGCCTGAGCTGGTGGGAACGAGAGAACAGCAGAGCTGAAGATAAAAATGTTCCTGTGCAATGTCCCAGCACATGTGGCAGTGCCTCTGTCACACAGAGTCCTGGCTGACACATCACAACGTGCTGGGGACATTTCAGCCAATGAAAGTGTTACTCTGATGAAGGAAAGGGGGAAAAAAAATTCTTAAGATTGGGTTTTGGTTTGGGGTTTTCCCCTCTTTCTGTATTTCTTTGCCTTGTCTTTATTTTAGAGGTGCAGAGTTTGAATGATTCAAAAAAGGTATTCATCACCTAAGAAAGTTCACTGACTTCAATCCTCCAGTATTTCATACAACGACTATTCTTTACTTTAACGTAAAATACATGAATGAGCAACTCTATCAAAATCATACAGTAGATCCAGACAAGTCTGGTTCCAATTTCTTTAGGTACAGTGTGATTTAGATGTTGATCTGAACTGTCTTTGGTATAGTTAGTGCCTTAAGACGTGCTTTTATCTATTTTATCCTAAGGCCATCTATTATAAACTTAAAACAGGAAAAAAAAACAAACCCATGTAAGGGTCTTTCAGACAATAAACATTTTGTTTCTTAGAGGTATTCAGCTTCAAAATAAATAATGAAATAGGGATTAAAGATTTTAAGTGCTGGAATCAAAGCTGTGGATTTCAAAATGCTCTGAGTGATGTCCAGCCTTCATTTGCCTGCACACTCCTCATATCCCAGGAGGTGGAACTTCTGTTCTTCCAAAATTGTTTTGGTTATGAGAAAATTCAGTGGTTCAAAAGGCACAGTAACAGCTTTCCCTCAGTCATATTAGACATATATTTTCTAAATATTCCCTTTTGTTTCTAACAAATGGGGCTGGATTTGTAGCAGAACTTGACTATCAAAGAATAAAATACAAATATGACCCAGCTTACCTGCAAACTCCTTCACAGTTTGTATTTACCAGCACTTCATAAACTACAGGTATTACCAATTCATTTAATAACTTGTCTTTCTGATTCTAGGAGATTATCTGGGCCAGCAGAATCCTCAGATGATAACTCTGTGACGCTACAGAGCTTTACAGCTGTATTCAACACAGACACGTGAATGTTTTCTCCCAGAGATCGGTTCAGGGATCCAACAACACTTTTGGACAGTTTAAGGCTGTGCAATAAACACCCCATAAAAAATGATTCAAAACCAAATAATCTTATAAAATCTGAGAAAACATAAATCTTGTTTGAAAAACAGGAAGGTTATTAGGAAAAAAACACATTTTGCTATATCTGAAAGCACAAGTCAGGATCAAACAAAATGCTGCTTTTCTGGCATTCCCAGGTAGGGATCCCTCATTCCTGTCCCTGCAGAATCCCAGGAAATGGGATTTCTCTGCTTTGCTTTTGGACTGGCAGTGCCTCCAAGCCTCCAGCACCAGGGCAGAGGCTCCTCGAGGGGGACGAGCAAAGAACTTGATTTAGCCAAAAAAATACAAATTGCTCACTTGTCCCAGGAAATGACAGGTTTAGGGAGCAGAGCCACCAACAGGTATTTGCTTTTAAGGAGTGTTTTGGAATGGAATTGGCTCTGGGAAGAAGGAGTCCATCACTCTCCCTCAGTGGTCTCAAACTCAGCAGCCAGGAACAGTTCCATTATCCCAACCCTGTGGAGAAGCTGTTTCACCTCATTTATAACCCTTCAACATCTTCCCACAAAGCAGAAGGATCATGCCAGAGTCCAAATATTCTTTCCATTATGAAATAGCAAATATTTCTCCCAGCTTCCTTCCTCTACCGCTTGCCACCGGTACTGCTGAGCTTTAATTCCTCAACTTTCCAGTGCACATGGCCCCATCCTCCCCTCAATACGTGCACATGGACTACAGGAATTTTCAAAGCACCCGACAAAACTTGATATCCGTTTCTAATCAGAAATCCCTGCAGCAGCTCTGGAAATCTCAGCCTCCTCTCTGTGATTTCATTAGGGAAAAAAAAAAAAAATCTACCTAAGTGGTCATAGAAATGTGTATTGTATGAATGCATTTTTTTTTAATTTATTCACGAAGAAATATTTTTAAAGGCTGCTCAGTGACAGAGGATTTAACACAGTGTTATGCAATAACTGGTTCAGCAGCTTCCCCCACCATGTACTTTTCTCTGCATGTAAATTTTTGGAAGTTATTTCTAAGGCAATAACTCGATATCAAAAGTTTAATTTCAGAGTGTGACAGATGACAAATATCTTCTCCCTATTTAAGTGCTCCCCCCACAGTGCTATTCTAGTCCGTGCAGAATATAAATGACTGACTGAAGGCAAAAGAAAAAAAAAAATAAAAAGCCAAAAGCATTTTTCAAGGTTTTTCATTAAAATCTACGTTTAAGAGAGAATTAATGAGGGGGAAAGAAGTTACCCTCCCTGAATGATGCTGATCAAAGTACATTTCTTCAGAAGCTTCAAAGATTTGCTGAGCAATACATCACTCAGGTCCCCTCCCGAGGGGGGAAAAAAAAAAAACCAAATTATGTATTGAAAACTTGGGTTAGCTATAGTTTACTGTAAATACATTTATGACACTGCAACAAAGCAATGCTGCAGGAAAATTCCTGCAATATTCTCCCAGTAAAAAGGAGTTTAACACAACAGTGCAGCGTGTGCTTTAGGTGCTGAACTTGGCCACATCTCAAAAGCTTGCAGAGCTGCGAGGCCCCGTGGAAGAAAGATGAATCAGCCTTAAATTAACCCCAAAGTGTGTGGGGAGGCTGGTAACCTTTCTGGCAATGCAGAGGGAGAGGTTTCAGCACGAGTTCACGTGGCCATCTGTGATTCCCCCTGCATGGACCATGCCAGCAGGGAGATGGGGTCGTGCTGGTGCCTTTTCAGGTGTTAAAAAAAAACAACAGGAATTTTCCTTTTTTGTGATTCTTTCTGCTCCTCCATCGCCGGGAACATTCTGGGGTGATGCACGCAGGAAAATAACTTCGTCCAAGAGAAAATCTCCCTCAAGCACCAGAGAAAAGCTGTGAGCTCGCTTTGAGTCCACCCAAAAAAAAAAGAAAAAGGGCTCTGGTTGTGCTCCCATCTCGTTTTGCTGGGTAGCAGAGCATCCATCCTGCAGTGGAAAGGTCACATCCACGGGCAAGGCTGACCTGCAGCTCAGCTAAACAGCCTCTCACAGGAAAAAAAGATCCCAACCATGACCACGAGCATCTCACTGGGAATTCAGAGGATGAGCAGCATCCCCAGCATTTCCCACAAAGCTTGAACACTTCTGCTTTTTATTTTATCCATATCCCTTCCTTCAGGGGTGGGTACAAGTGCATCCAGACATCCTGGATCTGAGAGAGGGTTTAACACCTCCCTGCTCACACAGCTGTGCTTAAACTGCTTTTCTGACACACTTTTACCTGCAAATTCAAGCATTTTCTCTATTAAGGTTCTTCCAAAGCACCAGCAAAATGTGGCGACAGCACTGCCAGGCAAAGGTGATTTATGCAAAGATGCTTTCCAACATTTTTCCAAACTAAGTTCAGTGTAGTTGTGCTAGCTGATTTCCTCGTCATTTTTACTAAGCACACCCATTAATCATTCATTAAAAATTGTTATTGATTACACATGCTGCAACTTGAACAACTGCAAGTTATCTTGCCAGTACAGTCCAACTAGTTACAGAAGTTTAAAAAAAAAAAAAAAAGTTAATTTAAATGTACTCTGATTAAATAACAGGCCGAAATTATTTCCATGGCACTTCCAGAAGTGGTTCAAGGTGAATTCTTTCAATTCAAGAGCTACCAGGACATTTTTTTCAATCCAGAGATAATGAGATGCCAATGAAAAAACTTCCTGGTGGGTGGCAGGTGACTCTGTCCCTAAACTATTCCTTTTACCTTCAGTGTATTGACCTACAAAAAAAAATGCTTACAGGAGCAGTTTGGAAAAAGATTGGTTTGTCAGTGGGATTTTAAGTTGTGTCAAAGTCTTCCCTGCAAGATTGTCACACCAGAATTCCCTGGAGCACGCCACCCATCCCTCTCTGTACACTCCAGGTGTACAAAGGCAAAGCAAGGCTCTCCCAGCACAAGGTGAAGAAGAAATATTTTAAACCCCCTCCCAGCTCTCTTCCTGCACAGCTTTTCCCCCACACCATTGTCACAAAAAGGCAACGCTGACAGCTCCAGCAGGAAGCCACCCACGCACAGATCCAGAAAAACTCTGCCTGGATAATCTGGGCTCTCCTGGCCGGGCTCTGCCGTGACGTCCCCGCTGTGCCCACGGTGGTGGCACTGGCAGGATCTCCCTCTGGGGACCCAGCAGCTGTCACTGACAGCTCCTGGCAGCCCTGGGGATGCTGCCACCCCCCTGGCATGCAGGAGCAAGGTGGCTGCAGCACCTTCCATCCCTGCCCTGCTCCTCCCCTGCTGCCCTCCAAACACACCCTGCTCTCTGGAGCTGACCCAGAAGACGAAAGTAGGACAACTGTGCTGCTCTCCCTCCGATGGAGTGCTTGCTGTGCTGCAAAAGGAGGGGAAAATTGGAAAAAAACCCAACTTTATTCCTCAGGGTGATAGCACAAAAGATGATTATGCTACCTTCGTTTCCCAAAAATCACCTTGTATCAAGATACTCATCAGTCTCCGCTATTTTCACAACCATTAGGACGTATTTCAACTTAAATTTCCTCTGACAAGGGGTTTTTACCTCTGCGAAACGTCTCAGTTTAAAAGAAAAGTTCCCTTATTATGGATTAGGGGAAAACAAAACAAAACAAAACAAAACAAAACAAAACAAAAAAAGAAAAGCAAAGCACATACAAGGAAAAAACCGAAACCACAAACGGAAAAGCACAACACTGCTCAAGTTGTTTAAGAGAAAACCATTAGTACAAATTGCCCTGGCAAAAAGCCACAACATTTGTAATATTTTCAATCCCAGCAGACTTTCACAGTCAGCCACCTCTATTTTCACAACCATTTGAAGAAATTTCAGCTTAAATCTCCTCTGACAAGCTTTTTTTTTTTTTTCAACCTCTGTAAAATATCTTGGTTAAAAAAAAAAAAAAGTCCCTTATTATGGGTTAGAGATTCTTGGTTTTACTGACTTTTTATTGCAGAGGAAACAACACCAGTGTTCCTTGCTGTGGGTTAGAGATTTTGGGGTTTAGTGGAGAGAAAAGTCTAGTTTGGGGTACACAGCAGCATAAACCATTGTTCAAGATCATTTCCAACCACATCAACAAGTGCTTGAGGAAATACAAGCATGAAATGATGCTGTTTTAAAATGTTCTAACTCTGCAATGCATTTGTCTCCTTGTTCTGATGAAGTATGCATGTTGACAAGAGAGAAATGGGAGAGAGATCCAAGGGAATAAAAACCCCTGCCATCAACTACAGAAAACGTAACATGACTTCTGTTGTACCAGAGATTAGAGATATTCAATGCAAATACATGCAAAAAATGCTGTTCATAAAGTGATTTGGAGGCCTTGAATAACCTTTTTTTGGTAAAATGTGTCATTCACAGAATAAATGCAGATATATCACATTGTGAGATGTGATATAATGAATTATAAGTGACATATTGCATTTTTGAGGGGTTTTTGGCCCTCATTTGAGATCGTCCACATCCAGCTCCTCAGAGGCTTCAGCATTCACAGGATCTTAGAAGGGCTTTCACAGGGTGCTCACATTTATCAGTGATGATTAAATGATGAAAATGATGCTTTAAAATTGCTGCAAATTCCACCTGATGGCAAATATTTAACTCTACGCAACAAGCACCCACGTGCCAAATTAAAGAAGCTGCAAACCAACCTAAAACTTCATGATTAGTCTTCACAACAGCCAGAAATGAGACAACAAATACAAGTTGGCAAACCATCAGAGCTATATTTCAGCAACTGCAGGCAAAGGTAGAAATGCATCAGGCTTGCAGCAAGTAAAATAAACTGGACCAAACTGAGTTTTGTGACCAAAACTCAGCCTAGAACCCCTGCAGACACTGCTTACATTGGTATGACTGGGCATTGCCTATTATTTATAAGTAATGGCATCATTATTATCCCAGGTTTCCCCACATGGATCCCTCCAGACAATTCAAAGCCTTTCCCCTCTGCTGTCACCATTCCTTCAGCTAATGAGGAGCCTCTAATCCCTGTCGTGTGCAACATCAGCAAGGTTTGGTTTGGTTTTGCTCTGCAGTCTGGCTCGATTTACTGCCTGAACTGAACTGGACTCCTCAGACACCTCCAGCACTCCCACAAAAGCCATTTCTGCAGCCTCTAATAGGGCAGCTGTGACACCAAAAAAAGCAACACACAGCCTTTCCCCATTTCCACCTAAAGTCATTTGCTTTTCTGTAACTCCCTCATCGTTTCCATCTGGGAATTGGGAAATATCTCTATTCCATCCTGAGCTGGGCATGGTCTCACAAAGTAAAAGGTGCCCAAGAGCAGGATGGATTCTGCTCCCACAGCATCCAACAGCCACAATCTGTCCTCAGAAAACAAGTTCAGACAAGCAGCAGGTTTGGGTTGGAAAGAACCTCAAACATCACCAAATTCCAACAAGTTCCTGCTGTGGCCAGGGACACCCTCCACCATCCCAGGGTGCTCCAAGCTCTGTCCAACCTGGCCTTGGGCACTGGGATCCAGGGCTGCTCTGGGCATCCTGTGCCAGGGAACAATTCCTTCCCAATGTCCCATCAAACCCTGTCCTCTGTGGGGCCATTCCCTGTGTCCTGTCCCTCCATCCCTTGTAAAAAGTCTCTCTCCATCTTTCTTGTGGCCTCCTTCAGGTACTGGAAGAGCCCAATTAGGTCTCCTGGCAGCTTCTCTGTTTGGTTTTGGGGTACAACTACAAAAAACCAAACAAACCACAAAGAGAAAAGCACAAAACCGCTCAAGTTGTTTAAGGGAAAACCGTAAGTACAAATTGCCATGGCAAAAAGCAATAAAATTTTTAATATTTTCAATCTTAGCCGACTTTCATAATGACTTGTTCCCTTAGCAGTAAATCTCACTCCCAAACAGAATCTCCTATATTGTGTTAAGTGCCAAGGGCTCCAAAGAACATATCCCCCCTCCAAATATTTCTCATCTGAATAGCACATTACATTTACTATTTGATACATTTACAGTGGCACAATAAATACACACTTATGAAAAGGCTGGATTTATTTCCAGCATATAAAAGGCCATAAAGTTTTCCATCCTGAGGGGACCAAGCTAATCACGACCCATTCAGCCACCGGACTCAAAACATTTGACAAGTTTGATTATTTCCCACTGAGGACGCATGGCCCTGGTCTCCAGATAAATCTCCAACATGAGTTTAAGGAGTAAAAGAGTTAACAAGCAGCAAGGTATTCTGACACAAAGGTGTATTTATTCACCAGCCCTATTTCCACAGGCCAAAAGAATATATCAGATTTCCCACCAGAGTCACACATAACAGGATGCCCCACATTTCAAAGCAAGGATGCATTAACTTCACTTAAAATTTCTCTACTCCCATTTTTTCTCTACTTACACGTTTAGCCTAATAGTGGGCATTTTGTCTTGCTACACTCCACTCTCGCTTCTTGAGACTGAGCTTCACCCATAAATGGACAAAATGGCCAATTCTTGGATGAGCAGGGGAGAAGGTGATTGTTTGGGGTTTTTAAGTAAGCCCATTTTCAACTGTCTCAAAATGAGCATTCCAAACCAGTAACAAGCTTTAAAGCAGGCTTGGTCTCCATCTTTTCATTTATTTGCTTTTATTCTCCTTAAACTTGCAAAATAAAAAGCTCTCAGGGATTTCCAAAGCGACCCATGCTCATCGCCGCCAAATGGAAAATGTGTATTTTATTGTAATATCCTATAACCAGGATCCTGTTGTAAAGGAATACTCTGTATGAAGCAGACATTTTCCCTTAGAAGTGTAAAAAAGGATGCCTCCTTTTTATTTTTTACTTTTTTTATTAAATGAAAACTTCTTCCTAACAGTCCACATATTGATTGGTGTATTGTAATAATAAATGTTCCCTCCTCAGAGAGCTTTTCTGGAGCACCTGAAGGTGCTTTTTATCATTCATTAGAATACGTTGTGGTTTTAGAACCAATGTAAATATAATGTAACCAAAACCAAGCCCCAGTGGAAGGAACACAGGAGCTGTGACAGGGGACCAGGACACAAAAGCTCTTGCTCAAGTGGCAGCACATCTTCCTCAACACCTGATATCTGTGACAGGAACTGTTCACTGAGTGTAGAAATAAACAGCCTGACTTTTCTAGACATGGAGATCTGGGCTCAAACACCAACAGGACTCATTGAATTGTTGGAAAAGACTTCCAAGGTCATTGAATCCACCTGTTAGTGTGGCAGTGCCACGTTCACCCCTGACCCATGTCCCCAAGTGCCACATCCACACGGCTCCTGAGCTCCCAGGATGATCCAACCACAGCCCTGTTCCAGTGCCTGACCACCCCTGCAGTGAAGAAATCTTCCCTAATATCCAAGGGAAACCTCTCCTGGTGCACCCTGAGGCCATTTCCTCTTGTTCTATTGCTCGTTATTTGGGAGAAGAGACCGACCCTCACCTGGCTGCAGCCTCCTGGCAGGGAGATGGAGAAGGAAACTGTCATTTATCATGGCAAGATAAATTACATAAATTTAACACTGCATGCGAAGACAAAGCAGGGATTCTCGGCGCAGCAAACTGTTCTCCAAGCCGGTAATTTCTAATTCTACGGGACACAGATCAATACTCCTCAGCTTTACGAGCCAATCCGCTCGAGTTATTGTTCCTGCTGCACCTTTAGTGCAGAGCAGAGAGGTTTAAATCAAACCCAGGGAACAAAGGAGGGCTGATGTGCCTGTGGGGAGGTCTGGATGAGATGCAGGCTCTGCTGAGTGCCTGCATCCCCCTGCTCGGGAGCGCTCAGCACCACAATGGAGCAATCAGCCTTTCCACAGCGCTGCCACCAACAGCGCCTGCCACGCAATCAGCGGGTCACTCACCTCGCCACTGAACGCACAAGGGAATTCATTAGGTAGGGAAGAGGACAAATGGAAGAGGAGAGCATCTGGAATCTCAGAGTTCCTCTTGGAATACCGACATTTGCATGTATCACTGCCCTCAACCACACACGCAAAGCCTGGGTGGTTCGCACACAGCCCAAAGACAAAGTCGGAGCACAAGCTCCTGGGAAAAGCTGCTGAACAGGGAAAGGGAAATGGCAAAATTCAACATTATCTTAGATAATCTGGGCTGAATATTGTTAAAATCTTCTTTCAGCTCTTACAACCGCTTGGGTTTTTTTGTTTTTTTTTTTTGGTTTTCATTTCAATGGCAGCTTGCAAATCTCGCTGAAGTGTTATAAAAATCATAGTGCTTCATGGACATAAACTATTAAAAAAGCTACCATTGATTACTTCAGTGGAACAAGAAATGGAAACTCTAATGTATCCCATCTGTCTAAATGGTAATGAGCCCATGCAAAACTCACTGCAGGGTCAGAATCCAGTATTTCCCTTTGGATCATTCAGTGCAAACAAAGTTCACGTCAGCTCTGGTTCCAACAGCCGAGAGAGGCAAAATGAGCTGAATTTCCCAAGATTTTATTATGCTGATCAGATATTTCTCAGGGTTTGAAGCCTCTTTGGTGTGCAGTTTGATTTCACACAATCAGAGCTTGGACTGGAATGTGTTTGCAGCTCTTGTTTCTCAGAATGCTGCTCCACCTGCCTGGAGAGTTTCTCCCAAGGCACACGGGCTTGACTCACTCTGCAGTGGGAATATTGTGGCAGTCAAGGCTTGTATTGACTAAAGAATTCGAAGTACATAGCTTTTGCAGATAATTTCATGTCTTTATAGAGCTTTTAAAAACCTAAATGTACATTTAAACATGTAGTTTACTAACACCAGTTGGAAGCTTTTTTGGAATAAAATCAGTAATTTTTGAGTTCTGAAGATTCGATTGCCAAAGCTGAATGATCAGGGCACAGTGACTACCTATGTTCTTATCTCAACACAACTGACAGAGATCCAAGCAGCTCCACTTAAACAAAACAAATAAAAGGAAGAAAGAAAACCAAGCAGATGGTGTACAACACCTTCCTTAAAAAAAAAATTTTAAAAAAATTAAAAAAAAAAAAACAGGCAACAACAAAAGGCCTAAAAACCCTTCACTTATTTTACTACACTACTTGACTATAAACTGATTTTGAAACTCGGCTACAACAGGCAGGTTTGCAGAGCCTGAAAGCAAAGTGAACATTATTTGTTTTCTTTTGCAGCGCTGCAGGACCAGCATCCAGAGCAGAGCTAAGCTTTGGCTCAGGCTTCTTTGATCCTGGAAAACCAAGTTCTGCCAAAACTGCTCAAGCAGCCCTGCAGGCTCAGGGCTAACAGGGAGAGAGGCTCATTCATATTCAGCAGAGCTGGAGGGTTCTTGTGCTGGGAGCCCAGAGCAAACCTTCACAGATGCTGCTTTTCATGGCCCAAACCTCTTGTGATGCAACCCACCCGCACTGGGCTTGCATGATCAGCACCAGCATACCAATGTGTGATCAATTAATTTATGGGTATTTAATATGCAATGCAAAAGTCAGTTAATTCCCTCACTGAGATTTAAGAGACTTTTTATCATTAGTGGCAGCTACAGGTACATCTGTGGTCCTGCAGCTGAAACATTTTAAGCCCATAGGCACAGACATCAACCAAAGCTGCTCACAGGAGAATGATTTATCTTTTCACACTCACTTCCCACTAATTCTGTTACTGACATACCAGTAATTGCTGTTTCTAAATGCCTTCCCTGCCTTCTTCAATTTTAATTATACTGTGTCAGCACCTAAAAATGCACAAACCATGCAGAAGACAAAGAAGGTGCTTTGCCCACAGAGGCTCCAGAGCTTTCAAAAGAAGGAATACAAGAGCAAGGCCCCAGCAGGCAGAAGCCACCAGCTTTGCATAGGGAGTCCCAGGCAGGGATAAAAATAAACTGGAAGTTTTGAAGGGCTGAAACAGAGGGCAAACAGAGAGCTGCACAAGATATTTCCTGACTCTTACTTGCCATTCTTCTGAGAGTCCTTCTTCCTAAGATATGGCCATTCTTCTGAGACTTGTTCTTGCTTGTCACACCAAACAATCCAAAAACAAGGCTCCCAGTCAGCTTCTAAAGGCTTTTTCTGTCCTGTCCCCCTCAGCACTTCTACCCCTTCTTGGTAAAAGTATTACAATATCTGGTATTACCTCCCAGATCCCATTCCAATAACAGTACATCAACATCTGTAAGGGAAGCAACCTTTCCTTGTGGGTGACTTTCCTGAGGAGAAACACACCAGTTGAGGATTTATCCCACATCCAGCTCCAGCTCCTCCACCTCTCAAGGAGCAGGAGAGATGTGCAGCTCCATGCGAGCTGCAGGGGTTTATAAATCAGTGCAGAACAATCTAAATGTGAGGAGTTCCTTAGCGGGGAGGGACATGAAATAATGCCTGACGGGGATGCTGGTGGATCAATAATGGTTTGTCTTTAAAAGTAAGCTGAGATGAGAGAGCCAGAGCCGTGAGGAAGATGGAATGCCATGATTCAACTCTCTCAGCTGTGATTAAGTTCATAAAAAGCTTCTCAATCAAACTCTCACCTGCTTCCCACCTCCAGAAAACAGCGTGACAAGCCAGGGACTCCGACAGGGCCTTTTTGGGAGCCTGTTTTCCCTCTGCTTGTTAAATAAGGTTGCCTCCCAGTTGTCAGCTATTAAGAATTCATTCCTCTCCTCGTGTGAGAGGGAATTACCTAATTCATCACAGCTCAGCCTTACTCTCACAACAGCACCTGCATTTAGGGCATGTGTCTGTGATACCTCCTCAGCAGGTTAACCCTGCTCCTCCTAACCCCCACAACCTCAAGGGAAAGGTCACCAAAGCTGTGAAAACAAAGAGCTGGAGGCTGGATCCAAAAGGAAACTACAATCCCACTGGGCAAGGCTCAAAACCTGAGCCAGGTTTTGCCTCATTTCTAGGTCTCTGCTCCCCCAAAACAGCCCAAGTCGTGTTTTAAGGACACAGACTCCCTATGGACATGAATCAGGACACTTCAAGAGAAGATCCACCAGGAAAACACCCAGGTGTCTGTATCTGGAGCCCCTTCTCAGATCTTTGGACCTTCCTAGGAACAGGCACTTCTTTTCACAAGGATTTGTGAAACCTTCCACACCCAAGGGAACGTTCCTCAAACTCATCTATCACATAAAAGGAGCAAGGCCTGAACTATTGCCTTCAGCCCCTGCTGTTGCAGCTCTCACAGCTTTGTTCAGTGTTTGTTATCTCCCATTTATCTGGAAGATAAATGACATTGCTCTTATTGAAGCAAGGCTGATACAGGAAGGACAGTGCAGAAAACTCCTGCAGTGATGTTTTTCATGCCATCCACCTGACAGAGGGTATAATCCATTGCTATTTTACCAATAAAAACTAAAACTGGTTCTTCTGCTTCCTTACACTTTACATTTTTCCACTAAGGAGCTTTTTTTTACCAAAGACATCTCTGATGCACATCTGCAGATCACAAAGCAACATCTGTAGGCACAGTGAAATTTACTGCTTTGCCCACCAGTGACATTTTTCAGTACTTACACTGTTCATTATTTATTTTATAGAAGATTCCTGAGGAAAAAAAAAAAAGGGTAAATATTTTGGTCTAATGCTATTTAACATCATTTTAAAATCCTGCTGGTATGGTAACTTGTTGGTTGTGTTACTTACACACTAATTGAGGACACATCAACTACTTAAGAGATTAAACCAAAAATATCTTGCTGGGAGACAGATCTAATGAAGAAAAAGAACACTTCTTATTTGTTTTTTCTTTAAGCATCACAATCACCTTTTAAAATATAAAGCAAACCCCTGTCTCATTAGGAATGTACCATACAACAACAATTGAAAAGCCAACTGCCTGTTTCCCACCTTAGGTCTTACAACAAGGACAATTTAAGTATTTCTCAAAGTCTGGAGATAGCTCAGGAAATTTTTTTAGACCAACATCATTTTTGGAAGGGTTTGAGCAGCTGAGATTTTCATAAAGTATCAATTAAACTTTTCTCTATCACACTTTAAAAAAATGCAGAACCCAGAACTGGTCTGACTTCACAAACACCCCACAGCACAGGCTCTACAAATAAAGCTGTTGCTGGCTCAGAAAAATTGCATTTTTCCTGCAAGATCTCAACAGTGACACTTTGAGGAAGTCAAAGGCTTTTGCTAGAGGGTTTTGCTCCACAACAAATCAAAGTGAGCAGGCCCCAGCTCTCATCTCCCTCAGCACCCTGCAAATGCAGCTCCATTAACATTCAACACACTTGAGCTCAGAAAAGGAGGGTTTTCTATAAGTATTAATTATGCAAATTAAATAAGGATATGCTTTTAAATATATGTAATGTATGGAAATGACCCACAGTTATAACTTCACTAGAATTATTGTCTAATAATAGCAAGCTGCTGTTGCTGCAGGTACAGCCTGTGGGGTGACATCTTCACCGTGGCCAACATCTCCCATGAAGTGAAAAGAGAAAAAAACAGGGAGAGGAGCAAGAACATCTTCCTTTGCTAGTTTGGCGTCAAAGCTGAGATAAAACGAGCTGAAATCTGTGTATTATTGACCAATACTTGCACTAGTGATAAATATAGATATAAATATTCCCCAGGCATCATCCTGGAGCTCATGGCTGGGTTTGGGTGCCTGATTCACACGTTTGAAGTGCAACTCCAACCCCACCAAGGTGAATCTGCTGCAGCTCTGAAGGTGCTCTGGCAAAATCCTACTAAGGAGAAAGGATAAGAAAGAGGGTGGTAGAATGGAGAAAGGAAAGGACTGAATAGTTGAGCACTTTTTATGAGAGAAATAGGAGATGCAGGTCATAAACATCTTATTCTGTTGAGAATTCAGCTAAAGAAAGTGGCTTTATTATCCAATGACTGCTATTTTCCAGTCTCTAGCCAGACCTGGGCAGAACAAAATGTATGATGACAGAACATAATTGAACTCGAGAAATATATGATTGAGGAAGTAATTCACGGTTTTGCCTTAAACTCTTTAATGGCCGTGAAATAATTTTAAAATTTAAACCAAAAAAACCCTACTTCTAGTGACTCAAACTAGAAATCCTTTCAGGAACACACAAATTGATTAACTCATCATACTGCCATTAAAAAAAAACATAACGGAAACACCAAAAAAATCTGGTTTGAAAGCTTGTTTTTAAATTACTAATGGAACAGCTACTTCTATTTACCTCTGACTTTCAGGGATGGGTTAATCATAGAACAAAAATGCAAGCATTTATAGAGAGAAACATCTGCTTGGGATGACTTCACTACTACCACCCTGTGTTGTGCCCTAAGCATCATGTTTTTGGCATTTCTTGCCATGCCAAGCTCCCTGTTCAGCAGGATTGCATGAACCTTTCCTTGCTGTGCTGACAAACTCTCTGCATCTCCAGGATGCCACTCTTGGTGGGTGGAAAGCAAATTTTTTTTCTCCTTCACACTCTTCTGGTGATAAAGGCCAAAATGAATTTTTTTTTTTAAATTCTCCTTCTGTTTTCTCCAGCACCATCATTCCTGAACTTCATGGTGCTGTTCTCCTGCCAGCATCCTTTCTCTTCCAGGTTTGACAGCAGCTTCCTCTCCATGAGCAACATCCCTCTCACTGCAGCAACTCTCACACAGCTCCAAGGAAAGTTTGATCAGCCAAAACAATTTCACAGCAGCAAGAGATACCTCATATGCTGGATGAAGATGTGCTGTGCTGAATATCACAGGGCCTTAGATGATCTTCCCCATCAAAAAGCACAGTCTGGGGGAGAACAGTTTCTCATCCATGAATAAGAAGGCAACTCATTGCTGTAACCTGTTTCATATTTTTCAAAGAGTGCTTTCTGCTGAAAAAAAAAAAAACCAAGCGCTGTTTCTCCAACATTAATTTTTCCTCTCTTCCAAAAATCAGGGAAAATGTAGTGAAGAAAAAAAAAAAAAACACCTTACTTTACTCAGGGGGAGAAAAAAGAGCCCAGTGCCCTAAAGCAGATGTGAATTCATGATGATTATAAATGTCACAATACCTTGGCTGTTACACAAGTGCTAGGAAAATGAAATGGCAATGCTGTGGGATTACTCAGATGGAACAAGCAATCCCCCACTCTCTGAGGGAAAACATTAAACTTAGCTGTAAGCTAAATAAAAAGGTGTTTTGAGGAAATGGTGCATTGATATAATAGCTGGAGTGAGGAGACACTGCTGGAGATGAATATTTGTGTGGATTTCACTCTGGTTCAGATTTGCTTTTACATCAGTTAAGCTTCCAAATGAGTCCGTGTAATATGAGACCTTTGTCACTCACATGGACCATCAGGACAACATCTGGGAGAGGGAATGCCAGGCACTAAAGGCTTTGGCAAAGGAACCTCCTGAGCGGGGCAGCCACAGCAAAGGAGCTGAACTTGCAGCCTTCCAGAATTCTTCCCAGGGCCTGAGAAAAGCCTTTGCTTTGTTTTTGACATGGATTGCTAAATGAACACAGAATGAAACTGGTGTTCCCTGTCTTCTCCAAGCCAGGGGGTTTAAGGGTCACCTGAGCTGAATTATTTCGGGCAGTGCTGATCCCAATGGCTCGGGCCCCTCTCTGGCTGAGTGACAATCTGGATGATTGACTTCCAAAGCAGAGTGAAGCAGCCAAACCTCTCAGTAGCCAAAAAATCAGCTCCTAAACTGCTGTCAGCATCCAGCAATAATCACCCCAGCTGTGCACAGACACCAAAGATGTTGGGGTGGCCAAGGATTTTCCAGTTTGATTTTTGCCATGATGACAGCCCCTGCATGGAGCAACAAATGACAGACAGGCCCTCCTGACCCCACTCATTGTGGTTTTTTAGTTTCAATGAGGCAAGTTCAAAAGTTGGGCTCTGCCTTTCACACACACAATCCATCCTTCTTCCAAAGGAGCTGCAAAGAGCAGGAGCCAAGAACTGGCACAACCTGGAGAACCACCCGGGGTTGCCTTCAATTTCTGCACATGGCTGGAAATGTTTGGTGATGCCACAGAAAAACTGGCATAGGACGGCACGAAATCACAGTGGAAACAAAATTGGGGGGTTTTTTGCTTTCATCCTTAAGTGCCTGACGGAAGAACAGAGCTGCATCCACCCTCCCCAGCACCAACAGCAAATTCCAGGTTGAACTTCTGTTGAAGGTTATTTTGCCAGGAAAAGCAATGGGCTCACCTTGTTTGGTTTGCTTTTGTTTGGTTTGGGGTTTAAATCAATATGGTCTGCAAATAGTACAGCAGAGAAATTAAATGGTTCTAAAGGGGAAGGAAAGCTCTGTTACACACAGCAAAGAAATTAAATGGTTCTAAAGGGGAAGGAAAGCTCTGTTACACTGCTTTAAAAAGCCAACAGCATTCAAGGCTCTCACCTCAAGATGTCTGTGAAATAACAGGGCACAAGGGCTGAGGCTGACAGATCAGATCCACCCTGAAGAATTGTTAAACTCTGAAGCCGCCTCAACCAAGACATTTTCTAAATGAGTACAACAGTTCCACTGATGCAGGGTATCAGATCACATAGAAAGCGTTACACACTTCAAAGGAAAGAGCCTTTCATGTTTCCTCTTATTATTATAATAATAATTATTGCTTTTCTTACGAGACGTTTGTAAGCTACAGATATCTGTGAAATTTCAAACCTGCCTGCTAATACAGAGATGCTCTACACAGAGAGGTAAAAGCAGCTCTAAGAGAGAGGTCTTGGAGAAACCACCTGTTCTATGAGAGCTCTTCAGAGCTTTACCATCTCTGCTGGTTTTCTCCTTCAATGTTACATCTATAGTACAGATGCACGACACACTTCAGTTTCAAAGGTGGAAACAAAAACTGATGGGAAATTGCTTTTAAAACTGCTCTCTAGCTGAAGTCACCGTGGTTTTTAACAAGAGCAACAACAAAAAAAAAATGAACCCAAAGAGAAGCAACAAAAAGGTTGATTCACTAGGAAAGGTATTTCCAAATCAAGCACCACTGAAGTGTGTTCAGGACACTCACATTAATTTTCCCTCCATCAGACTCCACTCTTTTTCATAACCAAGTCTAATATGCAAGAACTTCTAGGAACACTGTGAAGAGGATGGCAAAGTCTAATCTGCCAAAATAAAATTGAAAAAGAAATATGGTAAAACATTGAAAGAAACAGTCACAAACAGAATCATAACTGCTGGAACATTTAATAATGAAGGAAAGTAACAGGCTGAAAAGGTACAGAATTTAGAAAAAGCAATTAAATCCTAAATGTGAAACTCTCTTTACCTTTATATACCTTGGGATGTTTTGCAATTTCTGTTTAAGAGTATCAACGATAACTGCACTCAAGATAAAGTTCATTATCTGAGTTCTACAGTCAGGCACAGGTATTTGGTACCTGCACTGTGACGTGTTCCTGTGCCCGTTTCCCTAGGCAAAAACCTGAAAGAAACAAGACCCTACAATATTTTCACATAAATTAACCTCTACACCTGGTGAAAATATTAATTCAAGTTCTAAAAAACCCTTGGAACTCCCAATGTCTAAAGCACTGAAAAGTTTAGAAGCTTTAAGATGTTCATATAACCATAAAATTTTCCTAAAACCTCTCAGCTTCTTGCTTTGTTTAAAGCAGGTCACATTCACCCTTGCCTATCTCTTTATTTTTAAAAAAGGGAAAAGAAAGGGGAAAAAAAAAAAAAAAGGCCATTAAAGGAGCACCTTCCAGCTGGGACTTTTCCAGTGACAACATCAAATATTCAGAGCAGTGACACTCATTTTGTTACACCCATTTTGATGGTGCAAAATCAAGTTGAAGTAGCAGAAGGTGCTGGACAACCTGAGCAGGTGAGTGTTTGAAAAACTTACCCAAAAATTTCCAGAAACACATCACTCCAGGATAAAAGGGTGTTTCTGCACAAATACCAATGGGTTTGGGTTCTCTGAATGAAATTTCTGTGTGGTAAAATGTCATTGGCAAGGGACGTAACTCTAGTCCGTACGATTGTGCCTTTAGAACCTTTCCATGGGGTTAAGCCCCCTGCAAGACAATGAATTCTGAATAACTGGGATTAATGCTACTTTTATGCACTTCAGTCACACACTCTGCAAGCAGAGTGAAATAACTGAGGTGAATTTATAAGGTGAAATTATTGTGATTCAGGGCCAAGAATGGAGCTGTCACCTGCACGCTGCCTTGTGTCACTGTGAGTGGCCTCAGGTCACTCCTGCTCCAGCCACCCAAAACAAAGCTGTGCCTGTGACTGAATAATATGTGTAGAGAAAAGAAATTAAAGTAATTCAGCTAAGTCAGCCCTGAAAGCACAACCACTGTCACTCCCCTCCCTCATTTAGTGACAGGATTTGAAAAAGGAGGAACAACAAAAAAAAAAAATTAAAGAAATTCTGAAGAACAGAACACTAAAATTGCAAAACTTCCCACAGGAGAGAAAATCAAAATAGATTTTGAGATATATGACAAGCAAGGCTTGGTTTCTAAGAGTCAGCAGTGGCCTCTGGACACTCCTGGCTTTTCAGAAGGATCAAGAATGGCAGGGTGGAGGCAGAGGAGGCTCAGGCTTTGGGAGGGAGGGAGCCCTGTCCTGCCACCTCCCACCAAAGCTCCCAAGGCTGGTTTAAAAGCTTGGTTTTAAATTCCTAATGGGATAGCCACTTTTATTTACCACTAACACCTCCCAGCAATGCCCTGGAGGCTCTGTGTGCCGCTGCCAAGCCAAGCCGAGCCAGCAGCAAACAAACAGTGTCCCAAGGTCTGCTTTATTCCTGTTCCAAAAGGACACATTGCCACAAACGCTCGGGACTACAACCAACTTGAATTTTTCAACCAAAAATGTTTTGTCGCAAGTCTCCACCACCCCTGCCACCGAATCAAAAACCATTAAAAGGATGAATTCCTCGTGCAGTTCTGGCCAGCTGGATTCTTCCTCTGCAGCTATTGCAGAATTCTTACGTGACCTGGAGCCAACAAGATTTCTCACTGATGCTCAGGGCTCACATGCTGTGCATTTTGAGTGCCCAGAGAAACCTCCCAGCTACAACTGCAAGGTGCGTGTTGGAGCCCAGACCAGAAAAAGTTCTGTCAATACATAAAAACTTCTCAAAGGGCTGACAGCATTGCAAGTTAATGCTCGTGACAAGGTGACACTGTTCTCCACTCTGAGCAATAAAAACATTAGATTCTCTTTCTTGGCTGCCTCATGATTAAAAGATTAAGAGAAGTGTTCTGCCAGTGATCTGCTGAGGTCTCAGCACACGAGCCCTGGTTGCCTGGCTTTGATGTTGCACAGCACCCACACAGCAGAGCCACGTCAAAACACGTCCTTTCTAAAATAAAAACGACAAACTCACATCCTTTAGCAGGGTCTGGGGAGGGTAAGTGTTACTGCAAATCTCAATAATTATCCCTTGCTGCAGAAAGAAACCAAGCCATTTCAGAAACAAATTAATTACTCTCGCTAACGCCACTGATTGGGTTTTTGCAGGAGGAATCGATGCAGGTATGGCTGTACCTGCTGCAGCCATGGAAATAGCTCAGCTCCTCACCCCCTCTCCAAAGAATGATTGTTTGCCAAGCCCAGGGTGGCAGAGTGCTCCCATACCGTGCATTTTACACAAATCAAGCTCCACAGAAGGTCCTCCAAGCAGAGACTGAAGGTGTTCTCACTGCTCCTCCCATGCAGCACCCAACCGGGAGAACAGGGAAACACACGGAGTGATTCTAGGAAGAAAAACCCAATCCACCCCATCCCAAACTATTTCCTCCAGTCTCTAACAGCTTTTCCATTAGGGAAAGGATGTCAAGTGGAACATAAACCATCATGACACATAACAGTTGGGTGGAACAAGGATTTGGAAAGATTAGTCTCAATTCTGGCAAGTGTGAAGTATGGGGATAATTAGTTATTATTGGGGTAATTGGTGCCAGTGAGGCCCCACCTGGAGCACCGTGCCCAGCTCTGGGGATCCAAACAAAAGCAGGGCATGGAGCTCTTGGAGTAGGTCCATGGAGGGAGCTGGAACCCCTCTGGAGCCAGGTTTGGAGCTCACCTGGAGAAGAGAAGCTCCAGGAGAGCTCAGAGCCCCTCATGGTGCTTAAAGGGTGCTTAAAGGGGCTCCAGGAGAGCTGGAGAGGGACTGGGGACAAGGGATGGAGGGACAGGACACAGGGAATGGCTTCCCACTGCCAGAGGGCGGGGATGGATGGGAGATTGGGAAGGAATTCCTCCCTGGGAGGGTGGTGAGCCCTGGCACAGGGTGCCCAGAGCAGCTGTGGCTGCCCCTGGATCCCTGGCAGTGCCCAAGGCCAGGTTGGACTTTGGGGCTTGGAGCAGCCTGGGATGGTGGAAGGTGTCCCTGCCCCTGGCAGGAAGAGTGGAATGAGATGAACCTCAGGTTCCCTTTCAATCCCAACTATTCTAGGATTGCTAACCTCAGCTGGAAGCTATTGTTGATGCACAAAACTGTGCCACATTTCAAAACAAAGATCCTTTGTCTCTTTGGAGGGATTAAATGGATCTCTCACCTGAAGCAAACATGATTTATTAAGGTATTTCATATTTGGAGTAGCATTTATGCTTTTGCCTTATACATAATATTGACATTCCAGTAAGACAACTGAAAGCAACAATAAAACAGAAATACAGCTGCATTTACTTATCTGTACTAACAGAGAAGAAAACGAATGTTGCCATCCCTGACACTCCATAATGTAAATTTTTAGTGTATTCTGTTGGTTTTAAATTAATAATAATGCTTCCTTCCAGGAAAATCTCCCCGTATAGAAAATAGACACAGTATCTGAAAATCTCTGTAAAATCCTATTTTCACTCTAATTTACATACATTACAATAATAGACAAATTTGCCTATAACAGTAACAATCAAAAATGCATCAGCCTGATGTCTGGGACCTCTAGGTTTCAAATCCAGCTGGGGATACTGAACAGAATATTTCACTCCTCCCTTGGAACGAGACAGTGCATTTTGATGGAACTGCAGCTCTTTTGAAGTGGCCAAGACTAAAAGATCACAGCAAGTGGCTGAGGATGGTGCTGCAGAGCTCATCCCCTGCTCAAGATTCAGCTCACAAACCAGGAGCTCCTCCCTGATGCTCTCCATCACCAAACTTTTGCAACAGAGAGGTTCCTACCCTCAAAAGACCGTGCAACTTTTCCTTCTTCCCAAATTAAGGTGGTCTGAAATACCAAGGAAAATACTCTTTAAAAAATGGAAATATCTCTCAGAAAAACGTATTTACTGAAACTCTAAGAAATCGATTTTTCATGAGCAGAAGCCCACATTTTCTGTAACAAAACATCCTTTGGAGAATGTTTTGACATTTGAGCAACAGCTGCAAGCAGGGAAGATGTGAGGGTTTCATTCTGGGCTGCAGTATTTGTTGGGAAGGACACTGGGTGACATTAGGAACTGGATTTTACACAGATTCTATTGCGCCTGCTCATTCCCCAGCAATTTGGGCTCCCTGTTTCCCTCCTGGCCCTGCTTTCCCAAAGCCAGCATTGCCATAAGGAAGAAATGAAGAAGGGGTGATACTCAATCAGGGTGTTTCTCCATGAAAGGAGCAACAATAAAGCTATGTTTTACTTTTATCCATTTAATAAAATGTTGGTAAGTAAGAGAAATAAATAATCAAAACCAACCACCTTCAAAGAACATTTTAGATGGGTTAGGAACAGCCACTCTCCCTCTGCTCAGTTCATCCCAATGGTGAAATTACAGATTCCATCTCAGGAAGAGAACATTGTTTGGAATAATTCCTTTCACCAACTCAGCCTTTTAGACAATACAATAATAATTTTATTGATTTTTTTTTTAATTTGATGAGAAAGAAAACAAGATGATGGACTAAAACCCAGCAGAAATAGGACTGTGAGTGCAGCTGGCTCATGTTGCTGTGTCCCCTCTCAGTGCTGCAGCATCCCTGGCACAGGGAATGACTCTGCCCTGCTCCTCAAGATCTCCCAATTTTTCAGTGATTGAGTGACTCATTTTGTCTTTGTAGACAAGAGTGACTCCCCGTTTCTCAGAGCTATTGAGACAAGACGTCACAATATTATGGGAGTCCCATAAATACTGGTGCAAATACCCCAAAATACAACAGGGTGCTGACACACTGCCACTCTAGGATCTCCCAAAGGATCCAGCTCTGTGTTGGAGAATTCCCCAAGGAATTAGTTCCAGTTTTCTGCAGAACTCTACTGCAGGAAATTCTCTCAATTATTGAGGTACGTGGTCCAGAAAGAAACTGAGGTTCTTCCTGAAAGAAACAGATTGAGCTGAAGACAAATTCACATCCATTGTGGACCAGACCTAACCTCAATGAGACCCAAAGTCAGAACCCAAATACAATTGTTTTAAAAGCAATAATTAGACCCTCAACAAACATATTCCACTCGTTTTTACACTGACAGCAGCCAGAAGCCTTCGAGTGCCTCCTGCCAGCAGGTCTGCCTGAAGGCAAATTGCTTTTTGTGTGGGTTTTAAAATATAAGCATCCCCTTCATCTCCCCAGACCTAATGAATTCACCATTCTTTTGTAAGTTTGTGAATTTGCCCAGAAGCTTGCCTTTATGAGAAAAAAAGGTTGGTTATGAAGAGGTCTTCTACCTAGATGAAACAGCCATTGGACCAAGCCTATCTGCACACCCATTTTATGTACAAGGACTGCCCCAAACACTTCTAGGGTTGTTTTTTCTCGTCGAAAGGAGTTGTGTCACTTCACACATTTTTCACATTTCGGGCTGATTCTTAAGCTACTGCAAAAACTCTAGTTTCATATTGTGTAATAGCCCCTTTTTGAGGCTTTCAATGTTGACATCTACAATAAAGAAAGAAAATCTCGTTTTTCAGATCATCTTTTTAATGCCTTTGGTTTCACACGCTTTAAATGCTCAAAGTACAGCGTGGAAGAAAGCTCAGAGAATGTGCAGCCCTGCCATGGCCAGGAATGCTCAGGATTAAGACAAGCAGTGCTAAATCATGCCTGCCAATATGTTTCCAGGGGAAACAGCTCTGAACAAACTTGACTCAACCTCCAGCAGTTCTGTTGTAAAATGAGGTCCTCCAAAGACAAAGGACGAGCTTTAAAGGCAGCTGGGAGAGTCACCTCTAAAAACAGCAACTCAGCATTCATAACTGACCTTCTTAGAGCTGTCTTATAAATCCTTTTGCCTCTGGATGCCAAAAAATCTTTGGATTCAACACCTGAGGGTACCTGCTGTCAAGGAAGAAGTACCAACAGCTTTATGCAGCGCAGTGCTGAAAGGGAATTCTCTGAATATCTTCTAAAGCTTCAGAGCAGCAAGTAATCAACCTTGTTTTACTGCTTGAAAAATCCAAGGTGCAATCCCTGAATTTGAATATATTGTAGTCACTGACTCCATAAGAAGATTATAAACAATTAGAATCCTTAAAATCTGTTTCGACTAACTAGTATTTGTTTAGCTTGAGACAGCAAGGGCAGCAGCACACCCCATGCAAAGCATGATCTGCAGGGAGAGGAAGCATCTTTTGTCAGAACAAATCATATTCTTTGGAATACAGGGTACAAGTCTTTTTTTTTCCTTTCAGCTACTGATGAGACATGCAATTATAATATCAGTGGGGATTTTTTTTCCCCTCCCTCAAAGGGGAAAGCAATCAATGGTTTTCCAACCAGATCAAAGCAAGGTTCATGATCTAGCCAAGGTTAGTGTTCAACTTCCCCAATAAGAGACAGGGAGGAAAACATAATTTATGCAAATAGAACCGAAGAGGTCAATTTGACACCATAGTTCTGTGAACTGCACTCAGAGCACTTCCAGCTCAGCACACCCTCTAAAAAGGGTTAACAGCAGTTCCAAAGTGCTAGCAGATAATTTTTAAGCCATCCAGTGCTGGTTTTCTCCAGCGGTATTAATAAAAAATACAAACAACAAAATATATATTACCCACAACGAACAGCAGCTTTGAACGTTCCTGCATTTCAAAAGAACAGGGAAGAAATTGTTTTGGATAATAAGCTAAGCCTTCACAGTTAAATCTGAGATTTGTGGGAGAAGCATTAGCTACTGTACAAAAGTGGAGAAGGCTAAAAACAAAAACCAGCATATGCCAATTAATCTTGCAGCATGACGACACAGTGCTAAAATCAGACTACTAAGATACAAGTGTAGGCAGAGAAATAATTTGTCTTCTGTTCAGAGGCTTTCTTTTTTTTTTTTTTCCTTTGGGGGAGGGAAAAAGGAGAAAGAGATGCAAGAGCCCAAATAGAAATAAAGAAAAAAAATCTTCCCATGCCCTTTTTCATCCAAGGTTGGAAGTATCCCACAATCTTCAAAAATAAGTAGAATCTGCTCGTGTGAGCTAAATTTAGTTGCATATGTTTTTCACAACATATGCAAGTACCACTTCCCCCCTTCCTCCTGGGGGCACACACTCTGCTGAGCTGCGGTGCACTCGTTAATCCACGCTGGCCGCAAAACTTCTGAGGAATATTCCATCACAGGAACACAGAATCCGTGATTAAGCCTTGAAACAACATTCTCAAATCAAGAGAGCAAAAACTGCCTCCTCACTGTGCCCTGCCCGTAACTTTCCCACCCTGGTGGAAATCAGGACCAGAGGAAACGTCCCCATTATTGCACAAGCACAGCACAAAGCCCTGTTCCCTCTCTGCAGGATGATTTCTGCTGCAATTCCTCTCCTCACCTGGCAGGAACAGCCTTCCCATTCCATCACTGAATAGAGAGAATCGGGATTTACTGCTGATATTTGCTTTCTGCCTTCCAGGGATAACAACAACACAATTATTCATTCTCCCCTCTTTTCCAGGATGATGTTCACCACCTTTTTCTCTAAATACGAAGCTTGAATTCTATCTCCAAAATATTTCAACTGCGTTAATTAACATTACTAGAATTACAACACCACCAGCTTCTCTGTCTTTGACTTCTCTATCTCCTTACCTGTCTGTGGTTTCCTGCTCTCGTCCCCTGTGTTAATGAAACAAAGCAAAGTTTCACCTTCTGGAAACCCTTCAGTGCCTGAGTCTCAGTGAAGTTCCAGCTGTCTCAAGGTTTCAGTGCAGCATCACCTTCCCCTGGAAATGCTGACACAACCAAAGGCAGGAGAGTACAGCTGCTTCAAATAAAAAAAACCCTTCAATGGACAGTGGGGGTGGAACTTGGTAACACCATCGTGAGTAAGAAATCAATTCAAACCAAAAGTGACTTTCAGAACTACTCAAGAAAGCGGCAATTTCACATCATGGTCCTACTGCCATCCTTGAAAAAAAAAAAAAAAAAACCAACACCCTAGCTTTATCATCTTTACACAATCATTATTTTTTTGCAAGATAATCATGAAAAAGTAAGCAAATCAGAAGTAGCAGCAACTATCCTTACC
>VZSR01000223.1:2598474-2637433 GCA_013398615.1 Brachypodius melanocephalos
AGCAATACTCAATATAATTCTCATCGGTGACCATCACACATGAAAATATCACTTGATAATCCTCACTCATGCTTTAAAATGTTGCTTATGAGGAAAAATGTTTCTGCCCTAAGAAGAACAAAAAAAAAAAAAAAAAGCAAGCAGAGAAGGCACAGGCAGCACTGAAAAGCCTTCAGGGCTCCCCATCCTGCAGGCAGAGCACAGCCCAGGAGGAAGGGAACCCCTCCTGATCCAATGATTCCACCCCAGACCTGCAAATCTGTGCTCAGGAAACCACATCACACTATCAGTGCTTGATGAAAGGCCAATATTTAATGCTGTAGAGCTGAGGTGGAGCTGCTCTCCCATCATTATCCAAGCCAGAGGAGAGCATTCATTTTGTTTGTAAATTATGCAAATAGTAAAATCGTTCTGCTGTAACTCATCCGTAGGTAAACATCCATCCAATACTCCTATCACAGCTTTCACAGCAAGGCTGGCACAGATCTCTGCACGTCCCTTTTAGGTCAGTCTCGTGTTTTTATCTTGGGTTCTTGATCTCAGTTCACAGGCCAAGGGACAAGAAAAAGTAAAATAAAGTACGAGGGTACATTCAAGTTTCCAGGCTTGACTCAATCTCTCAGCCACTTAAGCAAAGCTGATACAAGCTCACATTTTATCCACAAACCTTCCTCCTTCCCATTCTCTTTCACACATTCACTGGAGGTAAAAAAAAAAAAATGTTGTTAACGACTTCTGAATGTTGCCAGTCAGACCAGGTTCCTCTGGCTTCACAGCAGTGCCCTGTAGATTTACAGAATTATTTAGGTTGGGACATCTCCCTGCAGAGAGCCAAGGAATGAGGTTAATGGGCAAAATGTACCTGGGAGAGTGGGGAAAACAGATAATGCAGAAAAAGCAACACTCCCTGCTGCCTCTGTGGCTCACACAACACATTAACCAGAAGAAAATTAACCATGTCTGAATATCAATTTCTAATTGAACTCTACAAATTCAGTGGAGCTCAATTCTCCAAATTGTTTGGGGAACACCACCACGATCAAATCGTGTCTCAGACACAAACCCTCCTTGGTTACCCACAAGTGAAAAACAGCTCCACTCCTGCCAATAATGCCCATTAAAACCTGCACACCTCAGCCAACAGGACCCTCCAAGCATAGTTGTAATTAAAAGTACATTTTTTTTACCCCAAATCCAACAAATAAGACTACTAAATTGGTGTCCTTCGTGTTCTAGTAAGGAAAAAAAAAATGCCCAAGTAGGAAATTACAAGAAATCCATAAAAAAGATTGTGCAGATCTTGAGGAGATGTCAGCTCTATTGCAGCCTAAGCTGTTGAGGGGTTTGGTTTGTTTGTTTTTTAATTCTGACAACTGCAAAATCTTTGTTTTGAACATGGCACGGTACAGAGTCTGGCTCAAACTCAACGTGTGCAACCTGAAATTTGAGAGGAATTTTTACTGAACATAACCAACAAATACATTGCAAAAATCCCTAAAAAATGAGGTATTAGAATAGCCCTGTTGGGAAATATTCTTTCAACTTTACATTTTATTTGTAGGCAAAATTTTATCTGCAGATAAGAAGGCACTTTTAAATTTTTATGGGGTTTGGTGTCTGATGTTTATAGGTCTCAGACACAGGAATAGAGGAAGTATCAGGAAGGTTTTGAGGGCAATATTGACTTCTTTGCAAAAGGAATTGTGGGAAAAGAGTTTAAACTCAACAAACTGAGTTTAAACTCAACAAACTGAGTTTAAGAACAGCCATAAATATTTTGCTGGAAATAAAAGAAAAATAATCTATGTGTATACACACATACAAAATATTTAGACCATGTGTACACAAGCACCCACAAACAAAGATAACCAAAGCTTCAGGAAAGAAAATAAAAGCTTTGTCTCAGAAAGTATGGGTTGAAAACTAAAACTACAATGGCCATTCACCTGCATATTTTATGAACCCATTCCTAAATTTATTTTTTTTTAGTTTTCTATTCTAGCTAAGAAAGTCACACCAAGGTTCCATTCAGTCTTGTGCTGAACGAAATAAAACTAAAATAATTAAGATAATAATTAATATTAAGATAATCAGTGCCATTGTTTTCAGAGAACTACAAGGGAGAACAATCAAGTTTTTCAAAATTCCCCGAAAGATCAGAAAATTTTGAAAAGGAATACCCAGGACAGCTGCTTCCACCATTTTAAATTTTAATCAAAACAAGGAGATTTTTAGGGCTATGTGATTTGTAGACCAATTAGGACAAGTTCAAGTGGGAAATGTTATGGGACAGCAAATGCTAGAGAACATTCATTTTAGATAATGCTGACCACACACATCCAGCCTGGGGTTTTTTTTCTAACACTAAATTTATTTTTCAATAATAAATATTATAGTTAAGAAAAAATAACACTGTTAACTAAGAGTAAATACAACACAGACACACACCAGAAAGATTTTGACAGGATAGATAATTTTTACTGTTCTTGCAGTGATATCCCAACGAGGTGAAAACCAAAGGAATCATCGAATTTCAATCCCCTTTGGCTCAGCAGCAGATCCCTGAGCTTTTCTCACAGGGAAAATGAAGGTTGTGTAAAGCAAGGAGACACTGCCTCAGTCTGTCTTGCTTCAGAAGAACCCTGGAAAAACTTCCCTCAGTGAATGATAAAGAGCAATGCATATTATCTATATAAAATTACAGATAAACACTTTAAAACAGCCATAAATTTGCTTACTGAGGGATTAGCACTCTTTATCAATTATTTTTATTTCCCTCTTCCACCAGCACTCTTGGCAATTTATTTCTGACAATATCTTTAGGAGGAATGTGAGAATAACAGGAACAGATGATACTCACATGGTGAACCTGTCCCAAAATGTAATTTACCCTCAAAGATCCCACACACACCTTTATTTTCACTGGGGAAAATCCCAGAATGCATGGACACACAGAAATATTTCTGCCTTTCAGGACCAATGTACATCAAACATATGGAAGGGATTGATTCCTTCCTGGTATTTGCTGACATTATGTACATTTAAATAGCTCCAAGGCAAATTCCTATTAGTGTCCACAGCAAACCCAGAACCCTGATTTTATTTTTAATTTTTCAGCTGGTTCATTGGTTGTTTTTTGGGGTTTTTTTTTCAAACTGTTACCCTCCATCCTTGCCAGGCACTAAATGCTGAACGTTTCCCTGAGCTCCCTCCTTTGGAAAGCATTGAAAATTCCAAATGGACAAAAACGACCTCCTGTAAATATAAAACAGTTCAAGATTGCTGCCTCGGAGAATTCCAAAGGACAAAGGCAATCCACTCGCACAAATGCATTTTTCATATATATTTTTAACTACTGCAAAGGGAAAGCAGCACATTTTATTTATGCAGGTTGAACTCTCAAGTGTTAGCACTGAACCATGTTAAAAACACATACAGAGCTGAAATTGAGTCCTCCACATTTCAAGCATTGGTCTCCTCACTGCTTAATATTCTCCATGGGTGAAGGTCAAGCAAAGCACTCGAGGACCCATTGTCTGCAGGATTGGTACAAGAATCTGCTGGGAACTATTTCAGGTTTTACAAAAGCCTCAGGAGCAAAAGGCCACCGGGCAGCTCTGCCCGTGCTGCTCCTTCTCAGGAATGCGAAGATATCCAGAGAATTACGGTCCATCTGTCCCACCTGTCACCCTCTGAACACCGAGGGTGCGTTCCCACTGAGCTGCTGGGTTTTCCTCACGTTCCTGAGTTTGTCTTTAAGAGAATTTGCTCAGCACGAAATGAGAATTTTCCATTTGTTCACATTTTGCCCATCGTCCCCTTTGGAGCCAACGCTCCAAACTGAAATCCCCAAGAATAACTCCAAGCATTGGGGGTTTGCTTGCTCTCCTTTTTCCTGTGCCTCTCTTTCTCTACATTTCTCCACAAGTCCCTCTGCTGCAGACACAGCACGTGAGCAGGATTATGCTTAATTTAACAAGATCTCTGAAAACAGATTTTCCACTTTTGTCCTAAAGCACAACATGCAAAGGCAAAAGGCCAAGTCACAGTCACATGAGAGATTTTAAATGTGAAAGTACTAAACATAAGGGTAACTTGAAATAAATAGTTTACTTTGGGTCATTAAGCTGTCTAATTAATTTTTGTTTGACATTATTAATATATAGCAGCAAGCAGCCATTTAAGCAGCTGCTTAAACACAGATCATACAAATATACGAGTGTAGGCTAATGGAAGGAATGGCATATTTATTTAGATTAAACATTCCTGAATGATTTAAATAATAATATAAAAAAAAAAATGTTCAGATCACAAGAACTGCGTGGCTTTGTGAAACATGCTGCAGGAAAAACCTCGGCTTTGCTGCTTTGCACGAGGGGGAGCAGCAAATGGAACAGGGAAACCAAGATTGTGAACTCGTTATAAGCTGTTAACAGACCTCATTTGAAATGACTTACATTAAAAATAATTCCTCAGCTTGCTCCTTTTTTTTTTTAAAGTACATAACCTCTATTTTATTGCTCAGGCTGATTTCCATCACCAAAAGGCATTGCAGTTTGCTTTGATGCTGCGTAATGCTGCTTCTTTCTGTTAAGTGGTGCGTAATCACACTGCTGCCTTTCCCCCAGCAGAGATCATAAAATCCTGACAGCTTCAAACAATTCAGCCTCAAAATATGCAGGTGAGGCAGGTGGGTGAGGAGTCATGTGAAGCTGTCAAGCTTTCAGACGACAGGAGGGCTCTGAGTGTTATTTAGCGCTGAACTCCCGAGCGCCGAAGATTTGAGGAAAGCATCAGAGCCACCTTTGGTTATCCCAGAACCTGGAGAGACAATCCACTCTAAATCTGAGGCACTATCAGCACTCAGCCCCTCTGACCTTCCAGGGCAGCAGCAGAGCCTCAGCAGTGTGAACAGACTCACAGAAACTTCACTGGGTTTTGATGTCTCATCACGTTGGCTCATTTTACTTCCAAAACTCAGAATAACACGACTGTTGGGTGCAGCAGCACTCCTGAAAGGTGCAAAGAACGTTCTGGAGCTGGGTAAAATCCAGAGCATGCCTCAGGGTGTCCCATTATGCCCATGCAGAGACTCTACGAGAAGGAACACGGTGCCCACATTTGTGGGAACTGATGGGAACGTTCCCTTCCTTTTCAGAGCCCTCCTCCAAAATGCTGGGAGCCAAAGGGGCCAGGCAGGAAGAGCAAGGTGAGCTCTGCTCACCTGGAAAAGCCAACCAGGCTGGGAGGACCCTGAGTCCTTCCCCAGAGTCTGGAGCTGTGCCCTGGTCCCAGTCCCAACCCTGCCCAGCCCCAGACCCCCCAGAGCAGCTCAACCCTCCCCTCTCCCCCCACTGAAATCTTCCAAACTTTACTGGGGATGACTCTTCCTGTTCTGCTTCCTGAACAACTGATCACCATCCTCTTTCCAGAATCCTTGAGTTGAAGAATCATGTTCCCAGCTGATGGTTTTCCAATCCTCTCAGAGCACTTTCTCAAAATATTATATTTTTCCCTTATCCACTCTACTCACCACGATTTCTCTTCTGCTTTAACTTCTCTTTGACATTTTTTAAAGTGCTCAAATCAGGAGCTAAGTGGGCAACCACAAGCTCTGAGGGTGAGCTCAGAGCTGCTACATATTACAAAGACAACCCCAAACATCCCAGATTAAAAAAATCCATAAAACACAATGCTGTCATGTTCAAAGTCTGCTATAATCCTACACCCTACTCTAACCCAAATTTCTTCCTACCTACTAAATTTTCTCTTAAGATTTTACTTCTAACAGTAAATAACACATTTCCCTTTTTATTTGTTCTTCAACAGTTTTGATTAATTCAACACCTTTTTATAAAAATCAGTTTTAATTCCAGTACTGCCCTGCAAAAATGCTTCTGAAATGCATTTATCCCAAAAAGCACTAAACTTGGCTTTTTTTTTTCTATTCTAGTGCCAACCTGTTAATAAAAAAATTACACTTAAGAATCAGGCCCTGATATTATTAATTAATTATCAGGCCCTGAAGATATTCTTGAGTGCCCCTTTTCGAGGAGGGAATAAATAACTGAGAACTCTGAATATTCTTCTAAACCTGCTGTGTCCCTGAAAATGCTTAATTGTTTTGCAGTCATTTCACTTAAATCAGGTTTTTCTTCTGAAAATGTCCTAACAGACCACGTCAAACACCCTCCTGAAGTGACATTTGTGTTTCCCCTCTTTTAGTATCCCTTTCAGAGGGATACTATATAGAGAGAGATATGAATTTATACATATAATATATATCTTTATACTCATAAAACATATTTTTAATATATATTTACCTTATATAATTACTACAGGAGGTGGGTTCTCAGTAAAACCTGACCCTTCTTTAATGAAATCTCATCCTCTACATCCTGTCAAACTCATTTTTAAAAAAATCTCTTCTGATTCTCTCCAAATGCCCAGTCAGGTCCTCTTTACCCTCCCACAAAGCAAAGCAATCTTGCTTCCCACCCACCCACACCATCCAACTCTCTGGGAATTCTTCCTCCTAACAAATTCTCTGCGTCCAATGGCAGTAAATCATACATTACTTTAAAGAATTCCTTAAATAGCAAAGAATGTGTTCTCAGTGTGCCTGGCCAAGCTGAATTCATCTAAACCACCTAAATATCTTCTAGCACGTTCTTACCTTCAGGCATGCAGCACTATTTCAAAATTGCATAAAGCAGCTGATTCTGGATAATATTTTCTAGATTGGTTAAGAAAAAAAGATATTCCATGCTTCAGCTTTGCCCAAATCCTCTTACACTTCTCATTTTTTCTTACACTCACTAGAAGAAAGAGACGCCTCCTTCTCCACGGACCTAAAGATAGCAATCACTCAGCTTTGACCAGACAGTGCCCATGAAAAAAAAAAAAAATATCCCAATTATCAGCTCCAGCCTTTTTAATTGGAGCACCGTTTTCTCAAGTTAATTAACAGCTTGTAGGGAACCCAAACTGTTGAACCTAATTTTGAAGCAAATCACTATAACTCAGAACAACACACTGTCAGTTAAGTGCCTCTAATATGGTAATTTTGCCTTTTGGCAAACATTGTCTACAGCTATTTACACTACGTTGGCTGGATGAGATCTCAGTTTCTGCTTTCCACAAGCAGATACACACAGAGTTTCTAGAAATATCTGACTGATTTTCTTGAGGATCTTACAGTAATCTCCCATCAGGTCCTAAGGCAAATGGCCCCCAGCAACCTGTGTAGACAAAAAGCCACCCTTATTCAGGTGTTTCTAAAAGTATCTTGAATTTATAAAGCCAAGAGAGAAATTTCATGATTAACACAAGTCATTCATGGCCAACAGCAACAGAGAATTTATTTCTCCTGAAATTGTTACGAGCTGAAAATTCAAGGACGTAGGTATTGAAATTAATAAAGTTAACACTGCCAAAGCTCAGGAAGGTTTGTAATTATTTACAGTGATGGATCAGAAGACTTCATAATCTGTTTTCACCTGCTCATATCACTACTCTGCTAAAAAAAAAAAAAAAAATTAAACCCTTAAAATAATGCAAATGGTATTTACAGACCTTTTAATATCACTTATTCCTTGCTTAGACAAACTGCCCAGCAGACAGAAATTCCAGGTGAGAGCACCGCTGCAACAGAGTTCATTCATTTCCAAAAGCCTCTCTGAGTGGAGCTGTCAGGAAGCTCCAGAGCCACGCTCTGAACTTTCCCAGCAGTGGGATGGAGCTGTAGCTATTCGAGCAATGTTTGGCACTTCAAACAATTCCTTATCAGAGACAAAAATCAGAGAGATGTCCGTTTCCTGTCTGCCTTCTGCACACATGCAAACGTCTGAATTTACAGCCTGGAACCCTCCATCGCTTGTAATTCGGTCACAAATCATTTCCTAAGTAATGCAGAGTATTTTTAAATCCTGACAACTTTATCTGAAGTCTCTCAGATCCTCCCCACTGCCAGGAAAGGCTGGAGTCTCATTCTCAGCTAAACCAGAACCAGTAGCTGTGCACAGAGCTGGAAATTCATCTGTTTTCACAAAAAAACAGACAATTCAGACCATTATTTTTTAAATTATCAGTTCATCTAAGGCAAACTGCTCTGTCACTGGCAGGGCAGTGTCATCTCATCGATCCATGCTGCACACAGAGCAGCTCTCTCAGGCCTCATCCTCCATCACAACATTCATTTGATTCCAAAGGATTGGGGCTCAGTTTCAATGTCCAAGCTGTCTACTCAGTTTTGGAAAATTTGTTAAAATAAATAGCATTTATTATTTATGTCAAGTTTGGTACCCTGTCTTTAGATGGTTGGATTATCCACTCAGCTATTTTTTTTTTGCTGGCTTCTTTGCTAAGCAATAAAACTGAGCTACAGTAACTACCTTCAATTTATCTGCACTGAATATAACACATTACTATTAAAAAAAAAGTCTTTTCAAATGTGTAATTAAAAAATAATAATAATAATTTTAAAAACCCAACCATGCCAGCATTTTTTTCATTCATTCCAGAATTCACTTCAACTTCTGTGCACTAATAATGCATCCCCTGCACAGAAAAAAAAAGTGATGGCCAACCTCAGCATACTTTTTAAGAGGACAACTTCAAATTTGGAATCAGACTAACAGTTAGCATTTAGTCAAACAAGAAAATCTCTTTTCAGAAGCATTATAAATCTCTTCGAGCACTTTAGTCAGTGCAGCTGGATTTCTATGGAGAAAGTAAGTCATTATTTATTATCAAGTTAGATTATAATATATATTATTTGAATTGCATTAAATTCCTCCCAATGTAAAATGGTTTTAAAAGAGAGTTTTTATCTGGAGTACATAAAGGAATGATCCATGGATTAATTCATGTTCTCTGTGCCTTTTCTGGTCCCTCTTGGGTGGATATAGGAGCTGGTTGGTTTTCACCAATATCCAGCAGGAGTCTCACAGAGAAAAACCCCATTTGTTTAAGTTTCATATTCTGGAGTATAAAAATGTCATATTTTGGTAAGGATGCTGCTATGGAACCACTCAGGAGTTGTGGTTTCTACCTCATGAAGGGATTTCTGCATACACAGAGCACTCAATGCCAGGCAGGTGTTGTGGCATCCCGTGCCTCTGGTCCCCTCTGCACAGGTGACAAATCCTGTCTAGCCATGGGTTCCATCCCGGGTCAGAAGAGCAGACCCAGTGGGGAAAGGCACAGCTCCACACTGTGACACTCCAGAGGCTGAAAACAGAAACCCAAGCCATCGTCACCACGCGCAGATCCAGGGACAGGGATCAGCTCAGCCAGCCTGAGGACACGGGGCAGGCACAATGGAACTGTGGCTCTCACAACCCCGCTCCTCTCCATCAATCACCATTTCCAGCTGCAGGAAATCCCCAGGAGCACAGAAAATATTTTAGGGCTCTCTCTTCCAGACTGTCAGAAACAAGAGGAGAAGAGAGAAATGCCTCTGAACAGATTTTCAGGATAAAAACCACCAAAACACATGATTGACTACAAAGTGTATTACTTTATGATCTTCCCCTACAGCTTCCCAGCAGGAACTATGATAATGCTGTTTCCTTTTGAACATCACTGGCTTGGAACCTCACAGTGAATACAGCTGCAAGGGTTGGAAATATTTGTTGTTGAAACCTTGGGCACTGAGGATTTCAGGCTTTCTGTGCTGCCAGGCACAAGAAAACACTACATCTGACCTGAGGCTGTGGAGAAGCTCCCAAAATTGAGTGACAGCGCTGGGATTGTGGGGGTGGAGTTTGGATAGAAGTGTGTGAAATCACGGGGGGAAAACTCAGAGTTTAAGGGTTTAGAATACAGGAATAGATATAGAAAGATGGAGGGTTTAGGGAGTAGGTCAATCCTTTTTCACCTTCTTCTTCATGGGTCTGGGTGGGTTTTTTGTAATTGGGTAGAAAAATCTGCATTGTGGACCATGGGTTGTTAGTCAGCTTGTGAGACTGTAACATGGATAAGAATTAATAAACATCTGAGTCCAGACACGAAACACCATCTCTCATGCAATTAATCCCAGCTCTAACAACAGAAAAGATTAAAAACCCCACAATTTGTATCTGGAAATAGAAATCCAGAGTGTGCCATCCTTCCACCCCTGCTCCAAGGATTGCATTACTCAGTCACCACACCCTGGTGGGGACAGAAATTCTTTCTCCTGGCCTTGAGGGTTGAGCAGCCACAACCAGGCTCTGTGTGTGGTTATCATGCACAGGAGAGTTTATAACATATAGAATAAGATTCCTGAATTCCTGAGATCAAACTGGGCAAAAGGAAAACACAGAACAGACGGAAAATACATCCTAGGGCTTCAATGGGAGCCTCAACAAACGGATATTCCCTTTGAACAGAAATCCATTGGAAATGAGGGAGCACACAAGAGAAGTGGATCAACACACAGAAGCACAGGACAAAAATCAATGAAAAAGATCAAAATCAATGAAGAAAATCATTGAGAAGACAGAGTGTGACAGCAAAGCCTCACAGTCATCTTTGGTGAAGATCTGGAGGACTGTGATTCTAAAAGTATCTTGAATTTATAAAGCCAAGACAGAAATCTCATGATTAGCACAAGTTATTCACAGCCAACAGCAACAGAGAATTTATTTCTCCTGAAATTCTTACAAGCTGAAAATTCAAGGGCGTAGGTATTGAAATTGATAAAGTTAATACTGTCAAAGTTCAGGAAGGTTTGGAATTATTTGGAGTGATGGGTCAGGACAATTCATATTCTGTTTTCATCTGCTCATATCACTACTCTGCTTAAAAAAAAAAAAAAAGAAATTAAAAAGCCACAGACAAAAACCTTAAAATAATGCAGATGCTATTTAAAGGTGGAACTTTACCTGAGTTTAACCCTGACACACTCAAAACACTTTTAAAATTTCAGAATTGTCTTGTCTTTGTCTTGAGATAAGCACAGACACAGAAAACACGGTCAGAAGGCACCCTCAGCTCACCCCAAAATTATTAATAAGCCTCCTGATGATGATAGCAAATTATTCAAAATGGACAAAAAAAAAAAGTAATAAACTTGTAGGTAAAGATCTGTCTCCAAAGAGAGCCAGTGCTGTGCCAAACCATGAATTTGTTTAGGGCTTGGGTCAGAAGGTCCTTTAACACCTCCATCAACGTTCTGTCGTTGTTCAAATACAAATCCACAGTCATTGCAAGGCACAATTCCCCCCATTTTATGCAAATAAAAAGAGATCAGTGAAATCTAATATGGAAAACTTGAGAAAAATGGTTTCCCCTTTTAGTGCCTGAACACAGGATTTGGTGCCCAAGCACAGGCATCCCAATGTTTACACCCTCAGTCATTTAATAACTGAGCATCAGGGAGGGGTTTGAAGCTATAGAGTGGGGAAAAAAAAAAGGAACACTCAAAATCTAATTTTGCCACGTATCAGCACTTGAAAACCAAACTCTGCTCCCAAAAACCCAGCCAGAGATGTCCAGGAGAAACCAAGTTGTCCATTTAATAGCTCAGATGTTTAAACTTAGTCCAGTGGTGAATGCAAGGTGCAAAACTGACTTCACAGAGCACATTTCACTTCACCACAATGTGGCAAAACCCAAAGACAAAATTGGGTATGGTCAGCAAAAAGAATCTCAAAACCTGATGAAGGAAAAGCTGAAAATTCTTCTTTTCTTACAGAGTAGATGTTTTGGGTTTTGTTTTTTTTTTTTCTCCCCTGAACTGGCCAAGTTCAGGCTGGATTAGCTTTCTTCAGGTACAGCATAGAGCACAGCCAGCCCAGAATATTTGGGATTAATTCCCACAGCTCCTGCCAGCAAAGCCAAGTGAGTGACTGCAGATGATGAGCAGCTAAAGGGTGAGGCAGGGGAAGCCTGGGATCACATCACACACATCCTGACAGCATCAAAGCATCAGGTGCAAACCCACACAAACACAAATTACACACAGAGCACCTGGCACTGCAGTCAAACGCCAGGCAAGTAAATATTTGACAATTTGAAATGACAGGCTGTGAAACAGCGAAGCAGCTGAACCAAATGTGGCAAAGCCCCTCTAATTTCACTGATAATGAAGGCAGGAAAAGCAGTATTTACATTAATGTAGGCAGAAATGGTTGCCACAACTTAAATCCTGTAATCCTAATCCATGCCAGAAGGCTGGCCAAAAAAAATATAAATAAATACATAATTTTTTTTTTTTTTTAAATTTTAAAATGTATGTTCATGATTTTCTGGAAAAAATATTTCTGGCCTTTCAGCCTGAAATATTTCAGTTCAACACCACCTAATTCCAAACCTTTTCAAAGTCTGTTTGTCCCAGCACACAGTGACTTTGAGCTGGTGATGGGAAATGGGATCTGGCAAAAGCAAGAGGGGGAAGGACATGAATTCAGTATTTGAAAATACCTGAGCCAAGCAGAACTCAAAGTACAGAATTTTCCTGTTATTGTGGGGTAAGACCAGCTCTAACACCCACAGAGAATGATACCAGTGCTTGGGTTTCTAAAATCCCACATGGATCGAGTACTAAACACACTTTTGGGAAGGGTGAGGAAGGTTAGAGGCATTTCTCTGACAATTTGTAAAGAGAATTTGTTAATGCACAAAAGGTAAGACAGTACTATGGAAACCTTAGCAATATCCAGTGCCAAGCATTAAAGTTCATTAAATGACAGGAGATTTTTCAGAAACCCAGTAAAAACTCCTCCCAAAACAGCTGATTTTAATGACCCACACAGAATTCCAGACCCATTCTCTTCAGCACCATCCCCATTTCAATCCCACTGAAATGCTGGGAAACTTTCACATCACAAGCTGAATTTTACAGAATCATTGAGCTAACACACATTAAAGAAAGGGAACCCTAAAGCACATTCTGCGTGAAAAGGCTCTTTTTTTTCCCCCTCAGTGGAATTGAAAATACAAAGATCTGTGCCTATCAGCATCTCTCTGGTCAGAGGCATCGTCCCTTATTGCTCACAGAAAGAAAAGCACCAGCAACACCTGTAACCCCGTATTTCCAAAAGTCAACAGGAAAAAAAAAGGGACAGAAAAAACAGCAGCAAGAGCCTTCACATCATCCCCTGCTTCCTATTTGGTATTCATCACACCACGGTGCCTAAATGCCCATCAGAAATGTGTACATCAAATTAGAACCTCCAATTAACACTTCATGCCTAAGAAAAGCCAGCACATAAAATGCATTTTCATCTGTAAAAGGAGGAAAACTTCCTTTCATACTGATGGAGAGGAGGTTGAACCATCCTCCATACCCAAGCTCATCTGAATTGTGACACAGAATTAAAACATTCTGTGGAAAGAATTTTTAAACCTCCCTTTATTGAGTTTTAAATAAAATACCTGGGAAATATGCCAGGTCTTTAAAATATCTCCCAATGTAAGAATGTGGGGCAAAACCAGACAGAAAAAAAAAAATCATTTTTAAAAAATACTATTTTACAACTCTTTAAGAAAAGATTGATGAAATTAAGTTTATCTGACGGAGCAAGTTTTGCAGCTATTTGGTTTAGACGCTCTTAACTAATAAAAAAATTATTTATGCAACTAGTTTTTAAGCAGTCAAGGAAGATAAACTGGAGAATTCTCAGCAAGGCAAATTCTGCAGACTGGAGGTGGCCAATCAGGTTCCAGGTGCGAGGCACAAACCCAGAGGAAAATCCAAATATTCACAAAAGTCACATTCCTCTGTACTGTTCTAACATTATTTAAGTCTCATTGAATATGAAGCATTCCAAGAGAGCAGGTACAGATTTAAAAAAATAAATAAATAAAATAAAACAAAGCAGCCCAAAACACTGAATATCCCTAAAAGACAAAAAGTTTTACTTGATTAAACCACAGAATATCAGGGATTTGGAAGAACACATTGCATCTACTTCTGACTGCTTGAAAATTAAAGGCTCCAATTCTATTTGAAAGATATTTTCAGATTGGAAACATTTCAGCAATATCCTCCATGTACATCCACCCCAGTGAAGACTAAAACAAACACTGTACCACAGGCACTGGGTAAAACCACAGCTCCCCTTCCAGCTCCCCAGAATTCCAATCCCACAGGAAATCAGGGAAGGGCATTCAATAACGATTAAGACAATTAAAAACCATGAGTGGCTCCATGCACTTACTCTGTGCTTTGGCCACTGAGACATCAGGAGTGATGGCACAGGGCTGGATTTAATGCCCAACAGGGGAAGGTGTTCCCATCCCTGTGCAGCCCCCAGAGCAACAAGAAACACTATTTATCAAAAATTTCACTTCTGACCCCTCACTCAACAAACTTGGAAAGGAAATAAAGCATTTTTTTAAAAAAAAATGCAAAATTTTATCACGACTTTTACAGCTAGTACGAAAATAAAAGATATCTGGTTTGGAGGTTTGGGCTTTCAAGTACCTCGTCTGTGAGGTAAAAAGGATTCCTTCTGGTAGTTTTCTGCCAGGTTGGTTTCTGAGTGACTGAAGTCACAACTTCTTACTCATTCTGCAATCAGCTTTTCAATTCTTTGCCTTCAGTAAGGTCCCAGGAGCTCTGCTTGGTTTCCATGCCCTCTCTCTCTTCCTTTAAAATGGAAATCAGCTTGGAATTTTAGCTCTTCTTCTGACGAAGGCAGGGCCATCCCAAGATGCAAACAGAATCATTACCAAATACGAGATCCTGGCTGCTCACACAGCGTTGCATCTTCAACTCTCATTTTTCCAAGCTTCACGAGCTGTTCAGTATTTTGCCAGAGAAAGGGAATGATGGTTTAAATCTGTGTCCTTCTCCTTTCAGCAGCCACCAGTGACAAATCTCTCCTACGCTTCCATGTGCTCCTGAGCACGTCCATGTGCAACTCAGAGGCTTCCCAGGAGCTGGGAATCCTCGTGACCTCTGCCCCTTCACTGGGAAATGTTCAGCTCACCTGGGCTCACTGAATTACCTCTGGGATCCTTTCAAGTTATGCTGGTTATCCCAGCTCGGAGTGAGGGGCAGGACGGGAATGCCTTGAGGAATTGTGTCTGCAATGTCCCGGTTAAACTGGAGTTCCTCCTCTGACCTTCCCAGAGCTGGCACTGCACCTCAGCCCTTCTCTCCTGCCCTCAAGGACACTTGAATGGGATCAGTCAGTAAAATATCTCCATGGGGGCAGCACACACTGGAAGCAGGAGCTGAAAAAGCTTTCCAAAAATGACATTCTCCAAGTCTCCAAAGAGCACATCCTGAGGATCTAAGCCGGAGACCATTCCGCTAAAATTATATTAAAAGTTCAGGCTTAGAATTAAAAATGGGCATAACAAATGGCTGCCTTCGTGCCAGAGAGCTCCTTATAACCACAATAAATCTGCCATTATTTTCATTTCCAGCTCCGCTTTAACAGAGGAGAAGCTGAGCCCTGTCACACCCAGCTCAAACAGTGTTCCTCCATGGCAATGCCTCATCACTCCCCACCCCAGCAAAGACAGCAGCTGATGAGGTTTAACTGAGGGCTGAAATCCACTCCAGGAGGTCAAATTAAAGTCAGTCATTTATACAAATCCTGCGGCAGGCAGCGAGAGGTTGGGTGTTAATTAAAATGAATGGCTGCGTGGGCAGGGGAGCAGAGCTGCTCCCAGCACAGCGTGTCCCCTCCACTGCCACAAAGGGACACAGCACCGGGATACCCCTCAAGGGAAGCAAGAAAAACACCAAAACGCCAGCCAGCAGCAGGCTGGGAGCCTGCTCAGCCCAGGCAGGCTGTGTGGCCTCTGGTGACACTGCCAGCCAACCTCTGCTGCAGGTCACAAACACAACACGGGCATTACACGCCCCTCTCCTGGCATCATTACATACATCATACACACTCCTCTCCTGACATCATTACATACATCATACAAATCCCTCTCTTGGCATCACTACATACCACATGCACACCCCTCACTTGGCATCATTAAATACCTCGTGCACACCCCTCTCTTGGCATCACTGCCACAAATCATTCCCAGAGTAGTAGGGATCTCTAAACTACCTAATGCCACCCCAAACATGAGCACTGTGAAGCTGAATTGATCTGAATTCCAATACGTCTTCTCTGCAATGGGAATAAGTGCAGCCTTGAGTAATGCCTGGCTGTGGTTTGCATGGCAAGGTGTGAAAACCATCATGTAGATGGACTAAAAAAAAAAAAAAAAAACAACAACAAACCAAATTAATGCAAATTTTTACAACTCTGCAACCTGTGGTTGGGAGATCAACCTGCAGCACACCTTGGTCTCTGCTGCAGGGCTGACACCGTCCTGTTTCTCAGGTGTTTTACCTTCATCTACCTACAACTCCATGATGAAAAGTCAGTGAGAAATGCTGCAGGACACCAACCAGGGCCAAGGTAACACCTCACAGGTTCTCCTGCTCAAGCCACAGCTCCTTGGTAGCTCTGCCACCAGCTCTGGGGCTGGGTCAGAACACTCCCAGGAGAGGTGGAAAGTGGCACTGCCAGCACTGGGCACTGACTTTGTTTCTGGGAGCTCTCTGTTGCCATTTGGGGTTTTATTTTCCCCTTTCACTGGATTTTGTGGAGGGCTACCAGCTGCTGGCTCTCTGAGGTGTCTGTACAGGAGAAGGGACAGAAATGGGTGGTGTCTTACCAGGGAGACTCCAGCAACTCTTAACATTCAGCAAGAAACAGAACCTCACTGGGCAGTTTTGGTTGGCCAAACTGATTTTATCATAGAATCACGGGATGGATTGGGTTGGAATAGACCTTAAAAATCCACCCCCTGCCATGGGCAGGGACAACTTCCACCATCCCAGGGTGCTCCCAATGTCCAACCTGCCCTTGGACACTTTCAGGGAGATCCAGGGGCAGCCACAGCTGCTCTGGGCACCCTGTGCCAGGGCTCCCCACCCTCACCAGGAAGGATTTCTTCCCAATATCCAATCTAAACCTATTCCCTGCCAGTGTGAAGCCATTCCCCTTTGTCCTGTCATTCTAGGCTCTTGTAACAAGTGCCTCTCTGTCTTTCTTGTTGGCTCCTTCAGGCACTGGAAGGCCACAATTCAATCACCCCAAAACTTGTCTCGTCCAAGCTGAACAAACCCAATTCTTGTTTTATTTTGAACTAAGCATTAAAACCACCGTTAAATTAAGTAAATAAAACATGAAGAAATACAAGGGATTAATTCTTCTCCTCCTAACTCATTGCAGTTTACAGGCACTGCTTGCACACAGCCATCTGCCAAGCCTCAGTCTTTGGGCTTAACATGGTCCACCCAAAGATAAGCTTAATTATGACAGGATAGATCAAGCATATCTGTTGAAGGGGAAAAAAATATATCAGGAAAAAAAAGTTATTTTTTCCCCACTGAAAAAATAGCTCTGGATAGATACATCAACTGCACAGCTCTGCAACCTCCTCCACCTCGACTGCAGTGTTGGCAGCAGGCTAAAGGCTCTCAGCTAAAGCAGCAGATCCTGTCACTGCAAAGCTTGCTTTGATTGGGAGCATGAGGAGAAGTTCAATACAATGGTCAGTGAAAGGGCAGCATTACCATATTACAACAACTACAGCCACAGCTCTCCCTTCTCTGCAGAAATAAACACAAATCCTGCTTCGCGTCTCAAATTTAGCTGTGGCAAGTTATCGTGTTCTGCATCCTTTACCTGCATCCACCAAGGGCTCAGGATGTCAAAATGCAGGAGGAAAGGAACAGGTTTGTCTAAGGAAAGTATCATAAGGCATCTAACAGCCTTAAAGAAAAATGCATCCTTGATTAATTCTTCCATATTTCGAAGAATAAAACAAAGCAACCAACCGTACTCCTCTCTACGTAATGCTTGATCTTGATGAATAGTTCTCATTTCAGAAATAAATAGGGAAAAGAGTAAAAAAGATTGCCTGATCACCTAATAATTGTCTCTGTAAATTCCTACCGGGGTGGCAGCACGATCCCAGCAATGTTCATTAATGTCAAACACAGGTCTGGGAGCACAAGTGCAGGGTAAGAAAGAATTAAATCTATTTAGCAGCGCTGTGCATACTTTGAGGAATGTTTTTAAAGAAGCTAAGCACTGCAGAGGTCAGTCAGAAATAAACAGAACATTAAGTAAATAACCTCTTAAAATAATAAGACAGACAAATTTATTAAAAATAAATTTTAAAATAGATGGCTTTTCTGACTACTGCACTTGCTTTCCCTGGCAAAGGAAATGGGAATAATTAATGGATTTGGCTGCTTCTCTCCAGGGACAAAGATAATCGATCCGTGCCTTTATCTAGCTCAGAGATAGTGCTGGAACAGCAGAAGGAACAGGGGGGAGAGGTGTTGGAGATCTTTTCCTGGCACACCTTCAGAGCTGCTTATCAGCTCTTACTGCCCAAACCAACTCAGCTCCAGGTATCTGAAATGCTGAAAGGCTTCCAATGAAAATATTCTTTCTTTCCTGGGCCAGAATGAAAGGGGGTGTCCCTGTTGTTATTACAGCAAGCAAAACCTCAGAATTAATCCACGAGCAATGAACAGACTCCTTGTTCCTTTCTGGCAAAGGCAGCTCTTGAAACCAAGGATCTTTGCTTTTGTTCATCTCTCAGGGGAAGGTGTTCCTGCCCAGGTTGGAACCAGAGGATCTTTTCTGGTCCCTTCCAAATCAAACCACTCCACGATTCCGTGCAGCTACAGCAAGAGTGCAATCATTGCCTGACGACACAAACTGCAGGTTTATCAGAATTAAATGGCCTTGGGCTTCAGTTATTTATTTTACAATAGCTCAGTTCATTATCTGCTCCACAGCTGAGTAGCTCTTGAAACACAAACCTCTTTTTTGGGCGTACAAGAGATGCAAGTTAATTCATCCCTGCAGGCAGTGAGCAGTGACTGAAACCTCCAACCTCTTCCAGAGCCCCAAAATCTGCACAAACACCTCTAGGAGGGATCATTTAAGACACCTAATTCTGCCAATAGTTTCCACCTAAGATTAACACTATCTTCATTTTCTGGAACAAAGTACACAGTGACTATTTTTTTTTTCCCCAAAAAAGCTTCATGATTTAGGATTAAATAATATAATTGTATCAGCCCAAAATGAGCTCAAAACTCACCTTTTGTGTTTGTGATTACCTGGCAGAAAAAGAGGGCCATAAAAGAAGGTGGTGGGGTTTTTAATACACTCTTAGATAATCACATGGCATTGCTCAAAATAGCACGAGTTAAAAACCTCTGAGAACACACAGGAACTCACAGCTTTCTCAGAGGCATTTTAAGAAAAATTTAAATACCTTGAAAGGAATCAGACTCTCCAGGAATGTAGAGACCTCCTTCCTTGGAGGAGGATAGAACTCAGCTTATCAAAATCACTGTACAAGTGGCCTGGAACCCAACCAGAAGAGCCACAAGTGGCTGAACAAACATCACCATAAGGAGCCCAGATTTCCACAGGAAGTTAAACACTGCTGATCTCCTTTCCAAATTACCATCTAGTTTTCCTTTGTGAGGCAGGGGGGAGTAGAATGTGACAGTATTTCATCTCTCACTAGAAATAATCTCGATTCCCACTGTCAGGTTTCAGTAGTAGTTCAATCACACGGTGCTGATTAACTCATTATTTCCAACCAGCACAAACAACAAAAAGCTCTTAAAAGAAAAAAAAAAAAAAAATCCAGCCCTACTGGTTTGTCAGAAATATTGGTGACTTAGAGACTGATGTGGAAAAGAAAACAGACACACGATCTGACTGATGTAAACAAGTGTTTACTCAGCAAAGGTCAAGTCCTCACCTCACACAATTATGAGAACCAGCAATGGCTGGAAGTAAAATAAAATTTTGAAGGAAAACAAAAACGGGAAGAGGGGTTGTTCTCTTAGTCTGTATCAGAGGGTAAATCCTGCAGGGAAACAAGCAGAAAGCAAACAGAAGTGCTCAGCACTACCTTCTTAATCAATCCAAAGACACAAAAATGATCCTTGTGACCTCACTTTCCTCTGACCCCAATTCGATACGAAACACTTTCCATCCCAGCCTCATTTCAGGAGCATGTGAGAAAATCTCTTCATTTTCTTAAGGTGCAGTTGATCATTTCATTAAACCTCTTGTCTCCAGCTCTTTCAGGAGCAGATAAATTATTTAGCACCAGGCAGCTAAAAATCAAAGTTTCGTTTAACATTTATTCTTGTAGTACATCGTAACTACGTGCTCAAATCTCCCTGCTCGTCCAGAGAATGTTTCAGCAATTAAACTCCAAATTACACACCTACTTTTCTTTCTTTTTAGAAGTAATAATAAGAAGAGGAAAATATCCTAAGTAAAATAAATTTCTAGTCTAGATCTCAACATGAATAAATTGGTTCATTTTGGGGCTAGAGAGAAAATTGATTTCTGGCCTACATGAGGCTGGGTTCTGGACAGGAACATCAAACCATCCTCATAGAACTCCTCCTGTCTGCAGCGTGATCGTATCAAGCAGTGTGGAATAGTGAATGTGATCTTTATTCCCCAGACACCTGTGGGTTTATGTCCCATCTCTGGTCCTTCTTCCCCTTTTCCCGCATGGAATTCTGTCAGGACACAGCCCTGCAGCAGAGGCACACACAGCCTCAGCAGGGTCAAGGTTTAAATAAACTGCCTGGGCTCATGCAGGTATTGAACACCCTGGGCACTCCAGGCTGTCCAAGAGGTCACACACCTACACCCCAAAGCCAAAGGAATCACCATCAGAGCAGCTGCTGCTCCAGAACATCAACCAGATCCTGCTCACTGAATAAAAACAAAGGTGGATTGCATAAAATCTGAAAAAGGGATGTGCTACGTGTTACACCCCCAGCACCGCTCTAACTCCTGGGCTGAAAGCAGCCTAAAGAAAGTCACTGGAGAAAATTCCCTTCCAAGGACTGAAATCATCTGGATTTAACGGCCAGCTCAGTCATCATTAAGTGCTCCATGAAACTTGGAAGTGCAGGGACAAAGTTCAGCTCCACCAACCATTCATCTCCTCGTGAGCTGGGTAAGTCTCCCATTGAATCAGGTGGGCTAAAATCCCACTGAGCACCGAAACACTGGGCTACACACAGGATACACAATGTCCTGTATATAATATATACATACAACAGGAGCCACAGCTCCCAGATTCCATTCTGGTTTTCCACACCCATCACACCCCCCCAGGAAATGCACACACACACAAAACAAGAACAGGAGAGGACACAAAACCTCAGCAGATCCCTGAGCAGGATCACTGCAGAGGGCAGCAGGCACATCCCAGCACATCTTCTGGGCTTTGGGGGGAAGATTTAATATACACACACCGTGAAAAAGTAAACTCTCTCAGCAGACTAAACAACTGATGTGAAGCTTTCCCCTGGCAAAAATTCCACATCAAACTAAAAATTGGTTTCTACGTTTCAGTTGTGATTAAAGCACAAAAAAAAATCAAGTGTTTGATTTCATAGTTAGAGCACTTAAGTGTAGAAGTCAGGAAAATCAGTGGCAAAATCCAAAGTAATTTTCAGAGTAAAAAAAAATCATTACCACCCCACCTTTTAATTTTTTATTCTTTTCCCTGTCTTCCTGCCACCTCGGGCTTTTGAACACACATTTCGTGTCAGTTTTTAAACAATATACTCGGGCTGACATTTAGTTTTGTGAAAACTGAAATAATTAATTGTTGGCTGCTGAAAATAAACCGCGTTGGAATTTATTACCACATTTGGAAATAACTGTACATGGGCTTTGGTTAATGTCCAGCAGATATTCCAGTACCATCCACCCCCCTCTTTGAACCTCCAACGCTTTTCTGCTGCCTCATGTCTCATCCTTGATACTACAGAAAGTTTGACAAAATAAAGCAAATAAAGAAATCCTTCCCCATCCCTAAACTCCAGTTTTATGTCACTAAGACACTACTGTAGTTTAGATCAAAGAAATTACTACGAGAAGTCTTAAAATGTTGTCTTTCCCCCCCTCCCTTTACATTTCCAATACTCTGAGTCTGTTAAGTCAAATTATTTTGTGGCCTTGAGCCATCCACACGTGAACATCAACCTCATCCAATGGGAAGAGCCAAATTCAGCCACACTTGGGGATATTTCACCTTCCCAAGAGAATTGGAGATCAGACATTAATGGAACAGGTGTCAGCAGCACAGATATTAACTGGCATTTATTTACTAAGACATCACAAATCATTTTTCCAGCTTGCCAGAGAGCTCCTGTAGTTTACCACAAAACCCCTAAAGACTTCAGCATTAGAAGATTGGGAGCAAGAAAATATACAAAATACAGATGAGTACAAAACACTCAGATATTTGTGCCATGCCAAAGGTCAGTTCTACACCTTGGCAAACAGTTTGGCTCTAACCCAACAAAGCATTTAATTACCTCAGACAATCTATTGCTAAGCATGACTTCAGCTCCTGGGGGGAAGATTTGGAATCAATCAGGGCACTTCCATAAATACGTATTTTTAGTGCCTACTTTTTAATTTCCAGGAATAATTAAGCAGTTGAATTTTTAAAAAATTAAGAAATTCGATATTATTGTTGTCGTTATTTCTTCCAAACACAGATTCAGGAAGTGAAAAGCTTTGTGGTCCACATGCAGGTTTTAAGTGGGTACTAGGTGGTTTGATTTAGGGGTTTTTGTGGTCATTTTTCCTCCCCACAAAATAATTCCCAACTCCACACAGCCAGTAAGACACATCTTTCAACACAAATTTAAAAAAGCCAAGCCTATTTCGGTACAATTTTATTCCAAGTGTCAGCGGCTACAGGTACTTTATTTGGAAAGCTCTCCTGCTGCATTAAATTTCCTGGGAAAATTACCATCTTAAGGCTGAGAAAAGCTCAGCAGAGCAGCCCACCTCTCTCTATATATACACACCTCTCCACAGCCCATCAGAAATCGAGACAACTCTCGAGTCAGGATGCAGAAGCCCGTGCTATGTGCAGGTCTTTGCTGCCTTCTGCATGCAAATGCTCTGTTAATAGTCCCTGTTAATATTTTTAATTACCATATGACCTATTATTCTGACAGCTGAGCCAAAGGCTGAAGGACCAACAACAGCAAAAATAAACCCCAAATCCACAAAACAAAGCAAAAAAAAACCCAAACAGTGACTCCTACACTGTTAGCAAAGGCTCTCTCTTGGTACTTCACTGCTTTTTCTACTCTACATATAAACAATTCCAAGGCTCTGCTGAAGCTTTCACCAATCATTATTATAGCACTGCTTAAATAACAATTCTGCCTCTACAACAAAGCAGAAGTGTCATTATTTTATATGAAAGCCATATCATAAGAAAGAGAAAAACTTCTATGGTTATAGAAATCCCTATGGTTTTCTATTAAATGTAACTCCAAATAAAACAAGTTTTTAGATATTTATTTATGCCCATATACATGAAGGCACATTCCCATGATAAGGTTTTAGAATGTTTCCTGCAAAGCCACTCCTGGAGGAGGCTGGCACACACCAGGCCATGAACACACAGCCAGGAATATTCCAGCCAATTCCCATTCCCCGGGTGGTTTATCCCCAGATCTATTTTGGTTTTGTGGTTTTTTAACCTCTTTGACAGACAATATTTCAGACATCATCTTGCTTCATAATGAAGACCTGAACTGCAGATAAAGCAAAGCTATGGCTTTCATTATTTTATATGAAAGCCATGTCATAAGAAAATAGAAAACCATAGAGGTTTTTACCTAAGTGTAACTCAAAAAAAAATCCAAGTTTTTAGATATTTTCTTATGCCCATCTCTATGAAGGCACATTCCCATGAAAAGGTTTCAGAATGTTTCCTGCAAAGCCACACCTGGAGGAGGCTGGCACACACCATCAACACACACAATATACAGCCAGGAATATTCCAGCCAATTCCCATTCCTGTGGTGGTTCAGCCCCAGATCTATTCTGGTTTTGGGGTTTTTTTTTTAAATCTCTTTCACGGACAATGTTTCAGACACCATCTTGCTTCATAATGAAGACCTCAGCTGCAGACAAAGCAAAAGCAGCAAAGCAGAACAAACAGCTTTGATTATCTTCTTCAAATATTGTTATGTTGGCATGAAGGTGTTTGGCTCTCACAATGCCTTTTTTCATTGCCTGAAACATGAATGGGTTCAGAGGAACAGCAGCACAATGAGGACAATTCAGTGCCTTTTTCACAGAGGCACAAATGCATTGTCAGAGCAAACATTGCTTTCTACATTCACCAGTGCAGAGGCTGAAGAGGAGCCCTCACTGCAGACACCTCAGCAGCCCACAGCAGTAACCACAATTATTCTTCCAACAAGAAATCAGCTGAAAAAAAGAAAAGGAAAAACAAAACAAAATAACAAAAAAAAAACAACTTGCCTATATATATATATATATACACACAAAATGATGTTGTCTCCTGAATATTTATTCTGCCAGCACACACAGTTTAAAACAACAATCCCATAAAACAGCAGGCATTTGCTTTTCTGGCTGAGACGGCTCCAACAAAAGCAGGAAAAAAACCAAACAAACAACTTCTCAATTTAAAAAATACTACACAACTGGTACCATTAAATTTGTTTATTAGAAGTCTTTGAGGGATTAACAAGAAAGGAAGTGCCAGGCCAAAATTCACAAGAACATTGTAAATGTGTCAATTGTATTTTGCATTCTCCTGCCACTCATTTATTCAAGAATGCAAGAGGAAAAAAAATAGTGTTTGACTAGGGCATTACATCTACATAATTTTAAAAATCCATTTTTGAAGGTATTTTCTCTCTTGATTGATCAGCTTTCCTTTATATGGTGTGTGCCAATTTAATCCTACCAGTTTGCCTCATCAACTTTCTAAAATAACTTTCCTCCTTACTCCAGAAGAGCTCTCTGGGTATCACACATTCCCCGCAGTGCCCTTGAAATAGAGCCTCGCTATTCCTTCTGAGGAGAAAAGCTGGAATATCAAAGATCCAATCCCTGGAATATCAAAGATCCAATCTCCACAGACCTGAACTGCAAGGGTGAAAAAAACAAACATTTGGGTTTGCATCACTCTGATCCAAGGGAAAAGGGAGAGCTTTGAACAGCATGAAAGGGATTCTGGTGATCTCTTGCCACTCAGAATCTTTGGGCAAGGGAAGTGGGCACATTTTTTAGAAATATTTGGTGTGTTGATGGTCATTTAAGAAGTGGGTGGGTGACAATTATGTGACACCTGAGCACTGCATGGAATGAGATGGAGCCAGAGCTGAGGGAACACCTGGAGGTGGGAATGGCAGAGCTTTGCTCCCCATTCACCTGCAGGGCTTCTCTCCTGCCCTGCAACCAGAGTGCTGCTGCCCAAAATAAAAACACAACCCCCAGTACAACAAACCTTCCTCGTGTCCATCTGCCAGAGAGAAGTTCAAGTGCAACATTCAGTAAAACACAGGATGCACCTGAATCTGCACTAATCCAAAGCAGTGCTTCTTTAAGTTCCCTTTAAGGATTTATCTGTGCTCATTGAGGGAAAAAAGAAGAATCCATGCAGCACAATTATCTTAAATACCAGCTACCATCCCCAAAATGTACTACTACTGAAACCTGACATTTCCAGGAAGGAAACTGCTTAACTAAAATTGTTCAGCTGAAATATATACACTGCCAATACAAGCTCCCTGCTCTGGGAGGATGCCAGTTCAATTCAATCACGCACTGCTCCACTGCTGCAAGAGATTCTTGTTTATTTTCCTAGGGGAACAGGAAATAAATGAGCTGAAAGCTCATCCTTAAAGTGTTGCTGGAATTCCTGTACCTAGTTCCGTGATTCTGAGCTCTGTCCCATCTCAGTAGTCCTGACTCCACTCCACTGTTGAAAATACCATTTATTAGAGGCACTTGACAGAGCATTATTCACCCACATTCATTTTTTAACTTCCACTGTGCTTTGTAAAAAGAGTGAGTAGATTTTGACAAGGGAGGAGATGGCACATCTATTGATCCAACACACACGTCCACTCCTCTTCAGTCTTTCCCATTCGTAAGAAATCTTTTCTATTCTCAGTGTTTTTACAAAGAAAGATTTTAAACCATTGCCTTGTCATACTTCATGAACACTTTTAGAGATTTTTCTATAACATTCCTTTCTACAAGAGATTTTGAAGAAATGTTGGGGTTTTTTTCCTACACAAAATAGTAAAAGCAGGTGACTCAGTCAAATTTTAAAGGTCAGAAAATAAAACATTTTGAGCTTTCTACTCCAATAGTGATTACTGGGAGCTGGTCAAAACAAAATGCTGATGGTTACAGCCAGGAATAGCAGAACTCTAACCAAGAAAGATGATCCATCTTCTCCAGTGACACAACACTCCACGTGTGAACCAGCTGGAAATTTACTGCCTGGTGATCTGGGATCCCACCACAGCTGACTTTGGTGTTTTCATCCCATTGATAATACTATGGCTAAACACAAAAGCACAGGCAAAAAAAAGTACAGATTGGCCCTCCCAAAAGCTGTGTCAAAACAAAAGCTTGTTAAAGCTTTTTAACAATACACACAAAAGGCTTAAAACTTTGCAGTGGAACATAAGGAAAAGGTGATCGTTTCTATTTAAATGTCCAAAACCCCAAGAATATTCATTATTCCGTGACAGAAAGAGAAGCAATAAAGAAGTGGAAATTAGTTAAACACAATTACCTCTCCAAAATGAGTTAGCAGCATCTATTATATTTTGTGTTAATGCGCGTTTTCTTCCAGCAGTTCCTAATTCCACTCAAAGTCAAAGCTTTCCCAAGTATCTCCATCAAACACCACAAGAAAAGTATGCACATTACTGCAAGAATTTCTTTGCTCATTCTCCAAAGAACGTGGCCAGGTGCACTCTGTGAAACAATTCAATAATTCTCATCTCCCACTGCCTACCTCAGCACCAGAACTGTCCACACAAAATCATCCCACAGTTGCTAGCAGCCTTTCACAGCAGGTATTACCATCTTTTAAAAAATCTTGTAGGGCGAAAAAAAGCCGAAATAACAACAAATAAAGGAAGGATAAAATATTTACAAAGGTATCTTTTCGCTCCTGTGAATTTTTAATCACTGAATAATAATGAAGGTCTTAAAGAGCATTGCCTGATAAATGATCTCTGCCCACCACAGAGCCTCTCAAGTGTCACATCTGTTAAAATTTCATGCAGGCAGAAGCTTTAAACACGTCTGAAAAATATCTATTTTTAAACACACGGATTAAATGGAAAAAAAAATTTAAAAAACTAAATAATTTTTGGGGGAAAAAAAGGCACATTCAGAAAAGGGTGGCTTAAAATCCAGAGCCTCAATAAGCTGGTGTTACAAAAGTGAGCGTTACAAAAGAACTGATGGAAGTGTCCATTTGTGAGTTACAAATACAACAACAGAAATTCAGTTCAGTCCATCCTGCAGCACAGCACAGCAGAACTCTTGCATGCAGAGAGTGCTGGCGTCAGTTCCTGCTGCAGAAGCAGCAGGAGCTCTGTCTGTCCACAGGGACAGGCTGCTCTAAAGACATTTGTTTGTCCCAGCCACTCTTGGCACTAAACACGACATCAAGGACTTTGTGATTGATGCTGACAGGCTGGGAGAGCTGGGGGTGCTCACCTGGAGAGGAGAAGGCTCCAGGGAGAGCTCAGAGCCCCTGCCAGTGCCTAAAGGGGCTCCAGGAGAGCGACTGGGGATGAGGGATGGAGGGACAGGACACAGGGAATGGCTTCCACTGCCAGAGGGCAGGGCTGGATGGGAGATTGGGCAGGAATTGTTCCCTGTGACCACATCCCAATGCCACTAAATAAAGCCCCAAGAGCACAGCTCTCCCCATTCCCATCACCCAAGCATGGCTGGGGGTGGGTTTTTTCCCATTAAAGCCAGGGACTCATCTCAGAGTGCCAGTGTTTAATTCCATTTTATGGACACAACGCATTACAACCCTTTACAAGGATGGCGATCCCACACGCTGCACAGTTTTTTGTATTTTCCTCTCCAAATTACCTCTCTTTCATTGCTTCATAACCTCTTCTGATGGAAAAACAGCCGAAGCAAATGACTCCTCACCCCAACATAACAAAATTAATTCTCTCGCTCAAGGCAAAGGAAAACGAAATAATGATAGAAATCGAATTGCTAAAAAAAGCAACTTAACTGCCAAAATCAGCTTCTGTTATAAGGTTTTAATAACTACCAGCTTTTCCAAATGAACATGTTTGTAAAACATGAGAATCAGCTTGAAAAATCAGAAAAAAAAAAGTGAGAAAAGACAGTAAACTTTTATTAATGGAAAAAGCTCTTCAGAAAAAACAATAAATCAAAAAATTGCTACGCAACACCGCTTACAGAGTTTGTATAAATCCTAAATACCTTAGTATTTAACATGATGTGCATTTTGATGAGGAAATTGTGGTTTACAATTAAACTTTGAACAATTTTCTTTTGGAGAACAGGCAACAATGAAAGGAAAAAGAAACATGAAAGGAAAGATGACATAACAAAGTCACAACACAACTTCCATAAATAGTTGTTACCTTTGTTACAAATGGGTATCACAGAAAATTAAATTATATTAAAAAATAACCAGGTAAATCAAAAGCAAGCCTAGTGAGATGTCTGTCAAGTACCTGTGACCTGATAAAGAATTAAAAAAAAAAAACCAACACAACAGACATAAAACAAACTCAACCCAACCTCAGAATAACAGAGCAAAATAATGGTTACCAAAATAAATCTTTAAATGCTCTTAAAAATTACAAGACATTAACAATATGCTCCATCATTTCAGCAAAACAGTAAAACGCTCCTTGGGAAATGTTCTGCATTCTAAATTAAGTCTGCAGATCCCTGGGATTATTTTATTTTGTGTTTGCCTCTGAGGTCACGTACACTTTTGCTGCGAGTTATTTTCCTCTACGAGGCTGAAGCACCTCAAACTTTCTGACCTTGAAATACAAACATCTCCAATCAAACACAGAAAACCTTATTAAAGTGGGCAGCAGAAAACCATGGCATCAGATTATAGAAATTTATCTAAATTGCAGAAACTCCATTAAATAGAAATTCCTACATTCTTTCCTTCTGTTCTTTACCTACACACAGGAATCGTAACGTGTCCATGCCAGCAAACTGAACTTTTAGTTTTGCCCTGGTTTATATCCACTTACTACTCCCAAGTCTGCTCTTTTCTGCTCGTTTCTCTTTTTACAGCCCTCACTGCCTTTTTAAAGGGAAAGCTTTTCATCTCTCCTGATTCCTGCTGCATTATTGCGTTGGCATTCCCAGGGTCAGCTGCCAGCCACCCCCAGTGAACCTGCCCCTCTCAGCAGGATCAGCTCTGACCTCAGGCAGGGGTGCAAAGTTGGATTCCACATTTTCACACCCACTGGGAGTGAGAACCATCTCCCAACACCTGGGAGATAGGGGAGGATGCCCCTTTCATCTGGGTTTGTATACAAGCTTCAGAAAACATAAGGGGAAGGAAAAAAAAAAAAGCTTTTTAAATACTATTGGACTCATTCGGGGTGGGCAAGACACATTTAATAAAGAAAACAGTTACAGTCATTCCTTAAAACGTGGAGATGAAAATATAACGAGTGGCCCCCCACCAACACAAAATCCATGGAGGGAAACACATTTGAGAAGAATTTTCTCCCTCCAGCTTCAACAGGTGGAGCTCGAAAGAAATGGCAAAGCCCAGGAGAGGAAAGTCCTGCTCTTACCCCCGAGGTCAAGGCTGCTGCCACAGAACCACCAACAAAACCTGCAAGCTGAAAGCAACCAGTGCCACCAAACACCAACAGAGCAGGTGACAGATGGGGAAAACAACCAGAAAAAACCCCAGACAGCTCCTCAGTGCAGGACAAGGATGTGATTATCTGTGTAGACAACCTTGTGCCTCTCCCCTGAAATTGTTTTTCCCTGGTTCTGAAAGGCAGGCAGGGCTCTGCCCCAGCTCTCTGCTCCCTCCTGCAGCCCCAGGAGCCCAGCCAAGCCCTCCTGTCCTGCTGGAAGGACACCCCAGGGAGCTGAGGGAGAGGAAGGAAGCCTTCATTCATCTCCCTCCCTTCACAGCCCCTTGGGTACCAACACGATCTGCGGGAGCAGGGAAGATGCTGTGCTCGTTCTGGTGTTGGTGCAGGCTAAACAAAGCTCTGTTTGCTCTCAGCTGAAAGGCTGCCCCTCTCCAGGGGTCACTGCTGGAAACAAACGGATCCCAACCACGGAGCTGCTTCCTCATCCTCCCAAAGATGATCCCAAGATGTTCTTGGGGCTGTGGCCAGGAAGGAACCGAGGCTCTGGTCACACTCACTGCAGCCCTTCCTCCACCCAGCCGTGTTTGCACAGGGCACTGCCAGCAGCTCCAAGGACAGCTCCTCCAGCAGAGCGACACCGTGCACATCAGGAGTGACAGCTGGGATTTACTGACCTGCCTGGAACTCAACTCTGGCCCCTCAGGCTGCACCACTGGTGCCAAGCTAAAGGTACCCCAGGAGCTGCCAGCCCTTTGCTTCCTGCCAGGGGCAGCTGAGAACCAAGAGCCCAGGCTTTGGCCATCACCCACGCTCAGCTCTCCACCCCCAGGCACGGCAGCCAGCCTGGAGCCTGGAATGGTTTTTATTCAGGTGCACTGGCACGAGCTGCCAGGCTTGGGAGCAAGGGCACTGCAGGGGCTCAGTGGGACAGGGCTGGGGTTGGGCCGTGCCAGCCACCCCAAACCCTCCATGGACCAAAGCTGAGCCAGAAGCTCAAAGCTGCCCTGGGAACAGCCAGAGGAGCCTGAGCTGCTCCCATGAGAGAACATTGAAGCCATGGCAGTGACTGGAGAAGAGATCAGTGACACCTGGAGGGGCTGCAGGCTGTGGGTGGTCAGTACAGCCCAGGACAGGCGAGCGAGGAGCAGGATGGGCGAGCGAGGAGCAGGACGGGCGAGCGAGGAGCAGGACGGGCGAGCGAGGAGCAGGACGGGCGAGCGAGGGGCAGCAGAAACTGATCCCAACCACAGAACACAGTGAGGGAAGGGCAGGGGTGTCTGTGCTGAGCTTGAGCCCAGCAAAGGGGAGGAAAGGTGTTTTCCTGAAGTGTTTCAATGCTTGTCATCAGTTTCCCAATCGGTAACCAAAGGTTTAAATCAAGCTCCATTCCCTGAGTTCAGCCCATTCTGCCCACAGCAGTGACTGCTGAGTGATCTCCCTGTCTTTATTTTGAACCATGACATTTCTAACTCCAGCTCCTCCTATTTTCTGCCCCATCCCACTGTGGGGAAGGTGTGAACAAGAAGTTCTGTGAGTGCTTTGCTCTCAGCTGGGGCCAACCCATCCCACCAGGGCTCCACATCACTTCATCTGCCCTAATCCACAGCAGCACCATCTCCATCATTAACAGAGTGGAATTTTAATCACATGTCCTGGCCTGGAAAGCACTAAGGATATGAATAAAGCCCAGCTGTGATTTGCTTTGCTTACAAAAATAACTGCAATAAACAACTCTGTACTGCTTTGGAGCTCTTTTCCCAAGTGCAGGTGCCACTCCTGTTTCTCTTCCAAGCATCCAGGTCTCGTTTGCCTTAACCCACAGCAATGAATCTTACTTGGAGGATTGAAAACTTTTGCCTTTAATATCTCAAAGCTTTCAGAGAATCACAGAGGAGTGAGGGTTGGAAGGCACCTCTGGAGACCATCTAGCCCAACCCTCCTGCCAAGGCAGGGTCACCTAGAGCAGCTCCAAGCAAGGCCACCAGCTTTTGCAAACTGTCCAACCTTCCCACTCAGTTGCCTTATTTACCTTTGAAGAGCAATAAAAAAACAGAGCCAAGTCCTTTGCTCGAGGGGATCGCAGCATCTGCAGTAATATTGCTGCAGTTAGCGTTCTCCAATTTTAAATTTTCATTAAAGAATCTGTATTACTCATGAGCCTATGCAATATTCTAATCATCCTGTATTACCTTTTTCCATTAAGGAGTCAGTAAATTCAGAGCACAAGATCCTTTTCTTGCTCCCAGCAGCCAGCAGGGACAGAAATACATCTCCTGCAGATCTGTCTTGTAGGATTTTTATCTACAGACCAACACTAAGTATAAATCATTTCTGAGCAAGTCCAGGAAGCTCTTCTTCCAGTATCTTGCTGGAAATCACAATCTAACCTTTTCCCTGAAAATTCATCAAGGGGAGATGACATAAAGCATTTGTCATCAAGGCTACATTTTACCTGCATTTAACCTTGTCCAAATTTAACTGTGGCCAGCTTAGCAGAGTGTCTGGCCATGAACACACAGGCCACAATTCAGCTTTTTTGCTGATAAATGGGAATTGCAAACTTTTATACATAAAGCACGCAGCCAACCTTAGATCCTGAATGCAAAGTGGTTTCATACATCTTTGTTTCTGACTTTGCAAGTCTTAACCTTCCTCGTATTTACCACCAACTTTTCCAAAGAGCAAACAACCAAAAGCAAACCACTTTGCTGTATCAGCACAGCCTCAAATAGAAGGTCAAGATTCAATCCACAGAAAGACAATGGATGGGTGATAACAGAAAAAAAAAATTGGTTCAATTAATTTGTTGTTGTTTGTTTGTCTCAATTTTAAGAGAGAGTCCATGAAAACTACTCAGAGAAAGAATCAGCCTCCAGAAATAATAATCTTGTTTTATTTATAGTCAGGGTCGTGGGAAATCTGTCCTGAAACATAAAAAAAATACAGCTTCCCAGATTAGTTTTGGTATGGGAATTCAAAGAATGAACAGCTATGGGAAAGTTTAAATTCTCATCAAATACACCTGAGTGTCCCTGTTCAAAATGGTTTGTACTTTCTGTCCCTCATTAGGCAGGGAGCACAAAGGCAAGAGTAATTGCTGGAGCACTCAGGACCAATAATTGTGGTAACCCAGTGTTTACTAAAAGCATGAGCATCTGAAGTGTTTACAGACTAGATCATGGGTAATTACTGCATGATTAAGATATTACTTGAATTATTGTATTTGACAAGAAAAAAATCTATAAAATTACTTTATTTTTTATTTTAAAAATCTATAAAATTACTTTATTAGAGTAATTAAAGTAATCACTAAACTTTTGTTAAATATCTCATGTATAGAGGTTTACTGTACATGCCAGTGACTTAATCATGTATAACAGCACTTCTCACCCCTAAAAAACCACAAAACACTGATGGGGAAAAGGTGCTTTCTTTCTGTACTTACTGCTCTGTTAGGTGCTTGCATAACAAAATTCATCCTCTGTCACTTGTGCTCTACACTTTAAAAAGCTGTTTGTTCTGAGCTCTGCATCAACAGAGTACAACATGACAAACAAATCCTCACAGAGCTGAGCCTGAACCCCAGGACAGCCTCTGACCTTGAGGGGATGATCCTGTCTCAGGTCAGTTTGTGTTCTTGTGCCCAGCCACTCACCCTGCTCATGTCAGAGGCAGCTCTGGCCCCTGTGCTCCCATCACTGGAGGGAGAAGTGCTGTGTTCCCAATTCCAGCTGGTGACTCCAGACAGACTGCACAGAAATGCTCCAGACCTGAGCCACCTACATCTCAGAACTTTGGATACCCTCGAAGAAACAGCACCTTACTGAGGAACCATGCTCGTTCCTAAATTTCCCTTTGATAAATGTATGCTTTTGGGGTTGATCCTTTCAGGAAAAATCAATCAGGATCTGAATCTCGGCAGTAAATCCTCAGAGCGGCACACTCCCCAAGGCACCAAAGCCACAGGCTCACCACTCCTGGAGGCAGCTTTGTGCCAGCCCTTGCACAATCTGGCAGGCTGTGACCAGAACACAAAACATTGATTTAAAACAGCAGAGGTCACACCTGCACATGCTCTGCTGGCCTCTCGTGTCCCACACCAAAGCAAGGGGAATAAGGAAACCTTTGCATTTCCATCAAGCAGAATCATTGTGTTGCCTGCAGCACCTCCAGTCACCCACTCTGCGCCTGCCACAGCAGCTGAGCAGCCCCTGGTGCCAATGCCAAGCTCTGTCCCAGGTGCCCACCTGGAAGGAATCCCCCTGGAGCTGGCTGCCACGAGACTGGATTTTCTTCCTCTCCAGAACCGCTGCAATTATCTCTGTCAACACTGCAGGCAGGTGAAGCGTTGGTGCTGGGTGCCTGCCAGCTGGAATGCAGCCTGGAATGCAGCACCCATGGTCCCAGCTGCTCTGTGCCTCTTCCATCACACTCCCAGACACACAGGTTTGGCCCCTCAAAAGTTAATAACTCTTCTAGAAATTAAACTCTTCATTAAGCAGGGTGAAAATCTGCAGCAGCACTCAGGGGGCTCAGATTGTCACAGACACACAAATACCTGCCTGCATCTCTTATTTCCTTTATTATTAGGGTTTCTATCTACCCTTCCTATCTCATTTCTGTTCCAATTACCTTTTCAAAAATAATAATGCTTTGAGTGCATACCACTACTCTGTTCATATATATGCTATTTACCTGTAGATTCTCAAACACAGATATATTATCTGTATAGTCAATATATTATCTGCATATTCAACTCGACAATGCTTAAGTGGCCCTCTAGGAACTGCTACCATGATGATAAAGTTTCCATTTCTATTCGCCACCAACTAAAATCACCATGATTTTATTGTGCCTGGAGTTAGCCAGATTCAGGGGAACACTGGGGTTTTTCGTTGGATTGGTTGTTTGGAGGGGGTTTTTTTGTTTGTTTGATTTAGGGGGTCTTTGGCAGGAGTGGTTGTTATTTGGGGTTGACTTTGGTTTTATTTCTTTGCCCGTTTGGTTTTTAATGATGGATTTCCTTAAAAGAAAGTGTGATTATTTAAAGCACACAGATAAAAATTCCATTTCCCTGAACAAAAAACTAAAACCCCACCAGGGCAAAACTCCTCTGTGGACAGAGCTGGGCCTGTTCCATGAGTTCTCTGCTCCTTTCTCCCCATCACCAGATTTCCCAGTGCTTCCCTCCCTGCACAGGGAGCTTCAGCAAAGCCCAATATGCAGCCCTTGACATCAGCATCCTTCTCAGATAAGGAGGGAGTGCAATTTATAAAGGCAGCCCAGACTCCAGAGCACATTTCAAAGCTCTTGAACAGTCACTGCATTTGTTTCCTCACCATCTCAGTAGCTGTAAGAAGCATTGCTTCACTTAGTGAAAGCGCACACTGGACCCCAAACCTCTTCTCTTTGAGATACATTATATCAAACCCAAAACCATACAAAGCCGAATATAAAAGTATTCAGAAACTATTTCATTACTCAAGCTAGGAGTTTCACACTTGGGGGTTTTTTTAGAGGACTATAATTAAAAAATTAATTACAAATTTAGTAATTTCAGGATCTATATTAAAAGGAAATAAGAGTACAGCATCTGAACAGAGATATGAATGAACAGTAGAGTTGGTACAATGCATGCTCACCTGGCATTCTGGACCAGCACACTGCAGACTTTGTCTCTAACAAGTGAGCAGCAGAACCCAAACCCACCTGACAAAAGCTCTGATCACTTCACTTGAGGAGAAGTGTCCACACTAATCGATTAAACACTTTCTAATATTTAATCTAACATTTTCACAGAGCTGAAGGGCTCACGCACTTTGTTACTTCAATACTGAGGCTGACAGATACCAGAGATATCCCAGCTCCTGGTGCTTTATCAGGTTCACAGGAGACTGACACCAAACTGAACACTCATTTTAATCAGTTCCTCCTATTTACAGCCTAAGAAATCCACACAAACTGCTCCTCCTTAACAATACCTATTTGGTCTTACCAACAAGGGAGGCAGAGCAGAAAATGATGTGATATGAGCACTAATTAATTTCCTCTTTGTCACTCCTACCATCCAGTGAGCTGAATTTCTGATTCCTATCACCACTTCTCCCATGCACCTTCATCATTTCTGTCCTTCCCTCTGCTGGAATGCTGCACAAGGCAAAGGATTTCTCCGATTCCTGCAGTTGGGTCAGGACAGTTCACTGAGCAAAACCTCTTATCACCTCCTGCTCTCTGCTGCTCACACCACGGGGGACTGCACAGAGCCCATGGATTTTCTGTCATCAGCAAAGTCAAGCCTCCTCCTGCTGACACACAGAAATCTTCCTCAGCTCCTGGAATGGGCTGGAAATTACCTGCAGAAGGCCCTGTGCTACAAAACAGGGCAAGCAGAAACACAACTGAGATGAATGCAAAGCCCTTCTCAGTCTAGCCAAGCTTTTAGGATCAAAAAACAGGAAAAACACATGGGATCAAAAAACAGGAAAAACACACCAATTTCTTCTTGAACGGAATGCTTGGGAAGGATATCCAGTGGTACACTGCAGCAAAGCACCAGCTCCCTGTTAGCTTACACAGTCAGGCTGAATTTTGGACATTAAAGCCTTCAAAGCACAACATTTTGTGAAAGGTGGATCATGCAGAACTCCAAATTGAGATTTCCTAAGGAGATGATCTGGGACAACACTTGTCTCACATTTACACAGCCGTGTCCAGTCTGATCTTCCTTTCTGAAGAGTCGTTCCATGTGTGCACAGAAAGCCTTCCAAAGAGCACCCTTCTTTTTGCTTAAAGCATTCTAAAAATATTACTTTCCTAATGAGGCTCTCATTTGCATGACAAATTCTCTGTGCAGTGTCAGAAACATCTTGAAATTAAGATGTCATGCTTACAGGAATTATTCTGCACGCAGATGAGTTCTCACCAAACTTTGCTTCTGACAAGTTAATTCCATTTTCCTCATCATGTGCTTTGACAGCAAGATAAGGGAATCAAAGCCTTTCCCCCGTGAGAATCCTTTGCTCCTACATTAATTGGAACCAAGGAATATCATCCACTTGAATTCATGCCTACTTTTCTGGCCAAATATTTAAAATCAATCATTTCCTAAGCTAACACTACATATGTCACACGTGCTTTGCACTGTAATTCTTGCAGGAGGAAATGCAACCATTAAGAAGAAACATTAATAAAACCACTGAAGGTTTTTCCTATCTCTACACTATAGATTTAAATTAAGAGAGAGCATAAAATCATCGAGGCTTTAAAGCTGGAGATAAATAAGATGAAGTTCTCATTTAAAAACAAAATTGGAAAAAAAAAATCAAAAATCCTGAAGCCAATGTGACAAAAGCTTGATGGAGCAGATAAAAGACATTTCTTTCTCTACCTGGAGTCTGAGAATACACGAGAGCTGTGCACCAGAAAGCCCTGTACACTTCTTTTCTCTCCTCAGCCTGGAAACTTTGGGAATTAATGATGAAGTCATGAAGGAAACCTTAAATAGACTCTCTTTTCCACCATCACCAGGCTCACTTTCTCAGATTTTATCTGCTTTGGTTTCCCACTCAAATCTTATCTTAGATTTTTTTTTCCCCCTCTTTTTTCTCCACCTCCAAGCTTTTCCATTTTCTTACATAATACTGAATAAATATTTTATAGCCAAAGAGGATTTCTACCTGTTATGTAACTCACATTTTTGGAGGCAGCTTCCCATGTCATTTTTTTACTGTTAGAGTCCTCGGAGCTGAACTGATGTAAGCAGAGAGTGTCTAAACTTAAACAAACAGCTCTGTTTACACCACGTTAAAAATGCTAAATGGGGTGAAATTCTGTTTCATCAACATGCATATGGGGTTGACAATATTGAGGGAAATATTAACATATGTATACAAACATCAACAAAACTATTAATTGTCACATAATGAGGCAGCAATTTAAGCGTGCTGAGCAGATGCATCACAGCTAAACTGGAGAGAAGAGTCACATTCTAATTCTGAGCCAGCCTGGGATCCGTGTCTGGGCTTCAGGGGCCCAGTCACAGATGCTTCCCAGAGCCAGAAAAATTTTTGAGCAATCTCCTCTAAAAAGTGCTCTAAGAAGAGCTCTCAAAAACCTCAGATAAACTTGACAGAACTTGGACAATAATATCTGCCCAAAAGCTAAAAACTCTTCCTTTAGCTCTGGCTACAACTTTAAAAAAAAAAAAATTCCACCTTTTTCTGGCCACCCACCTCTCTGTTTACACCATAATGCTGGATATGGCAAGAAGGTGTCTAGGTTATAAAAAAAGTCTATGCTCATCAATACATAATCAGAAATTCCACAAAAATTCTGTGTAGCAGAGAGCCTGATGTTCCCAGCCAGGCCAGCAGCAGTGGGTACAGAAACAGAGCAAGCTGAGAGCAAATACATTCTCTTCTCCCTCACCATAAAATTTTATCTCGCTGGTTTTTCATCTCACTATTTTCTCACACTCACTATTTTATCTCAATAGGATGCTTCATTTCAACAATACAGTTTTCTGACAAAAAATAGTTATTTTAGATTTGAAAAATTTTAAATCAGTTGTGGCTGGTTTTCAACCATTTTAGTCAGAAATTAGTGAAGTAGTGATGTACCTTGATTGACAACATTTGGGGGAAAAAATACATTTAGAAGATTGGCTTTAGGTTTGGTAACAAGAACAGTATCACAAAGACCACAAGTGGTACACTGCCATCATCTCCTCTCAAGATGTGCCCTGAATGTAGAATTTTTTAAGAAATGCAAAGAAGACTCCATATAAAGCTATTAAGTTGTAATTGGATTTAATATGATCAGCTGCTTTCACTTGTAGTGTTATGCCAGCAAACAGATTATGGAAAAGAAATGTTCTGTGGTTACTCAGTCACTTGAATCGCTCCAAGGAGAACATGTAACCATCAGAAAGGCCCCATTTCTTCCCTCCATATGGCCTTAAATAAACGGCAACGCTGGGCAGCCCAAATTTGGGGTTTCAACACAACATTGGGGCAGAATGCTGGGGCTCATATTCTAAAAAAAAGAGTAAGACACCCTTTGCTCAGCACTGAGGAATTTATTACACACCAGGAAAACTTGGGAGATTACCGGCACAAAACACCATTAAACGGTGCCAGAAAGATTTATAAACGGGGCAGGAGAGACCATGAAACGCTTTCTTTGATTCTGGCTTCCTTGGGAAGCTTTCCCTTCATCCAGGCACCCAAAATCCCGGGACTTGGGGCCGCAGCTTGGAGCTCGCTTGTG